>BCNH02000002.1:9722228-9754643 GCA_001662345.2 Metrosideros polymorpha var. glaberrima | reverse complement strand
TCGAACTTGGCTTGAACCCGCGAGCCTATTTTCTATTAAATTCGGTCATCTAGAGGCCTTATGATAGAAAATGACTATTTTGCTCCCAAAGGCCCATTTTTAGGCCCAAATAAAGAGCCCATTAGTTATCAATCCCATTAGGCTCATTAAAATTCAAGTCAAAGCTCACGTGAATAGTGCAAGCCCGTATGAATAGTGTTGTGGGTGAAAATTACCATTTTACCCTTCTTGAAAGTGGGATATTTTGAAAATCATATTAATGGACTTAAGACAAAGCTTTTTAAAGCTTTTGTCTTTCTTTTCTTCTAATCCTTTCCCCATTGGCCGAACCATTCCCCTTGCCCCTCTCCTTGTCTCATTAATTCTTGCTAAAGTGGTCTTGAATTCAAGAAGACAAAGATAGATATTTTGAGATTGCATTAATTGAGGAGACAAAAATGCAATCTTGAAAGGAGTTAAGGCAAGACAACTCTCTCTTTCTTTTCTCATTTTCACTTTCTATTTCACTCTCTTCTTCTCTCTCAAAATTTGTAGCTCCCCCCTCTCTCCTCTATTTTCACCCTTTTTTTCTTCTTGTTTCACACCCCTAATGTTGCCGCTGCACTACCCAAGATGTGCCTTGAAGCCGTGCCCTTGCCGCCGACGTTCGGGCCGCTGTCGCCAAGCCGTGCCGCCGTAATCACTACCCAAGCCAAGCCACCGTCGCGCCAAGTCGAGCCATCATTAATACCCATTTTTCGTCTATGCGTCGTCGCCAAGCCACCGCTGCCTTCGCGTCGTCACCGCCGTCATCGCCGCCGTTAAACGGTGAGTTAACTTTCTAATGCTTGATTAGGTTGTTAATTGCACTCAGGGTTAGAATTAGTGAATTTTAGACTTGACTATAGTTAGATGGGTTAACTATGGTTGGGTGAGTTAACCTTGGTTGGGTTAGTTAATCATGGTTTGGTTAGTTAACCATGATTGGGTTAAGTAACTATGGTTGGGTTAATTATTCTATATGTGTTTTGGAATGTGTTAAGATGAGAATTGCCTTAGGAAGGGAATTATTTTATGAATGAATGATATTTCTAGTGAAACTAATGTGTTTTGGCATCTAAATGATGATCGATGTGGTATCGTGCTTATTTATTGAATTTTATGCGTTGAAATAATTGAATAGGCTTGAGAAATGAAACATGTGATGTTTGACATAAAAAGCATGTTGGTGTGATCACGTGTGACTTATTCATTGCATTTTATGTGAGAAAATGGCAATATATTTGATATATGAGCATGATCATGGCATGAGCACGGATCATGTGGCATTAGCTAGAAAAATAAGAAGAACTAAATTGGCATGCATGATTGAGGTGTTCGTGTGATCACAAAAGGGGAATAGACCCCCAATGGTGATTGGGGATGATGCTTGATTTATCGTAGTCTTGGATTGGGTCGAGATGATGATGATTTATCATATGCCCGACGGGGTTGGATGACGGATTGCGGTGGAGGCCGGACCGATTCTCCTTTAGGAATGCCGTCTGCCTGCAGGGGAGGTCAGGGTGGGGTCGCACCTCGATCGACCAGGAGGAGACGTTGCCGTGCCTGATGGTTTTGGGGCGATGCCCGGTCATGCCGGAAGACCGCCAACCTTTAGGTTGTGCCGTGGCCTGGAGAGGTCGAGAACCGCCAACCTTCGGGTTGTGCTGTGCCCGAGAGCGGGCGTAATCACTATGCATAAAACTGGACCACGCTTGATTGCATTGCGTATGAAAAATGATGTTATATGTTCTCATGTTGTGCCTAGTCTGATGCATTATTTATAGAATGACATAATGGATAACATGTAGGGCGTGTGCATGTGCCGAGGCAAGGTAAAAATTCCTGTGATTTGTCTATTGATTGAGTTGAGTCAATCGAACCTGTTATAAGTTGTGTAGAGTGAGAGTCGCTCGCTATTAATCTACCATCGATGTTAGGTTGCATGTTTAGAGTATGCTTTAGGTGAATTAGCACTTTACACGAGGCTTAGGTTATTAACTTACTGAGATTTTATCTCACTTATTGTTGTTAACCGCTTTTCAGGACCTTAGTTTGGAGGGTTGACAGGTGTAGTTTGAGGTGCTCTCGCGTAGAGAAGTTTAAGTTAACCCGACCCCCGGTATCTTTTTGTTGGTCTTGTTAGGAAGTGACTCGAAAGTGAGGGCTTGTAATTATAACTTCTTAGGGTTAACGAGTATATAAATAATATACGAGTTTTGTTATGGATATTTGGTTTCGCTGTTTTTCCTACTATCCCTGCTGTTATGTTTGTCGGGTGGTTGTTATACGTTTCCGCATACGTTAATTGAAAGATAAAATGAATGGGTCAACGACGCGTCCTGGGACGTCGCATTTCTAATAACCCAAGAGAAGAGATGAAACGGGATGGTCGCGCGCTCGAGGGTCGGGGCGTGACAGACATCGTCCAACTCGTCTGTTAATGTAGGTGGAGGTTGATGTCATCTTTGAAATAGCTCCAAGATCACCTTTATTGCTCGACCTGAAAATTTTACATTGATCCATCCGAAATATTCGCACTTCAAACCTTCTCTATACCTGGCACATCCATGATACGTTCTCTCGGGATTCAACCTTGTCCAAGCTGGCTTTCTTGGCAGTAATATTCGCATTCGTCTTGGTTTTGTTGACATGAATTTGAACCGCTAGTCCTACTCCTGCTCTCCATTGTAAGATGCGGCTTTTAATTTTTCCCCAAAATGCTTCAATCTAAAATTAGGGTTTGAGGAAGAGGGGAAAATTGGATCAATTTGTCCTCAACTATGTTATTTTGGGACAAACACGTGTAACGACATCATTGAGGGAATTTATGCTAAAATATTGCCACGTCAATCGAAAAAAATATTCAAATATTGTTACGTTAGATTTCCGGCATCCTAAATTGGTGATAACACTTAAGTATTTGTCTTTTTACTAAAGTGGCATTGAAGTAATCCGTGAAATTATTTTGATACTAAAGTGAGCATCGTACGAAAGTTATGACATTTCTAAAGTCCCTATATGGAAAAGTGAGATTTGTCAACTTTTTTGAACTGTTGAAATTATCATGGATTAACTTATCGAATCAATGCCCACTTACTCGATTTTACTAGATTACCACACATTTTCTTTTACATGGATAGAAAAAGTTAGAAGTTGTAGAAGTAGAAGTAGAAGTCGGCCTAACTTTTTTATTTCCATTTCTCTCCCAACATAATTAACATTTGCTAAATACTTAAAAATCTGAGGATAACTATGCAATTTCGAGGTGTGCAGTTATCCACTCATTTCTAAATCCACTGACTACCGAGGCTTAAGTATCATAACTCTTTCCCAACATGAGTGCACTCCTCATGAAGTGCAGCAGGGATCCACCATTACACCCGAGTAAATCCAAGCTGAGTACGAGGGTACGAACTAGACAGCCCAAGGTGGGATCAAAGTAGTTCATTCGCTCCCAAATCACCCCGTCTGGCGAGTTGGAACAAGACAATCGATCCGGACTGTTCAGATGATTATTCATAAAGCTTTGAGTGAAAAACTGTGGTATTTGTCGCGTGTTACGTGTAGTTGTAGAGAGGAACGCAGCCGAGATTTCGTTCTCTCGCGATTGCATCTTTGAGGTTGTAACCATTAGCACAGAGAAAAGCGTCACTCCCTGTGCATAGCTTGCAATGGAAGGCATGAACACTTCGCGTTGGTAAAGAGGAAGAGAAGACAAAGCAACTGGCATTCTTAGTGTGACCAGATCAATGTATATTTATCGTTCAGAGTTACACAGCATGGTTAGATTGACAAAGGGTGACAAAAGCTTTTCCGAAAGTATCCAATGCATGCAGCCCAATTGAAGTTTCCCAAAATTATAGCATGAGAGAGCTCGAGCAAGAGGGGGGTGATTAAGCTCTCGGATGCTATTGCATGAACTTCAGTGAGCGACCCTTGTAAGTGGACATGCAAAAGCTGAATGTTAGCCTGATCAACTAAAGGGCAAAAAAAAAAAAAAAGGGAAAGAAAGAAAGAAAGAAAGACTTGTGAAACGGAGGGTCCTATCTATGATCTGTCTCTGTTAGCGAACGACAAATGGGGGAGAGGTGGATTTAGTTAAGCATAATCAAAGGACAGTGAACGCAAACTAAAAAGGGTGAGCGAAATCCTGCATGATGATGGCCTCAGATCAAGTGTCGTTCCACACGGAGAAAGGGGATGCCACCATCTGATGCATCACGCAATTGTTACTAGAGAAGAGGGTTGCTGTTGCTGTTGTTGGCACTGCAGTGGGTAGCCAACCCAGCTCGTATCCACCACCTTGTTGATAATGTTCATGGCCGCAATCATCTTGAATGTGGTTCTGTTGACCATACCCAATTATTTTCACTACCCCATCATTGTCTTTAGCCTCATTCACTCTGAATTGCTCGGGATGCTGATTTTGATGATGAAGGCCAATGCCACTGCTAGTCAAGACAGTTCCCACCGGGATCCCAAGCCCAGAATGATTATTATTCCCGTATGCGGCTGCATTGTTGAATCCGCCACCACCATACCCAAGAGAGTTGGAGGATGAACTGTGTTCCATGGATTTTGGGGAGTCGATGTTATTGTTGGAAGAGTCAGTGGTGCTCAACAAGAGGGAGTTGGAAGAGGAAGGCTGGTGGTTGAAGAAATTGTGAGTGGTGTTAATGGTGTTGGAGTTGGAATAACAATAATCGTCCTCTTGCTCTTGTTTGCACGGCCACGCCCTCTGAACATGCCCATATCCATATGGTGAGGGCAACTGATGATGCTGATGCATCGCATTCTGCATATTACCGTTACTCATCCATGCCTGCGCCTGTGCTTGTGCATGGAGGAAATCCCCATAATCAGTAGTACCGACTTTAAATGCCGTATGGGGCCAGAAAGCACCGAGCGGTGATCCAGAGATGAAGTTATGGTGGTCGTGTGATCCCCCGAGAGTGATGTGGCCTGCGATGGCGAGCGTGGACTGCTCAGCTTCCTTCAAGCGCTTGGCGGCTGCTCCGATGGGCAAGTTGGTGCTCTCTAGGATGGTCTTCACGTCGTAACGGCTCATGTCGAAATTGGTCACTGCGTTCAGCCCCCTGAACTTTATGGCGGCTATGTCATATGCCTCAGCTGCTTCCTCTTGGGTACCTGCCAGCAAATTTTGCATTCAGTGCGCAATTCATAATGTGGCACCTATAATAGTTAATAGAGTCAAGATTCAAATACAAATTCATTCGATTATGTACAGTTTAAATTGTTGTTACTGTATGAACACAGGAAAACTAGGTAGGGAACTCACTGAAAGTGCCCAAGTAAAGGTCCTTGTTCCCAGCAACCCTTCCTATTCTTGCTTGCCACCTTCCATGCTGGTGATGTCTGCCACCACATACCCACAAAAGCTCTAATTAAATTAAGTTCTAAACACATATTACATCCTAATATAATATGTGAGACCATGATAACCTAATCTTGGGGATTCAGTCAACCGTGGGCCACAATCAATCCATGCAAAAGTCATATACATTACCTGGTCACTCCTCTATAAATGGATGCCCCGCGCGAAAACCCGCTACTCTTCCTGCAACAGGGCGTCGAAGCGATAAATAAATAAATAAAAATTAGAACTCCATAGAGCAAATCTTTGGAATTTCACCTTCGATTCATTCTTAATGCAGTCCAAATCATTAAGTAAGTATATATTTGTTGTGTTAATGAGTGATGAAGAAAAGTATTGCACGATGTATTACTGTACCTTCGCAAAGACGCAATGAACTCCTGCCTGGTCATGTGCTTCATCTCTTCCAACTCTTTATCGTAATTGCTGATCTGAAAGTCCATGCCCAACACATCGTTTTAGATAGAAAAGAGGCAAAAAAGAGAGAGGATGCAGTCATGTAAGTGGGAAACCAGAAAAGGCACACTTGTCGGGCAATTCATCGGTGAACTATGGACACATCCCTCGTATTAGGGAGACCATTTAGGATCTCGTCGGAAAAAAAGTCACTGCCCGGGAGTAAAAGGTAAGATAAGGAAAAGGTTAACACATCCATACGAAGTCTAATCACCAAATTAACTAATTAAATCAGAGGCGATGTGTAAATGGGTGCGGGTAGCTACCGGGAAATTGGTCGTGGTGGTGGTGCCCCAGTATTTGAGAGCGGCTAAATCATAAGCTCGGGCGGCCTTGTCTTCCTTGTCATAGCCTCCTACACGAACATATCAATCATCACACGACAAGTTAGATATAGCAATAGAGATTCTGATGATGTATAGTGAGCTCAATTTGACTGCATATAAGTGGATACTTACCCAGATAAACTGCGACAAAGTGAAGTAAGTGAGGAATGGAGGAAGCCCGGCCAAGATGAAGACGTTTCGGTAGAGAAGAAGATGCAGACACATGAAAGTAGAGAGGACATACATTGTGGTAAGCACTTAACCAGGAGACAAATGATTAATAATGACTCAATAGTATCTGAAAAGGGCACCAACGTTACTGTTACCTTGCCTTCCCTTGCGAGTTTGGCCTTCCCGACGGCAGGTGTTGTCCCAAAGATGAGCCTCATATCTCCCAGTCCATCTATGCCTGCACCAAAAGCCAAGAGAAAGGTCCGCAACATTTGTATTGAGAACATACAAGTATGATAAATGCTACTCCACAATGAACATATATAATGGGAACCTGGTAACACCCCGATAGATGGAAGTGCGTTGTCCGAAAGTGTCGACAGATCGGCGAGGGAGGGAGTCGGCGGACAAAGTGGTTGGGGTATCATCAGTAGAAGAGTTATCAAGAGGAGGAGGAGGGGCCGTTTGCATCTGTGGATCATCGCAATCGATATTACCGCCACTAGCGGAAGCGGTGGAAAGCGACAGCGCTTGTGCTGGCGCACCAATCTCCATCCCAGCCAGACTAGTACTGGTATTGCTATTGGGAGGGTGGGTCCTCAGCCAAGACTTGATCATGGACAAGCCGAGCATGGGGGAGGACGAGGCGGAGCCGGAGCCGGAGCCGCCCTTGTTGTGGTTGTGGTTGGGGTTGAGGTGGAGGTGGTCATGACCAGAAGAAGAGGAGAGGGGGTTGCACCCGAGGAAGTTGTCGAGCTTGTTGGGGGATTGTTCATCATCAGCAACTGGGGTTTGGGCCAAGAGCATAGCTGATGCTGATAGGTCCACCACCGAGCTCACTGCTTTGAAGCTTCCATCTCCTCCCACCCGCTTCACCCTCCAATCTGCACCCACATCCATTCATTCGTTCATTCATTCATGTATTCCCATTAGTTCATCCATCCATCACCATCACCATCATCATCACATACATGTATCATGTTCAGGAAGAAGAAGAAGAAGAAGGTATGTGTATGTATGCCCTCGGTATATTACCTGAAACATCACCATCATCAACAATGGTGGGATCAGAAATGCCCTGACAGTGGGAGAGGAAAGGAAGCGGGAGAGCAAGGGGTGGCTGTGACTGTGAAGAGAGAGAGAAACCCAACCACTTGTTCATCGAACCCATTTGCCTTTTCGATCTATTCACCTTCTCTGTATCCTAAACATATACTTCTCATGCACAAGATTGATCAACCTTCTTTAAGCAAAGAGATGTAGGCGGAACCAGACTCCACTTTAGAGAGAGAGAGAGAGAGAGAGAGAGAGAAGCATTCCCCCTGATATGACTTCTGTGTTTTTGGGCCTTTGAGACTGCGGGTGGAAGAAGGGAGAGAGGGAGAGGAAAGGCCGCACCCCAATCTTCATTTTTTTTTTCTAAGATATGTCATCTTTTTCTTTAAATATTTTTGAAAAACATTAAAAAAAAATTCATCTCATTATTTCCCCTATAACCCACAAAAATGCAGGTACCTAATTGACCTCCTTTGACTGCTTTATCTTCAATGCCGCCCTCAAGGGTTTATCATTTGTTCATATATTGGATATCTGTACCTTGATACAGAAGTTAAAAACACCAAATCAACCTCCTTTAAGGGAGCTTCATACATAGATATATAGATGTATCCTCTCCCTAAGATATGACAATAGAAGATCTACCTAGATAATCCACACAGCTTCCCCGGACCAAGGGCTATCGCCCCGAGAGCTTTAACCAGACTCCTTCCTCCTCCCGATACCGCGATGATCGAGACTATACTTACAATTCATAGTCTCACCAGCAGTAATTACAAAAGTAAGTACAGAAGCAAGGTTTGAATGAGGTATGCACTTCCCAAGCCGAATAGTTTAATGTAGATGAAGCTCAATTCGAATATGTTGGAACTAAGACCAAGTAGGGAAAGCTGAGATTATATTCCTGCCCTTTTTGTCTTTACTAGGTTTAGAAAAGAACATGTGCAAGAACCCATTAACTACATACAACATATGCATTATGATATGAGAATGAGCATGCGTGTGTGCTTTCCTTAAATTAAAACCTAGAATCCAAAACCGAGAGGCAAGACTTCTCCCCAGGGAAAAGAGAAAGGAAGGAAGACCCACGAATTTGTTCTGACAATGTTTGATTTGCAGGGCAATCAGAGAGACCACTCCACCCCCTGGTCACCAACCTGCCCCACCACAACCTGCGGCTGCCACCGCCATAGTGGTGGGCATGGGGACCTTTGAATCTATCAGCACTTGAATTCTTGTAAACTGTTTGACTGCATGCATGTCACATTATCCTCTTTAAGATGATTGTATCTACCCATCCTATCATTGTATGATTGACTTCACATGCCATCTGGACCACCGCGTCGAGTGTTTTGCTCTCCTTTTCTCTTTAGTCAAAAGAGTTAAGGGTAACTGAAAACTTCATGATAAAGGATAATCATTTTTCATGAAATCATTTTGAAAATGAAATGATTAGTTTTATTTGTTTGGTGGTTTAGTGAAAGTAGTTTCTTTCTTGTCAGAAGAAAAAGTCATTTTCTCTCAATCAAAACTTGTTGTCTTCGGTTTATGAAAAACGTTTTTTGTAAATCGATTAGTTTTCTATAATCTAAATACTGAAAAGTTCTCTGAAACAGTTTTTCTTTAAATAAACGGATCCTAAGAGTAATTAGAGCATATACCGTCAACGTAATTAGATCCCTTTTGATCGTCCAACTCTTAATCAAATAATAGAAGTATCGTGCATCTTTGTATTATAGAAAAAGAGTGTAATTAACATTTTCGAAATTTAATTGTAATAATAACATACTTAAATACAAAACAACTTTTTTTTCCCAAGAACATCGAATTGCAAAATGGCATTAATTCCCTAATCGTCACCACCGCCAACGAACTGCTGATCCCCCGTTTGAAGCGGGGGGGTTCCCTCTGAGATTTTCTGCAGACTGATGGGTTTGTTCATGAATGCAGGCATTAGCAGTGCAATCTTAAGAAAAGCAGATAAATATAGTATTTAATGCCACTTATTATATTCATATTCATTCTGAAGCTTAAAAAAAAGGAAAAAGAATTAATTAATTAATCGCAAAAGTTGTACCCCCACGAGAGGACATCAGCCCTGGTCTTCCGGGTCTTACTAGATTACCTTTTTTTTTCTTATTGTTATTTCTTTCTCTCCAGTATTCCTAATTCCTTCCTCATCTTGTTATATCTAGCTATATGTTCCTCAATATTTTAATCGCCTTTTGTATTTGGAAAAACATTTCGCACGCTTTTTAAGTTAACAACTTAAAGACATTGCAACTTTTAATACCTTGAATTATCTTATATCGTAGGTAGTCCATATGTCGAAAGTTCGAAATTTCTCGAATGTTAAAAGAATGACTTTTGAAAGACAGTTGTCCATTGAGTATATAACTTTCTCTAAAAGGTCTTCTTTTTTAAATTTACTGATTCTCATTTTTCTTATTAGATTATTGCTTATCAAAACTAAAGACTTTGAAAGGAACATCGTGAGACATGAAGCGTATTAACACCGGACAGGGTATTTCAAGTTCAATTATTCTTCACTTGATCGGTTAATCTCTCGCTCTATATATCCATCCATATTCATGCATCCACCTTTCACCATTCGTTGCAATATCCATCGCATTTAATAACAAACTTTTTTATATGAATATTCGACTAGTGTCCTAATAAACGAAATGCATAGAGAGAGTCATATTAACAAGAGGGTAAACAATAGTTAATAGACATATTTCATTGCGAGATTTTTCTTTCTTATTTTCAGAATTATTGTATAAGTACTATGAAATGAAATCAATGTGTTGATTAAAAAAAAACTTAAAAAGACTTCTTAATCACTTTGAGAGTGAAACCCATCTATCATCTGTGGAACATTACATGCATGCGCACCTGATGAGATGTGATTATTAGTCAACTGGATGTCACAGGATGGACGCCCCAGCGGTCCAGCATGTCGAATCTCTGATTGCTCTGACATTGAGTGTAACATCATGCATGGATATACATCATGTCATAGAGCTGGTGCATGCAGTGCACGTACTCATTGCATGCCACCTGTTGCCCAACCACCCACCAAGTGTATATTATTCCTACTTAAATCCATATATAGAGATAGAATAGAAAGGCCAATTATGTAAAAATAAAAATGAAAAATAGAGAGGCAAATGTATTCCCATTGTTAGAATATTCAAAGGCTATATTTTTTTTTTTGGATTATTACCACAAAAAACCTCAAACTGGTATGCATATGACAAATTTACCATAAATTATTTTTTTGACCATGAAAAACCCCAAACTAGTACATCTGTGACAAATTTACCCCAAACTATTTTTCTGGTCACAAAGAATCCTAAACTGGTAGATCTATGACAAATTTACCCTAAACTGATACACTTATGACAAATTTACCATATATTAGTTTCCGTTAAATTGGGTTAATATCACGAAAAATTTTAAACTAGCACACCTAAGACAAATGAAGGGTAAAATCGCAAACTGGTACACTCTGTCAACTGTCGTGTGTCATCAAACTTAGCAATTTAACAATAAAATTTGACGAAAACTGACGGAAGGTAAATTTGTCACATGTGTATCAGTTTTGAGTAAATTTGTCACAGATGTACCAGTTTGAGGTTTTTCATGGTAAAAAAAGGAGTTTAGGGTAAATTTGTCATAGGTGTACCAGTTTGGGGTTTTTCTTAGTATTAACCTTTTTTTTTCAAAAAAAATATTTGAATAATATTTTCTAAAAAAACCTTTAGTATCGCCTATAAAAAGTGAATGAGCGAAAAATATTTTCATAGTCCACGAAATATTTAGATATAAATTGTTGTCGATAAAAAAAAATTGGCTAATTATTCTAAACGATACAGAAAGATCATTTTTAGGAAAATATTTTTCAAATCATTTATTTTTCACGAAATAAACAAAGCTTAAGTCACATTTTGACCTAACAGTTTAAACTTTTAAAACAGCTGGTAGTGATCCCACAAAATCTCACATAATATTAGAGTATGGTTTTTTGAATTTAAATCTTTTCAGGTCTCTTATTTGCCTCCTTCACTATATATTTCCACGTTTAGCTTAAGGTCAAAGTCCATCGCGCACGTGAGGAGGACTGCTAAAACATTTAAATACTAAAATTTTAAAATAAATGACAGTGGTCCTACAAAATATCACACAGCGTGCCCCATTTTTCAGCTTCAGCATGTAGATGTAGTTGTATCTATTTAAACTTTGAACTAATATAGTAACAACATCACGAATCCCCTCCATTTGATAATTGGACTATGGAGCCCAAGGAGCACTTATCATGTGGACCATTCTTGTTTTAACTGGACACGTAGACACAAGATGACAACTTATTCATATAAACAAGACAGAATATAAAAGGACAAACGCTATATATAATGATATATATCAAGTGCCTTAAAAGTTGAATGTGAGGTAAGAATTGAGAAAAAAAAAAAAGGCAAAAAAAGAAAAAAGAAAAATGTAATTACGATGTCGATCGGGAGAGTAAATTAGAGGGAGAGAAGTGGCTCGAAAACCAAAAGGGGCGGAAGGACGGTGGGAAGTGGGGATTGCATCGGAGAAATCGGCGGAGCACCCGTGCCTCCTCGTTCTCACCACCTCCCCCTCGTCTTCGCTCTTTTCCACGCCCCAACGATAACAAACATTAATTATACATACATTAATGATAATAATAATGATAATAAACCCTCCCTATGTAAGATATTTCCCACAATGGAACCAATCATCTTCTTCCATTTTACATTAATGATAATAATTTTCACCCCGATTCAGTCTACGAATCGAAGTTTTGAAATCACCACTTCAAATCTAACTTCAATTCGGTTTGGCGGTTTGAACTTAACTATACTTAGCCCTATTTAAAAGTGCTAGAGAATACTTGTAATGAAATCCCTCTGCAAATAGGGTCGCGTAACATACTACACAAGAAAAGTTTCAATATTGAAACACCGATTCCGCACTTTATTTAAAATAAGTAATGTATTGGATTTTATTAGCAACTGCTTTAGGAATACTTGTTAAACGTACTTAATGAGAAATATTTTATTTTCAAGGAATCGATAGTGCATATCACAAGGATAGTGAGTGCATAAAAAATTCCAAGATATATATTTTTGATTGGGTATTTAATGAGTACACTTATGGCACTTTTTGACAAAATCCAGAAATTAGTAAAAAAATGACATAAGTGGCGCATTTCAAGTGCTTGAAATATGTTTTTTGTACTCTTCTTCTTACTTTATATACAATTACGTTTGCACCCTCCTATTCGCGTAAAAGACGTGGCTTACTTGTTTGACGACTGGGCTATGGAGAAATTAGATACTTGCCATCGGATACATTTCGCGATAGTCTAGGGTACACTATCGGACTAACAATTTGGCTGAATGAATTAGATAACTATAATTAGATCAAAATATCAAAAGGGTTTGAATTTTGACAGCAGTAATTCTCGCTTTTCCCCTCGTAATAAGTTCACAGATGTGCTGAAGTATTCCGTATTGTATGCCTACGAGTTTACATGCTTTTTATGTATCCGTGTTTTCTTTCTATCTATCGACTTAATTTTTTAGTTTAACATTCTTAAACGGTATCAAAATTGAATTTCGTTTCGGTTAATTTTGTGTGCGCAGCCCCACGCGTGTCAATTCTAATCCATATGAACTCTTTATGGACAATTGACTTGGGCGCCTTGCTCAAACCAAATCCGAGTCTGAATCCAGTAAATACAATTAAAATCCATATGGCCTGTTCTTTCTTTTTGTCTCCCCGGTTTTACTATATGCATTTGTGTGTGTGAGAGAGAGAGAGAGAGAGAGCATGCGTGTCGGCTAGTGACCTTAAAGTCTCCAACTAGAGTGGGAAACCCTAGCCCTAGGAATGCTCGTTACAGTTTCGTCGTCTCTCTTTTTCCCATTGGGGCTTGAGTTTGAAGACCTCGTTAATGGTGGACAGAAACTGTTTTCGGGATTCATACCCACCTCCCGTTTGACCCGCTTTGAGGTTTTGAATTGGTACCAACCTCATGGACATAAAAATGAACATGGATGGAACACCCCATCCATCTCTCTCATTCATCCCTTTGATTCTTACTTACTTCTCTTGTGATCGAAGCATGCATGGCGATGGCGACCACACATGCGCCTTGCCTCCAACAAAGAACCAACATGTCCCCCCGCACGTGGGGTTAGTTTATTCCTCCATGCAATTGCATCCGACGAGGGGGTAAAGCCAAGAATATATCTGCTTCTATGTATGTATGACTCCCTCGTTCAGGAAAGATTGGACAAAGCTATACCATGACTCATTTGACAAGGCTTCATCCTGATCATAGCCCTCTCCTTCTAGGGGTTGATCCCTCGAAGAGGGATGACCATAACGGGCCTTTTCGATTTAAGCCGATATGGACTAATCGTGAGGAGTTCACTCTCTTGGTGCACGGCATTGGGAACTTTGATCACAGTTAATCTCTTTGCCTCGATCGAGTTTTCTAAAGAGGAGGTTAAGAACCGGAACAAAATATAGATTTGGAACAGTTTTTCAAAGGACAAAACAGCTTTTAGAGAGACTTGATGGCATCTAAGGATTTGTAATTGGTAACGCTCATGTTGCTATGATTCTTATTTCTTTGTTCTAGGGAATAGAAAAAGAACAGAAATCTATTTGAAACAGAATTGTTACCGGGAACAGATTTGAAACAAAAACAAAAAGCAAAAAGCAAAAAAACATACCTACTTTTTGTTTTCGGGAACAAAATTAGAATAAAGCATTTCTGCTCAGAAATTGTTCCGAGAACAGAATTGTTACCTAACAGGCTCCAAAAAGCTTGAGATTATCTACCCAGTTCTTACTTGAAAGAAAGTGTGGGACATTGGATAGTGAGGGACAAGGATATTGAGAATCATGTGCTCAATCACTGCAACCTAGATGTGAGCTCAATCCTTTGATTCCTGCTACTTGGAATAACAGGCTGTCTGATCAAGCCCGGAGTGTTCCGAATGCATTTCATCACTGGTGAGGAAATTAAAAGAGCTTTATGGGATGTCGAACCTAGTTAAAGCTCCTGGTCCGGATGGACTTCATGCTCGCTTCTTTCAGTCCCGATGTGATGCAGTGTTTAGGTCTGTTTGTGATTATATAAGGAATATTTCTGAATCTCGCCACATCCCTCCGGGTCTCGGCGATACTTTGCGAGGTGCTCATTCCCAAATGCCAAGGTCCCGAGACCCTGAACGAGTATCGTCCAATTAGCCAGCGCAATACGGTGTTCTTAATCGTGTAAAAAAGTTTTGTGAGAGTATCGAGTCCTTTCCTTGATGATTTCCATCAGTCCTACTCAAGCAAACGTTATCCATGGGAGACGGACGCGCGATAATGTTATCATTGTTAAGGAGCTTATTCAAAAGATGAGAAATACTAAAAGGGTAGAAAAGGTTCCTGTGCAATGAAAATTGACCTAAAGCAGACCTATGATCGTTACAAATGGAATTTCATTAGAGGGGCTCGCAAGCTGTTCGATTTTCCGGGTTTGTGAGAAACTTCAGTCCAATCTTGGGAAATTATCTTCCCCAAGTCTCTCTGGCTGAAGCGAAACCAAAGCTTTTTTTCATAACTTAAAGGAAATTTCCTAAAGGAGGTGAATATTTTGATGTAAAGGGTTCCAAAAGGAAGCGTGCAAGTCCAAGAAGAATCAATACAAAGTGCTGTTTCTAAGAGACCACAATGGTTTCTGGATTGCTGCTAGGAACTTTGGCTTCTCGAATGCTTGTGGAGTAGATATATGAGCTATTAAAAATTTAAAATGGGTTTGTTTTATGAAAAAGATATATCCAAAACGAGTTTTCAAGCTTTCATTACTTGGTTTATAGCCAATGAATATAATCATATTGAAGTAGCAAATCAGAATGGTTGTAGTGTAGAATCTTCGACAAATCACATGAAGATAACACATCAAGCAGAACATCTACGAGTTGATCATTTAGAGATCTTTTCTGATTTGTTTTGTTTTCAATTTCCATGTATATCACATTGTTATCTTTTCTATTTAATTTCAGCCATAATTATAGGTGGTGATATCTCTATTTATACTGTACAACTTATCCATAAAATGCAATACTTCATCAACTCGATTCTTTGTTTTCTTCAGTTGTTTAACATTTAAATACTCTATCACTCCCCACTCATGCTTAGTCTGATCTTTTCACTTAGTACTTAGCGTGAAAGTATGTAATTGAGGAGGCAAATGGGGTCTGGAAAGATATGAACTCATAAAGGCGTGGTTTAATTTCTAAATATTATAACAAGTTGCTAGATGAATGTGTGGTTTAATACCTAATTATTCTAATAAACCATAGTTAAAATTGAGGAAAATGATTTCTCCATCCTAAAAAGAAGAAATTGTTTTCCCAAGTTGTTTTTCCACACTCACGCTCACATAAAGCTTCAATCGACTCCCTCTCTATACTGGTCTTCACTCCTCTTCGGCACCTCTTCTTGGGATGCTTACTGTGGTATCATTTTTTGATTACATTTTTGGAATGGAGAAGCATTCTCACGTGATGTTTTATGACCACTGAGAGATAAAGTTGGTTAATTATTGCATTTTCTATTTTTTTTTTGGCATCTCTTTTTAGGTTACTTTATTTTGATGATACAAATAACATAAAACTTTTACATCATATGTTAGTAATATTTTAGACAAGCATTTTGACATCATCTTAATATCTTATAGTAAGAACAAAACATATTTATAACAGAGAGAGAAGGATTTAAAGTAGAAGTAAAAACTTTCAAGTACGCCACTATGAAATAACTGAAAATTAGCCATTTTCTTTTTTAAATTATTTTTACTGAAAACATATTCCTCCAGCAAGAAATTTACAACGAACTACGTTTGTTTCATGAAGAAAGTTATGTTGAAAATAAAATGGTTTTATCATTTTCAAAGAAAGTGATTGATATTTTCTTGTCTGGTTATGAGCATGAAAATGAGAGCGAAGTAATTTTATGTCGTTTGGATTTCAACAATAAGTTCTTATTTGGATTTTACATGTCAATTTCACTCATCTTTTGCTGTTTTACAGGCCGGCTAATCACCTAGTGATAACAATGTCTTATGGAAGCCTTTTTTTTTACGATTGCAAGAGAACATTAGCAGGAACACATCTTTAGAGAAGCTAATACTTGTGCTCATATGTTGGTTTGATGGGGAAAGGAGATGGATCAATGTGTTGTTGTTTTGCTGAAAAATGCCGATGAATTACCTTCCAATGTATGGATAGATGAGTAAATCGATAAGGGGCGCAAAGAATTCTCCGATAATTCTTGGATAGGAAACGTGAACCATGAAAAAATTAAAAGTACTCAAACTGAAGATAATTGTGTTCAGCCATGTAAAAATGTTGGAACGTAAAGATAACAAGGAAGATAAAATTAAACAACTAGTGTTCTTTGATTGATTGGCTGCCCTCTCTACAAACTACAAGTCAAGTATTTAACCTACTACTGGCACTTAACACTGGTTTTAGAACAAATTAAACACACCCTACGTGATTCCTACAATTCAACAATCTCTATATATAAACGTTATTCATGAATAAACGACTCTGCCACTTCGATAGTTAATTGCCTCCACTACTTCACCACTTGTGTTGTCTCCACTACTCTTCTGTACAATTGTTACTATCGATTGCTCTCGAACCTCTTGGCTCCACTACTTGACGGTTGTGTTGGATTCCCCTTTTTACAAATATCTCGCTGGCGGTTGCATCCCAAATCATGACCTTCACCATTTTGACGGTCACTTTACTTTGTTCACGGTTATGCCAATCACGGTCTTTTCTCACTTGAGAGTTGACCTTTAATAGTCGATATTCTACTCTTGGACTTGAATGTCGTATATACAATATCTCGGCTAAAACCAATATTTTAATCAATTGACTGAATTTGCCGTCTAAGGGCTTTCGGCACTTTGCCAATTTTTGCTCCATCGTAATGTTGCTCAGTCTCTTCCGGTCCGAGTCGACGATCAAAGACCTAGATATATCCTGGTGTGTAACATTTCTATGTGTTCCATGATGAACCTCTCATCTCATTACAAGCATTCTCTATTGCAAACTGCGTGGTGGATGGCGGGTCCAAAGCTCATCCGAAGGGCCCGCTGCCGATTAAGCGACGATGGGCTCGTGGCCGTAGGCCCGCAGCATTTCAGCAGTAAACATGGTCATTCTTCCGGTCAGCTTGGAATGATTCGATGTGTACGGACGCACGTTGGGCTCGTCGCCGGCTGGCATGCATCCTTAAAGAAGGAATTTTTCCGATCCCGACAAGAGACGGGTGCGTGCCACTTTTGTTCTTTAAGGTAACCAGAGATAATCACCAAACCCCGACCGCGAAGTTATCGTCGCAAGTCGTGGCCGAATGATACCTTCCATGCATAAAGAAGAGAACCCATCTTTGTTAAAGGACGGTGAGTAAAGAAAGGACTCAACTTTACTACTCTCTCTCTCTCTGCTGTAATCAATTTGGAAGATCTGGCTGTTAATGGTGGAATGAATGTCTGTAATGGCGAACAGTTGGGTATTATTGGGTATTGGGTATTGAGTATTGGGTATCTGGGTGTGATGGGAATTAACCAAAAATCATCATCGTACATTAACGTTATGGATTACGTGTGATTTCATTCCGAAGTTGCCGGGGTTGCTGTTGGGGGAATGTTTGAATTCGTCAGACTCTCTCGAGTCTAGGAGAGAAGTTGGAGAAGAAGAAGAAGACGAAGAGACGGGGACGGGGACGGGGACGGGGACGGGGCCAGGTCACGTGACTTCGGGGGTCGCCTCACAGTCCTTCATTGGCAAGTTCCTTCCTTGCAAAGCTAGCGCTCCTAGCTGCGACCACCCACGACACTCTGCTCGCTCGCACTCCTCTATATATGAACACGAAAGAGCAACGCTGCTCTCATGCATTCTGACTCCATCGGCGAGTTGCTTTGATCCCTGCCTTCGCCCTTCTTCCCCTTCTCCTCCACTCCAGTGGGTTTCCGGTTCTGCATTCCCTGCTGCTGCTTCGGGCTCAGGCGACGCGGCCTTAAAGCGAAAGCATCGCCACTGTTTGTTCCTTTGCCGAGGTGGGTCGGTCGTGAACGGCTTCCGAATTTGGCTTCATGGACGTGCAGGCCGATGCGCAGCTCTCCGCCGATCCTCTTCCCTTTGCCAGATGGTCAGTCCCTTTTGCCGTTTCTTTCTCTTGTGTGACAATCCCAGTCTCGCACGATCGTCCAATTCTACCAAGACTGTACCTTTCTGGTTCCCCACCTTTGGATTTGGTAATTTGGGCTGATGATGGTTTTGGGTGTCGATGATTGCTAAAAAAAAAAAAAACAGTTATCAGGTGGAGGCGTTAGAGAAGGCCATGAAGGAGAACACGATAGTGTACTTGGAGACAGGGTCAGGCAAGACTCTGATCGCCATCATGCTGCTCCGCTCCTACGCCTACCTCATCCGCAAGCCCTCCCGTTTCATCGCCGTCTTCTTGGTCCCTCAAGTCGTCCTCGTCTCCCAGGTTTCTCTCTCTCGTTTGTATTCAAGCTCTCTCTGTCTCCCTCCCTTTTGAAGAAGCTACCAACTGAGAAAGTTGCCTTTTTTGTTTTTTGTTTTTTGTTTTTTGTTTTTGGGTTTCTCTTTCTGCGACTCCTCCTCTCCTTGTATAATCGGTTATATAAGCAAGCGGAGGCCATAAAGATGCACACGGACTTGAAGGTGGAGATGTACTGGGGAGATATGGGAGTTGATTTCTGGGATGCCGCAATGTGGCGGCGACAGCTTGATCGCTATGAGGTTCGACTTTTTTGTTCGTGTTTGCTGCACTGTCCAACTGCTCTTCTCTAGTTGCTTCCCTTAAATAGTTGCATCTTGTCAAGCTCTGTGTCTTGTGAATGTCATATGGTTTCTTGTTAGTTTTCTTCGGTGAATTCCTAATTAATTTGTTATTAGCTATATATCCATAGCTATCCTTTGAACTTTTACCTAGGTGATCCTGATAATTTCCTTTATATATATATTTGCTTCATCTCTTCTAAGGGAGAGCACTTTAATTTTGTAAGTATCAAGGGTGATCACGGTGGTTTCGTCCTCTGGTGATCTGGGACTGAAGTCATCATATTGAATGGTGATCTTATTTTGTGTTTATGCTCCCAGGTGCTTGTCATGACACCGGCAATCTTGCTCAACTGTTTGAGGCATAGCTTTTTCAAGCTTGACCTGATAAAGGTTCTCATCATGGATGAATGCCATCATGCAAGGGGTAAACATCCATATGCCTGCATTATGATGGTGAGTCGTGAATTTGTCTTCTTGAATTGAAATAAGATTCTCTCTCAAACTATATCCACAGTCTGTGTTCGAGAAATGGTTCCGATACAGATGTTGTTTCATCATCAATTCACTCGTGTAATCTCACATGTCGTTAAACCTATTGCCAATATATAGGAGCCATTGCTGGTTGATGGTTGGTATTTTGCTTGTCGAATGAGATTTACTCTTTCGTTTCTGCTGCATTGGAGCTGCCTTTTCTGTTACCTAGCATGCAACACATGTGGCTCATAATGGAAGGATATGTATGCATCTACAGGAATTCTATCATGCTCAGTTACGTTGCAATATGCAAGTCCCGAGGATATTTGGTATGACTGCTTCCCCAATTAAGTCCAAAGGTATGCAAGCTTACTAAAATTAGTTTTGTGGCTTTGTAAAGCAATCTATGCCAAAGAAATTTAACTAACTTTATTAAAACCTAGGTGGGAACTCTGAAGTTCAATATTGGCAAAAGATTAAAGAACTTGAGACACTCATGAACTCAAAGGTACCTCCTTGTGTTGTTGTATCCATGTGTCTTCATGCGCAACACTGAATAATCATATGGTGGCGCTTTCTTTCTCTAGTATGAAGTTACTTTTGCTGCTGCTGTTTGATTTTATGGTTTTTGCTTTAATTGCACTTTTAAAGGCTTTGTATGGTTTTCTTTGCATTGGACATGTCCATTCTCGTGCAATGTTCATATACATGAGATTATTGCATGTCTTAAAATTAATTTCCTTTATTCACAGATTTGAGTTCCTGAAATTAAGTGTAACTTTTACCGTTGGCTTTTGTATTTGAGATCTGATTTTGGTTTAATATCGAATACCTCAAATCTCTGAAACCAACTCCATGTTGGTATTAATGGTCAAACCTATGTAGGACAAAATGAAAGTATTTTCATTTTCCATTTTGGTGGGGAGTCAATAATTTAGAAGCGGCCCCAGCATGACCCAAGAACTGTGATTACACATCCACGGACGTCATTGTTTTCTGGGTCTTGTGCCGGTTCGTACTAGTCACCCAAGCCTGTTTCCTTCTAGAAGTATGAGACATTGCGCTGTTAATCCCTTTTGGCTTTTTAATGTTTAGTGCTTCGTGAATTTCTCTGTTATCCTTGTTTGTTATACGATGAGCCATGTGGGTTCTGTTTTATCATTGAAATTGTGCAGCTGTCTTAACATTTTTCCTAATTTCTTCTCATGGTCATTTTTTTTCCTTCACTTGTTATCTAAGGTGTACACCTGTGTCAGTGAATCTGTTCTTGCCAGATATATTCCATTTTCCACACCGAAGTTCAAGATTTACGAACATAGGGAGATCCCTTTTGCTCTCTATCTCCATTTGCTAGATCAACTGAAGGGCTTTGTGGAAAAGGTTGGTACCTTGTGTGTGAACTTCTGCGCAACATGTGAAAATTAAGGGCTCTAACCACCTGAACTAAGTTAACAGGTCCCAGATAATAGTGTCTTTTATATCAAATATTAAATCTCATTTAGGGGATCAACATGGTCAGCAGATAGTGTTTATGCTTTGGAAAAATTGATAGTTTCGTTTCCCTAATACAGTCTTCATTCAAATGAAGGAGTGAAAACAGAAATAGTTGAGAATGAAAGGATTTGAGTATTGTGTTCTTTCATCTCTTTCTTTATTACTGTTACTTAAACTGATGGATTGCTTGGTGTGGCTCTGGCTTTTAGCTTTCTTCTTTAGGTTTAAGATTTTGGTGTTTGGAACAAAAAAATTGTTTAATGCTGAACACCTCAGATCTTGTGTAGATATAAGCATTGATGTTTGAAGTCATAATCAGTAAAACACCAAGCTTTATGTGTTTTAAATTGTCATGAAAGCGTTATATTTTTAGTATCCCTGGGTTGTTTTAAAAAAACACTTATTTCGGTCTATACAGTGCTTGATATTTTTATCTGCACCTTGTTCTGATATTACACATGCTCATCATATTGAGCTACACTACAGATTCTGCCCTCCTTAACTTATGGTTCCCTGTTTACTTTGAGTGCCCTTCCTTGTCTGAGAGCTTTATGACATTTTGTTTGTTGCTTTTCAGTGTGAAGTGAAGCTAAAAAGGGCAGATATCGGGGAAGCATCAGCTCAATCTACAGGGAAAAAAATTCGGAAGATCTTCTCAACGTTCATTTTCTGTTTGGATGATCTTGGTCTTTGGCTTGCGCTTAAGGTGCTATTCCCCTTTTTCTGTTTACTTCCGCTATCTTTCCATTAGACAGTATAATTAACTGCATATTCCAGTAATAGGCTGCGCAGTCAATATCACATCGTGAAGTTAATGATTTATCTTGGGGGAACTTAGATTTGTTTGGTGAGACAATTGTGAAGGACTTTAGCCAAGATGTCCTCAATGCATTCTTGGCTTGCATACCTTCAGGTAATTTGATGAATACTGCTTGTAACTGTCCAAAGTCTGATGCTCTGTTTGACATATTTCTCTCTCTCCTTCTAAAGATCCAAACTGGTTGGTTGGTTATAATGTCCAAGGAGATGTGGATGCTGGGCTCATTACTTGTAAAGTTGTTTGTCTCATAGAATCCTTACTTGAGTACAGGTAGGTATATGAATGCAAGATCTCTTATAGAATCCTTGCGGTGGTTATATTTTTTCAAGTTACATGTGATCCTGCATAAAGAAACTTTCCTTCTTTATTTCTTTTCAGGGATATTCATGATATCAGATGTATAATCTTTGTAGAGAGGATTATTACAGCTATTGCACTTCAGTCTTTGCTAAGTGCGATGCTTCCGAAGTACTGTAACTGGAAGACCAAATACATAGCAGGAAATAACTCTGGTTTGCTATCACAGACACGGAAGCAACAAAATGAAATTGTGGAGGAATTCCGTAATGGGAAGGTTCATTTTCTCCCATTTCACAGCTTTTCTTAACTCCTCTTCACTGTAAAATGCTTAAGTTTTTCCTTTGCCAGGTGAATGTCATTGTTGCAACGTCAATTCTTGAAGAGGGTCTAGATGTGCAGAGCTGTAACTTGGTCATTAGGTTTGACCCATCCACCACAGTTTGCAGTTTTATTCAATCCCGAGGCCGTGCAAGAATGCAGAATTCGGACTATTTGTTGATGGTGAAGAGGTGATATTTTTGCTCTTTATCATTGGCTGAACTGAGCTTATATAGTTCGGTGTCCCTCTTTATCTGTCACTGCTGAAACTTATATTGGATTCAAATATATTATTTTATCTTTTCCATTTTCATTTGCATCTGTTATTCTATTCTTTTTGTAACACCTTCTTTGCTATGATTTAGTGGGGATTCTTCAACACATTCTCGTCTTGAAAAGTACCTCTCTAGCGGGGAGACAATGAGAAAGGAATCTCTACGTCATGCTTACCTTCCGTGTGAACCTCTTAATGGCAACTTGTATGATGAAGAACATTATCAGGTGGCAGGCACTGGAGCAATCGTTACCCTTTCTTCCAGTGTTGAATTGTTATATTTTTATTGCTCTAGGCTTCCTTCTGATAGGTTAGTTACGTCCCATCTTGTTTTTTCTGATGCTATTTTTTTTTTCAACCTTTGATTTCTGCGGCTAAAGCACTTCTCTCATGTTCTTCTATGTGCTTTATGGTGCTTTAAATTATACAGTTACTTCAAGCCTGCTCCGAGGTGTGTCATAGACAAGGAAATGAGCATCTGCACTCTTTATCTTCCAAAGAGTTGCCCCCTACAACCTGTTTGTGTCCAAGGCAATTTTAAGACGCTGAAGCAAATGGCATGTTTTGAAGCATGCAAACAACTTCACATGATTGGCGCTTTGACAGACAATCTTATCCCTGCTATTGTTGTGGAGGAAGCTAATGCCCCAGTAGTTGGTATTCTGTTATCTAGCTTCTAAAGTTCGGCATTCTATTTTTCATACTTCTAATTTGTCTAGATGATCATGGCCTTAAACCTAGAAATTTTTTCTTTCCAATTCTTTTGTCATAATTACATTTACTATACCTTTTTTTGGCTTGTGTCTCTTGCTTGATGAAAGGCAATGAACCGTACAATGAAGACCACCCTGCTTACTTCCCTCCTGAGCTGGTCAATCATCTTTCCGATAAGTCCAAGACACTGTATCATTGCTACGTGATCGAGTTGAGGCAGCACTACAATTATGATGTAACAGTTCAGGGTATTGTTCTTGCCATGAGGAGTAAATTGGAAGCTGATAATTGTGATATGTCTTTTGAATTAGAAGTTGCCAGGGGTTGGTTGTCAGTGAATGTGAGGTATGTGGGAGAGATTCATCTTGACAAGAAGCAGGTGAGCTGTTTTATTAGTCTTTTATTGGATGCGAATGATATTTTTGAACATTGTAACTGCATTTGTTCTAGAATGGTAGTTTGTTGTAAAAAAATTTGCTACCTAGAGAAGCTCTGCACAAGTTTACTAAAAATATTGAGATGGCTCTTTATTTACCTCTTTCTTAAATCATGTTGCAGGTGCTACTCTGCAGGAAATTCCAGATAACTATTCTCAGTGTGCTTTTATATCACAGTGTGACTAAACTGAGGGAAACATTCAATGGTTTAAATTTGGTGAAAGCTCCTGATGTTGATTATCTACTCCTACCACATGCTAGTGATTATTCAACACCAGGCATGATAGATTGGAGATCTGTCCTCTCTGTGTTATTTTCAATTGATGATCACATCTGTGGGGATTACTCAAAGTGTCGCCCTCATCGTGTAAGAATGAAAAATGGCCTTGTATCTCATTGTATGCTGGAGGGTTCCCTGGTCTATACACCTCATAATGGTCAGATTTACTGCGTTACCGGATTTTTAGATGATATAAATGCAAATTCACCTTTAAGGATGAGAGATGGGACAGTTACAACATATAAAAAATACTACGAAGAAAGGTAAATATTCTAATCGAAATTTTGATTAGACATAATAGAGCAGTTCTGTACCTTTGCACAGAGTATCCATGGTCAAGTTCTCAGTATATTATTATTGCAGGCATGGCATCAAGTTATGTGTTGAAGACGAGTTCCTTCTTAACGGGAGGCACATATTTCACGTGCCAAAGTGCCTTCAGCGGTGCAGGCAACAGAAGGAGAGAGGTTTTTATTTGCTCTCTTAATATATTATTTTTGTCGGGATGAAAATATTATCATTCTTTTTTCATCAGGAGGAAAGATAATAATGTGTTTGTTTCTTTACCCAAATTCTTATTTCACATAGTAAAACATGTCAAGCATGAGCTGAACTGTACAGCTCTTAGTGAATGTCTGCCATAATGATTCCTCTCTGCTTTAGTTAAAGATGCTTCAAAAAAAAATTATGCTTCAATGCCAGACTAGATGATAGCCCTTCTTATTATCCCCCGACACATTTTCATTTGTAAATACAAAAACACAAATGCAAAAAATGTTAAGATAGACCAGGGTATTTCATATCTCAATGTGTCCTTAACTCGTCTGTTGAACGTTACATCTTGTTTATGCAGAACCCAGTAATGCTTCTGTGGAATTGCCACCCGAGCTATGTTACGTGATTATGTCCCCAGTATCAGTAAATACATTATATTCCTTCTCATTTGCTCCACCAGTTATGCACCAGCTTGAGAATTTGCTTGTTGCTGCTAATCTGAAGAGGGTGCTTTCAGACAGTTGCCCTGAAATTGCCTTTATTCCTACTATGAAGGTCTTATTATTCCTTAGTTCCTTTATATGTTGCCACTTGATGCTCCTGAATGTGCATGACAAGTATATTTTATCCTTTGTTAATCTTGGCCAAATTATCTGCTTTTTATATGAGGTGACAATCATGCATCTGAGTGCAATCACTTCATATGCATTGGTTAATTTTGGTTCTTGGGTTTGAGATTCAGAAGGTCTCAATGTAAATCTCAGTACGAAACTAGGAAAGGTTCGTTCTGTGGGGGATGGAATTCCTAACAATCTGCTTTTGTAGTTTAGATGGGGTATTTGATGTTGACATTTTGACTTCTGCTATGGCTGTGCCGAATATCTCCTGATAATGTCAAATTGACTTGAGATAAAAGCAATGTGTAATGATATGCAGGAAAGTATCTTCGTTGATAGCTTATGCTTATAGCTTGAGTATTTGCTGCATGTATTTCCTTTGCTACGAAGGACGTAAGCCATAAGTTCTTAAAAAATTTTTGACCCCCTTCTATCTTCCCTAAGCAGCGACACCCCTTGCTTTTTCAAATTTGGAACCACTCATCCCATTAAAATGTGTCAGCCACATTCAAATAATAAAGTACATGGTTGGGGCTTAAATAGGTTTCACAGTTTAGGCAAAACTAGAGTAATGTTGCAGCAATTTACACCATTTCTTAATTTTTTTTTCTTGCCTTATTTTCTATCGATTGTAACCATGTTATTCCTTGTCTCCTAAAATAGAGAGCTCATTGGCTTTATTTTTAATCAAATAACAAACGAGTTAATCTGATTAGGACAAGAGAACCCCGAAATAGTGTTGTAATCTTGCTTGACTCTGAAAAGGACTGGATTTTCAGATTAAATATAGCGGCAGTTTATCAATAAGTTTTTTAGTTGATGTCTCATGCGTTTTTGTTCTTTTAGATAGACAACGCATCTCCATCGGCCAAATATTCATTATTTTTTTTAGTTGTTTTTACGCAATACTGGCGCCTTTCTATTTGGCAAGTCAATCTTTATGAGAATAAGAGGGTAATATCATGATTAGTCATCTATAGCAGTTTAATCTGATCACATAAAGCAGCTGCTCGCCATTTAGATCTCTCCTTGCTCTGGTTGTTAGGTATATCAAGAGAATGTTGGTTGACTGTCATTCTCGGTGTTGTAGGTCCTTGAAGCACTTACTACAAAGAGGTGCCAAGAGAGATACCATTTGGAATCTTTAGAAACTCTCGGAGACTCTTTCCTCAAGTATGCCGTTTGTCAACTATTATTCAAGACATACCAGCGTGATGATGAAGGCTTGTTAAGTGTCAAGAAAGATAAACTGATTTCTAATGAGACACTTTGCAAGTTAGGGTGTGACCGCAAACTGCCGGTACTGTCTTCTGTATTATTTTGTCAGGTTCTTGCGATTATGACTTCAAGAATTTGATGCATCTCATTTCTCTATGTGCTAAATTAATTTGTTTCTCTTTCATCACTTGTCTCCAACATATTTCTCATTTCCATATATAGAAATAATAGCAGATTTGAACAATCTTATATGGGTTGTATGGGTTGCTTGCTTTTCTGTTGACTGGGAGGAATATTCTAGGACCGCTTGACATTGGTTTGTAAGAGAGAGCTTTATAGAGATAACTTCATGGTATTATCATGACTGATAGGATTCTGGAAAACTATAAATTAGATTTGGGCCTTGTAAGTCATTCTGCTTGTCCAAAGTAAGTTCGGTGGTTCTACGATTTTATTATGGTGATTTTAGCTAACAAACAATAGTATTTCTCAAGATACTGAGAGTGCAGTGTTAAAAATTACAATAAATGCTTGATTTGGAATTAGGGGAAAGAAAAAATGATGATTTTTTTTTGCCCAAACTTTGTTTTGCTTCAATTCCAGTAAGCTGGTTGAAAGCCCTAGATACATAGTTCTCTTCTAATGATTTTTCTCAAGATACTTTTCTCATCATTCTTTGGACAACAATTCATCTAGCTATTTCCCATGCTAATTCTGCTCTGTTTAATAATTTTTACTATAGGGTTTTATACGTGACGAACCTTTTGAGCCTAACACATGGATCATTCCGGGTGACAAATCTGGAGGATTGTCACTGTGTGAGGAGTTGCTCCCTGAAGCAAGAAAAATGTACACTCTGAAGAGAAGAAAAATAAAAAGAAAGACAGTTGCCGACGTTGTTGAGGCACTTCTCGGTGTGTTTGTCAGTGCTCGTGGTGAAAATGCTGGCTTGTTTTTTATGCGTTGGCTCGGTATTGAAGTGGACTTTGGCATCAGCCTGCATGACAGAAATGTTCATGTAAATATAGAGAAGCTCATTAATATCAAGCATATAGAATCCCTTTTAAGCTACTCATTTCGTGACCCTTCTTTGCTGGTGGAGGCTCTGACTCATGGATCCTATATGCTTCCAGAGATCCCAACATGTTACCAGGTACTTTGAATGTAAATCTTCTTTTTATCCATATATGTTGTACCTTGCACCTATCATTCGTTAAGGCAAAGGACTATTCACTTCATGTGGAATTCACAATTTATAATCAGTGTGTATTTTTGGAAAATCTCTTGCATGCTCAAGTAGTCTGGCAGTGGTACTACCATGTTTACCCTACTTGAATTCATATCAGTGCTGTAAATTGGCATTGAGACTTTTAAGCAAAATGGCAGATGATGCAGCTACTTGTTCAGTTTTTTCAGTTAATTCATGTCAACGTGAATAATCTTGAAAAAATCCTTATTGTGAGATATGGGTGTGGTTTCTGGGAATTTTGTCCCATCCATTGAGTCTTCTGCATAATTGCCTGCATTCATGATGCTCCTTTAGCTGTGAATTGCCTCAGAGAATTTGTGCCATGATTTATGGCCTCATCCTATCACTTGAATACCATTGCACATGTAAATATTCGTTGATATTGCTGATTAACTGGCATAGTCGAAGATTTTGCATGTGGAAAGAAAGATTGCTTTGAATGCCCTTGGCAAAACCAATCATCCAGTGATCCTAAATGCTTATTTATCTTCTGGTCTGAGCTTCATTTTGAGCAGATCTTGACCGGTAAATATATTGAATTACACTTGCATTTTGTGCAGCGACTGGAATTCCTTGGAGACTCGGTTTTAGATTATCTGGTCACGATCCATTTATACAGAAAGTATCCTGGCTTGTCCCCAGGAATATTGACGGACTTGAGGTCTGCTTCTGTCAACAATGATTGTTATGCTCAGTCTGCAATGAGGGCCGGATTGCATAAGCACATTCTCCATGCATCACATGCGCTGCATAAGCACATTGTTGACACGGTCAACAACTTTGAAAAACTGTCATCAGAGTTTACCTTTGGATGGGAATCTGGAACATCCTTTCCTAAGGTTAGTCTCGTAACTTGTGCTTCTATACTCGTGTTCAGTTTTGTATCTTACACTTACGTAGCGATTCCCGAGCCACGTGCTTTCTCTGGGATTGGGTTTTTATGATTTCCTACTCTTTATGATGGGGCATCGACACAATTTTCTGGAATGCGACAGGTTCTTGGAGATATAATAGAGTCCCTGGCAGGGGCAATCCTTGTGGATTCAGGCTACGACAAGGAAAGAGTGTTCCAAAGTATCAGGCCTCTTTTAGAGCCATTGGTTACGCCGGAGACGATGAGGCGGCATCCTGGGAGAGAGCTGAGTGAGCTTTGCCAGAAGGAGCATTTCATATTGAGTAAACCCGTTGTGTCTCGTGAGGATGGTGCATCTTCCATCACAATTGAGGTCGAAGCTGAAGGGGTAGTATACCATCACACGTCGAGAGCAGCTGATAGGAAGACGGCTCAGAGGTTAGCTTCGAAGGAGGTCCTCAAGTCCTTGAAAGAAAACATCCGTGGATTATGAAGATTGATTCACGACATCTTGCATTCACAATTCTAAACATTAGGCACAATTGTCGAGTGGCATTCTTGACTGCGTTTTTTAAGTTAATTGCCGGTGTGGCTAGGCTGCTGTTTTTTTTTTTTTAAGTTCATTGGCGAAGCGGTTAGGCACTGAATTCTGCCAATTTTGTGGGACATTGTGGTTGTAAAGGCCATGGCCGAATGCGTATTCAACTGTAAATAACAGAAAGTTGGTCCAGTGCAGAAAAAGTTTCGCCGAAATGCGCCAGAATCAACCAACTTGCCCCATGCTTGTCGTATGAAATAACAAGAAGTTCGATCATCTTCGCACAGTGCGCGCGTCTACTGTCTAAAATTTTGTCAAATTGTTCGCGCCAAAGCTTCAGTGGGATGCCCTCGGGCTTCGATGCGAGTACGATAAGTTGGGCCAAAGAAAAGAGAGGAAGAGTCCACAAGCCCGTTCTTGGCCTTCAAAGAAGGTCCTTGACGGAATGCAAAAGAGCCTGCGTAAAAGTAAAACCTTTTCTCGTCAAGAAACGGCCGAATACCCTAAAAGATTCCCAACTTTAAACCGAGTTTCAGTTGCATCCTAATTTTTTTTGTCTCGTGAAAAGCCCCCACTTTAGGTCTTGTCCCATTCTACCGTCCATAAAATACCACATACTTTTACTCAGGTCACAAACTTGCCCCTGTTAATCGTCCGTCAAAATTTTTTGTTGACAATCGAGAAATGGAAAACTCTCAAGCATGAGTTGTTCGAGTGTCTTGAGCCGAATATCTCGAGCGTGAGCTCTCTGACCATGAGAGATGCAACACTTCTGAACACGAGCGATTGAAGACCGAGTGCAAAATCAAAGATCATCAAGCAAGATGGAAGGAAGACTCCCTTAAGAGTAAATGCACTTGAAAGAAGTCAACCCTAATTGCTTAAGTTTTTATCCAAATTTATATACAAGAAGAATTTTGGGCTGATATGGAATTCATTTCAAAAGACATCTTCTTAGATTTGAAATTTGGGGGAAAAATTAGAACAATGAAATTAAGGATGATTTTGGATGGAGGGTTAATGGGGGCAGATTTATGACTCAAGTAAAAATTGAAGATTTTTTATGGGACAAAAAAATTAGGATAAAAGTTAGAGTTTTTTTATGAGACAAAACAATTAGAGTAGAATTGAGACTAGACCTAAAGTTGAAATTTTTTTATGAGACAAAAAAAAAGGTTAGAATTGAGAATAGAGCTAAAGTTGAGGTTTTTTTAGAGTATTAGGCCCCAAGAAACGGCCTAATTCCCTAAAAAAACCCAAGATTTTAGGTTTAGTCTCAATTTTGCCATGAACTTTTTGTGTGTGTAAAAAATCCGTCAACTTTAAGTTCAGACTCAAGTCTACCCTGAACTTTAACTCGAGTCCTAATCTACCTCCTTTGTTCAAAAATCGTTGTTAGTTGTCCTAAATTTCCTAATTTCTTTTTATCAAATAATGGTTTTGTTTTGAAAATAATTTTCCACATCACCTTGTTGATGTGGATTTGTTGCCGAAGTGGATATACCACATCAAATAATAAATGGCAATTTTTGGACAAATGGTTAACATAGGTGGGTTTGAGACTAGATTGAAAATCGGTGATTATTTTTAGACAAAGAAAAAGTTCAAAGTAGATTTAGGACTAGCGTTAAAGTTGATAATTTTTTTTAGACAAAAAAATTCCATGGCAAATCTGGGATTGAACTTATGGTTGGGTTTTTTTTTTTTTAAATAAGAAAAAGTTTGGGTTGAATCTAAAATTTGAGATTTTTTTTTAAATAAAAGAAAAAAATTAACGACATAATGGAGACTTCACTCCGGTCACTAGCCCTGCCTTTGGCATCTCCCTCCTTACGATTAAGGTAATGACTTCGGGCATGGCTAGGAAGGGCGATGTGTATAAGGCTCGAGAACGAATTCACCGTCGTATGGCTGACCGGTGCTTACTAGCGATTCCGGCTTTGTGCAGGAGAGTTGCAGCTTGCAATCTGAACTGAGGATGAGTTTTTGGAGTTAGTTCACCCTCGCAAGATCGCGACCCTTTGTTCCGGCCATTGTAGCATGTGTGTCGATTATGGCATAATGTTATATAGAGGGCGGGTTTGGTATTTGGATATTACTTCTATCAATAATCTTAGGTTACGTTTGGTCGTCCAGATTTTTTGTCAAGATAAGACTGGATAGGATAGGATAAGAAATCTTATAATTTGTCATATTCTATCTACTATTTGGTGAACGGCGGATTTAAAGTCGGATAGACAACTAGACATCTTGGGATGAACAAGTTAAGGCTATAAGGCTTTGGTGGCGGCGGCGACGAGAAAGTTAGGGGGAGAGAATTATGGTTAGAAGCGGTTAGCCGGTGGCGCCACCATCGGTTGCCGGCAGTGGTGGCCGACAGTGGCAACGGGTGACCAACAATGGCGATGGGAATGGGCAACGATGGAGGGTAGCGGTGAGAAGGTTGGGAGGAGAGAATTCTGGTTGGAGGCCTGCCGGCAGTGACGACGGGCGACCGGTGGTGGTGACGGGCGGCCGGCGGTGGGGGTGGGTGGCGGCGGCGAGGGTGGGTGACAACGATGGGTGGCGACATAGGGCAATGGCAAAGGGTAGCAGCAAGGATGTTAGGGGGGAGAGAAAGAGAAGTGAAATCCTATCCCACATTATCCCACCTCTTCCCTAGGATAATTTTATCCCCCATATGTCTCATATATATCACCATTTATTATATCATGGACACCTACCAAACATATGATATGATATAACATATCATATTATGTTTTTTATCTTGATGACCAAACGCAGCCTTAGGATGTGCAACCAGATCGGGTATGCCTTGGAATTGGACTGGCCCACTTGGAAAACAAGTTTGGGAACCGATTCCTATTTGAACTGGTTTGGGAACCGGTTCCAATTTTTGGGAACTTGTTTAAATTGGTCCAGTTCCAGGTAATGGCCCATTTGGGAACTAGACCGATTTGGAATCGATTTTTAGCTACAATTAAAAAAAAA
>BCNH02000002.1:9694173-9722169 GCA_001662345.2 Metrosideros polymorpha var. glaberrima | reverse complement strand
CAATCTCAGCAAGCTAGTGACAATGATGTATGTGTTTGCAAGGAAAATTAATTATAAGTTTTCGCTATTTTATGTTAAGTAAGCTGTGAAACGTTATAGTTAGTTGCTAATGGTTAAGGCGAAAACAGTTGTATGTCCTTTTGTTGGAAAAAATGAAACAAAAAATGAACAAAAGAAAAACAGGGTAGACCATGTTTACCTTGGAATCGAACCGGAAAAACAATGTAGGTTCAAAATGGGTTCTAGGGAAAACATGGTAGGTTCTAGGTTCCACTAGGAACCAATTATAATATGGTAGGTTCCAGGTTCCAAATTTAAAATCTATTCACTTTAGAACCAATCACTCATAAATGATCTTATCAATTATGAATGATTGGCTATGAGATCATGAAAATGTATATTATCCCTAAATAATTAAAAGATAACAAAAATATTCATTCATTTTTCTATGAAATATTTATGTAGTAAGAGTTATGTTAGGATTGATTGATCGAGTATTCCATTTTTTTTAGGGTAAATGCCACGAAAAACTCAAACTTTACCTACTGTGACACATTTACCCCAAACTTTATTTTGTGACACCAAAAATCTCAAACTTGTATCCGTGTGATACATTTACCCAACTTGTTTAGTGTGGTAAATTTATCTCAAATTTTTTTGTGACACAAAAAATCCAAAACTTATATTAATGTGACACATTTACCCCAAAAAAATTGCTTGATCTAAGGGTATTTTCTTCTTTTACATTTTTTTATTAAATAGAATATTTAAAAATTAGGGAAAATCAAGGCTTGGGCAACAGGCCCTCGCCATCGCCGCCCCCGCCGCTGGGGCCTCGGCGAGGGCTAACGACCCCCGCCGGCCCTCTCTAGTGACGGGGGCGGTGGTGGTGAGGGCCTGCCGCCCAAGCCGTGATTTTCCTTTTTTTAAAAATATTTTTGAATATTTCATTTAATGAAAAAATGAAAAAAATTTGGGGGTAAATGTGTCTTTTTATTTTAAGTGGGATAAATGTATTACACAAATATAAGTTTGGGATTTTTGGTATCATATAAAAAAGTTTGAAATAAATGTGTCACGCGGGTATAAATTTGGGGTTTTGGTGTCACAAAAAAAGTTGAAGGTAAATGTATCACTAAAGGTAAAGTTTGGGTTTTTTAGTGGCTTTTTATTTTTATTTTTTAAGAGTCCTTTGAAGTTTGGATTTTATTAAGAGTTCAGTTTTATTAGGAGTTTAGGCCGCCAAGAAACAATGGAACGTCATCACCGTCATCGTCCAGACCCAGAGTCCAGACAGATAATAGATAGATAAAACCCAGAAGCAGAGATTGTTTCTGAGTTTCCAGTTGGTTTGTGGAGTCGAAAGAATGGAGGGTCTGACCCTGGTCCGACCCTTTTGCTGCTCAAATGCATCAGCTGTTTCTCCTCCGCGAGCACGACCCTTTCTTCATCCTCTTTGTCCCCACCAGCTGCCAGTGCCTTCTCTCCTTCTGCATTCTTCTCGCTTCCGTTCAGTCGTGTCGGTCGTGTGCTCGACCTCTAATGACCAGCTCAGTCAGAGCGTTGAAGCCGATTCAAGAGACTGGGCAATGCAAGGTCCTCCTTTTCTTGCTTTCAGGGACAATGGTTTTATTTTTTTTGGGGGGGGTGGGTTTGGATAGTTGATGAAGGTGGCACTCTTTTTATTTGGCTTCCTCTACATGATTTATGCCTTCAGATTTCTATTCCTTGAGGAGAGAGGTGGAAACTGCATCGGCCCGGGTTGAGGATATCAGGGCATCTTCAGGTCTCCAACAGTTGGAGAGAGAATTGGCAGATTTGGAGCGTAAAGCATCTGATGCCTCCTTTTGGGACGACCGTGCTAAAGCTCAGCATACCCTCTTGGCATTGAATGACGTCAAGGACAAGATCAGACTGCTCTCTGACTTCAAAACACAGGTTTGGACTCCTACCAAATCTGTCTTCTCCGCTGAATTGTTGTGTTGTGTACCATCTATTTCGCAGCACCTAGATTGTCGAAAAATCAGCCCTTTTGCCATCTGCCACTGAGAATTCGAGCTTTTTGTGTTTCGGCTAGCTTTTGTGGTGATGCTGTCAAGCGTCCATTAAAGGGGAAGTTTCTCATTGACTTATGGTTATACATTCCCTCTGGTTTTGCAGACCGCATTCTCGCCTATTTTTGTTTGTGGAATTCGAAAGTTTGAAATAGCTTAGGGTCAGGAGTTGATCATGGCAGAACTACATGCATTTTCGGCTTTTGTTGCCACTCTTGGGTTTTTTGTGGTACATGTTCGTGTGTAATTCATATCAGTAGCCCAGTACAATAAATAGTGGAGAGAAAACAGTAGTTTTGCAATCCCTGTTGATGATAATCCTCATCATCATTGATAGCGGCGTCAGGTTAAATCTTCAATTGTTGATGACGGGCTTTGAAAATTAGTATTTTGTAGTTTGATCTTGCAGATTGATTGATTTGTTTGTATGTGAAGCTATTTTCAGTAGATAATGGAGATTCAGCATATTTGATGTCCCTTGGAGTTAAGCAGTGATATGGACCTTCTTAAGTTGTCTCTCAGTTTAGTAGATCTAGTGCAAATGCGCAAAAGGTCTAGAGTTGACCTCTTATGATCTATTATGCTTATACTGATAATTCATTAGCATCAAAGTTAAATTTGAAAAGGAGACCCTTTTGATGCACATTGTTCTGAAAAGCTTCAATTAAATATGTTCTATAAATGGAGATTTTCATTTGGAACACGTGCTCTCTAAAGGACGTGACTCCTGATCAGGTTGAAGAGGCAGAAACTATAGTCATGTTAACCGAGGAGATGGACTCCACAGATAAGGGACTTCTTGAAGAGGCTGCCGGTATTATCAAAGAGCTGAACAAGGCATTGGATCGCTTTGAGTTAACTGAACTCCTCTCTGGTCCCTACGACAAAGAAGGCGCTGTTGTTAATATAACAGCTGGTGCAGGTGGTACTGATGCACAGGTAATTAAACACATATGCCATCTCTGGTGTTCTGCATTTGTCGAGCATAGACCTCTGAGGGATCATCAATTTATTTTTATTGGAAGATGTACATGGTTTCCTATTGAGGCACTGAGAAACTCTATGACCTGGCAATGCGATCCAGAAAAGGCTTGCACTTGGAAATTCTAGCCTAACTCATGAAATTGTAATAATAAGATCCTTTTAACTTAACTGGTGATGTCAATGCCTATGTGAATCTGGGAACTTTCAATAAGATAATGTAGAATTGGTAGCTGCAGGTAAATAAGGGACAGGCAGTTCCTTGGGAGACTAAGGATGTGTTTGTTTTGTGAAAACATTCTTGATGGAGGAAAATGTTTTTCATGAAAATCATTTCTAAGGAAAATAGTTGGTCTTCAGTTGTTTGGTGGCGTATTTGAAAGTGAAACGGAAAAAGTTTTACGATGTTTAGATCTTTCTTTCAAAATAAGTTTATCCATTATAATTATATTTTGTTTCAAATATACGATACTAAGATGATATTGAGATGTTTATCTAAGATTTTATTAATTTATGAAGTATAAATTTTATGTTTTTTTCATTTTTAGAGTAAGGCACCTAAAGAAGGATGTCCAAAAAATTAGATAATACAAATAATTAACAAACTTAATCTCTTAGTGCTCATAAAAACTTCACGTGAGAGAGAGTAGATTGAAGCTCTGTGTGAGCTTGTGTGGAAAAGGAGCTTAGGACAATTTCTTCTTATTAGGATGGAGATATTGTTTTCCTCAATTTTAAATATTATTGTTTTCCTTGACCGTAAAGTTTTTTCCATTGATTATCCACTTTCAGCAAACCAAACATATGAAGTTCGGAAAATCATTTCATGAAAATAATTTTCTTAAAATAAACACGTGCTAAGTAAAAATAAAGGTTTAGAAAACCATGCCTTTGTGATGCAGTTAATATCTAATCTATAGTTGATATTTCTCAAGACTTCCTATTGAGTAGGATTAGCCGTCCTTTGAAGAAATGGTGTGAAGCCTTTTCTTCTGTTGGCTTAGTGTTTAAATGATTCTCTACCATCTTCTACATGCCATGAGCCAAATTATGAAATTATTGAATTGATTTAGTTATGGATATTGAATATTTTAATAGTGTAATATGTAGAAAATACTTCTGGAGCCTAAACTAAATGATTAGATCTGATGGTTTGTCAAGCGCAGTTTTCTTTTTGAAGTGGGTCCATTGGGTCCATAGTGGCCACAAGCCTCATGTCATGCATGTCTGCACTATGTCGATCGACACTTGGAAGTGTCTTTCATTATGTCCTAAAAATCTATTTTTTAATAATGTTTAATAGCATTTTATTAATAGAACTGAGAATGCTAATCTGCCTTTTAAGCAAGCAATGTGTGAATCCATCTAGAATGTGAGCTGCTGTATTATCTTTTCTCCTTTCTGTAAAATATTATGATCGACTTCAGTGCAGGATTGGGCCGACATGCTTCTCAGGATGTATGTGAGATGGGGAGAGAAACAGAGATATAAAACAAGAGTTGTTGAGAAATCCATGGGAGAGGAAGCTGGGATCAAGTCAGCAACTCTTGAAGTGGAAGGGCGCTATGCATATGGATATTTATCCGGTGAAAAGGGGACTCACAGGATCGTCCGACAATCTCCATTCAATGCAAAAGGTCTTCGTCAGGTAATATTGATTATTGTGATGATTCCACTGTTTTTGAAGATCGTGTTTTCGAGGAACCTATGAAAGTGCTATTGGTTAGTCGTTTTTCCTTCAAGAACAAGAGCAGATTTACTACCATGTTTTCTATCTTGGAAAACCATGCAGACTAGCTTTTCTGGAGTTGAAGTTATGCCTCTTCTTCCTGAAGAATCTTTAAATGTTGAAATTCCTGAGGAAGATTTGGAAATTAGTTTTTCCAGAGCAGGAGGGAAAGGTGGCCAGAATGTGAACAAGGTAGAAACGGCAGTGCGGATCACTCACATACCCACTGGGGTCACTGTTCGCTGTACAGGTATCTATCGCCACATCTGAGATTTTCAAGTGCAAAGGCCTTGTTCATATCAAAGTTCTGCTTTTCATCATTAATGCCAACTTTTTTGGCATATGTTTTCTCAAAAGTACTTTGTAGGGTATATTGACTTTTTCCTAGGATTATGAATTGATTCTCTGTAGAACTTCGAAACGTAGGTTATGGTCCATTTGACCTCTTCTTCCACGGTTCTCAACTGAAATATCTTTGAGTAAAATTTGAACTAATTTACCTCACCTAAGGTGCAAAAAAGCTCTTGGTATTCTTTAAATTCTGTCTCAATGCTTCTTAAAAGAGTGGTCAGGCGAACTCTTCGGACTTCAAAACTTCTATTATTTTGTGGCTGCATGAAGTCTCAGCTTGTTCTCTGTTGGTAAAATTTTGTTCTCAAGATCTATGGATAACGAATTGATAATTTAGTAATTGCGAATGCAGAGGAGAGATCCCAGCTAGCAAACAAGATCAAAGCGCTCAGCCGATTGAAAGCGAAGCTACTTGTTATAGCAGAAGAACAGAGAGCATCTGAAATCAAGCAAATACGGGGAGATGCTGTCAAGGCTGAGTGGGGCCAGCAAATTCGAAACTATGTATTCCATCCCTACAAACTCGTCAAGGATGTGAGGACAGGGTACGAGACATCAGATATTACATCCGTAATGGACGGTGAGTTAGATCCGTTCATTAAAACGTACCTCAAATACAAGTACAGTATGTCACTGTCGGCAAACGAAGTTGGTCAGTAGGCTGTTTTTATTATGCCACTCGAGTTGGTCGGTCGGGTGTTTACTGTTATCATTGTTGAAAATGCTCGATAGCAAATGAAGTTGGTCCACAGGGGTTTTTTAATATGCGATCCATGTTTTTGGGGAAGGGTCACTGTGTCATGGAACTTTCCCCACTAAGAATGTACAGTGTAGGTTGGTCGTTAGTTGAACAATGCTTTCAGGGGATGCTTGGGCTGTCTTATTTTGATAATTCAACCCCAATGGGGACCCAGGTTGATCCACCAAGCCGGTAAAGCGCAAGCCCAAGCACAAGCCCAAGCACAAGCGACTTGAGTCCACATTACCTGCCTCAGTCACAATTTCAAGAATTGTTGCATCAAATTTTGACTCTTAGGATGCATTAACAGCACCAACTTCCCTCGAGCCTGACGGCTTTGAGAGCTCTCTCTCAAAGTTCAGGGACGCAGGTTCGGAAGTGGTAGAGAAAACATTCATGGACAGCAATTTTACTTTTAGTCACCTTACCTGTCTAAAAACCAGACCATTTGAGCCTTGAAAGAAAGGGGAAAACGATAACACAGGACTCAGGGGGTGAGTGGCTCTAAGGAGGGTAGGTTTCAAAATTGGAACTTGGAACCTTCCCTGTCGAGATCAATTTCCATTTTTAAACCCTGGAACCGATCCTGTACCGATCCTGTAGACTTTGGAACCGACCTTATCTATCTGGTTCAATCCTAAGATCTGCCTAGAAACTGGCCAATGAACTTTTTTTCCTTTTTTTCGGTTTCATCATTTTTATTTTTTGAAAGGACAAACTTTAGTAAAGAAACCCACAATTTACAATTGAGTCAAATAGCAAATACAACCAAATACTAGAGCAACGAAACGGCTAGAAGTATGGTTTAATCAAGCAAAATGAAAGTTAAAATAACAATAGAAATTCCTATATGCTAAAAGCAACAATATTTAAAAAATGAAAATAATACGTCATCTTCAGCTATGTTATTGTGACGTGTTGAGAGCCGTTGGAGCCATGAAAGAGTTGAATATTTTGAAGGAGATGGAGATCAAGCAATGCATGTCCTTTAAAAATTTTCCCAATGTGCAAGCATTCACCAAGTTAGACATAAATTCAACGTCGTCAGAAGCTACAGGGCACACCATTCATTCGAGAAAGCACAAATAAGCGTAATCTAAAAAATGCAAGAACTTTTGCACGAGCATGAAAGATGTGTAGTTACAGATGAGCGATTCCAGGTTGGATAGGTTCCAAAACTGGATCTTGAAACCATCCTATCGAGACCTGTTACCCCTACACAATTGTCAAAATTTGCAGTGTGATGCGTCAGATTAATCCTAGAAACGGCTGCCTCATGTGATCAAGGTGGACACCAGGAAAATCCCAGTCACCGAGTTTGCATAGAAATTGACCTATTACAAATTGGTTAAAATGAATATTAATTTCAGGTGCCTGCTTTCATAGTCAGCTCATACGAGCATTATTAATCAGTCAGCGTGCAACTCTTGCCCTTTTGGGAGGAGAGTAGAGAAGCTCTTCTAGCTGTAATGTGAACACAGATGTAATTGAAATGTGTACAGTATCGCAACAAAATGACTGCCAGTTGATGGATTCATGCTGCCTTTCTTTTCCCAAAAATCAAGCCCAAAGAATAGGTGTTGCCTTTTTGAGCAGCCACTTCTAGTCGATTCCCGCCAATCTAGAAATCAATGTCACCAAAATACCCCCAGTGAATTCAAGACAGACAATGAATTGGAGTGACCAAAAACACAAGGACAGACCAGAATATTGTCTTTTTGGCTAGTAAAAGAGTATCCAGGAGAACATAGCATTTCAAAGGCACCAAGCAAGACCAAACCTTCGTTTCTAGAACTAAACGGGACAATTCCTGTATCAGGGAATGCATAGGAAGTACCTTGTCCATGAGAAAATAGCCCACCGTTGGCATGTACTGCACCAAGTACATCACAGCAAGTACAGGCTGCGAAAAAGCCACTTACTCCATGAGATATACATGCAGTCAAGTTGAGAACGAGAACATAGAGGCATCGCATCGAATAATTCTATTGGATGACATATTCAACATGGAACTATCTGCATGCACTTATGTGATCTTCAAAAGAGCAACGATAGATTGTAACCACAGTTCGTCAAACTATACGCTACTCGCAGTTCACCACTGAGCTCCTTCCTGTTTTGAGAGTACATATCACCATCAAACTAACAATACTGATCCAGTTCATTAGGAGTGTTCTTCAAGAGCATTTCCTCCACTGATCCAACTTGGCCATAGTGACAAATGGAGTCCACAAAGTTGGCCACAAGAAGCAATTATCTGCTATGGAAAATATACTATTGATGATAAATTATCCATTAGATCACAGAACCTGCTCTTTTAGAAGCACTCCTACTATTGAAGAGCGCCTGCCTCATGAAACTGTCAAATTGAATCTGCATCACCTTGCAACTCTTCAATAATATCTGGGAATTCGTTGATATCTTGAATTTATCGAATGCTAAGTTGCAACAAGTGTCTTCTAACACAATAAAAGAGAGAAGCACCGCCAAATGCTGACATTTTATAGGACTTAGTTCCTCAAGCATAAAGTTTTTGAAGTAAAATCACAATTCCAGTTCTAAGACAGATCATGCACATTATTAATTTGACAAGCGTTCTGCAGGAAACTTCGCAACTCTTGAAAGAGGTTAGAGCATGATGTTTATTACAAAAGTTGAGGTTAACCCGAAAAAAAGAGATGATGAAGCTGGCAAAATCTTAGTTCGAAGAAAAAACTAGGCAAGACCAACCTGGTATGAAATCCAAGCTTCTTTTAAGCCATGAGAGGCTGCAATTATCGTCAATTCAGCACATCTTTCAGATGACACACGCTTCTGTAAGTACGAAGAGGTAGAGGTAAGCCAGAAAACAAATGATGACAAAAGAAAGAGAAACAATGTCATAGTAGGTTGATATAACAATTTTTAGGAAATGATGAACAAAAGAAACTAGTAATATCTCTGAGTGGCAGATTCTCTTCTGCCCAGCTCAAAGAGCGCAGAAACTACTAGTTTGCTACTGACAAGGAGGCCTTTTCATAGCAATATGGAAAACAAGAACAACAAAACTGGAAGTAATCTATTAAGTAAAGTTTCCCATATTAAGGTTATGTTTTCGCAGTCATTAATTTCTTTTCTCTGTTCTCCTGGCTATCTATTTCTCTTAAGAACTGTTCACGGCATCACAAGACAACTCTCAGTTCCGCCAGCAATGCAATCATCATGTTTGGGTGGGTTACACGATGCATACTAATAATGTTATTTGCTCTAGCTTTTTCTACTTCTTTGCAAAAATACGGCCTCTGCATGGAAGTGTTGTTCTTCAGTGGATGATACAGAACTTTCAACTGCACACAAGCAAAGCAGCTGCCCTACTTTTGATAACTTGGCAATAGGAGTAACACCCGCTGCATGTATATCAGCCTCCAGTTGGCAACATAATTAGTTCATCACACCCCAGAACCAGGAAAGAAGTAAGGGATAAATCATGAGTGATTTGCTCAATATAAATAGTTGCAGTTGACTAATGAAAGCAAGTAAACATTTAAATCGTCTTTGGCCAACCAAATTGCGAGCAGTATCAATAACTAGCATTCCTATTATGTCCGCAAAGTCTAAGAATAGTGCAAAATCACCTCTGAGGAGCTTCTCTTTGTTGATGTTGTTGCTCCAGATCCATTTGATGTCTCTATTGGTCCAGGACAAACAACAGTCACCTGGATTCCTTTCTGGCAGAGCTGCAAGCAAAGAAAAAATAGGCATCCTTTGAAAGAATTACAACTGAAGGAAGAGATAAGCATCATGTCCAGAAGATGCACTTAAAGAGAAAATCATGCATGAAAATCATGAACTTATAGAGGAGTAAAACATCAAAGCATCATTCTCATCTTTTTAAAAGAAACAATAAGGAAAGAATGTCAGAGCCCTGTTGTACCTTACATAATCGCAAGCAGGGACCTTTTACCACTTATTAGACATGCATAAGAGTAGGACACTTGTACAAGTAGGACTGTTCGTCGTAAAGACTTCCCAGACTTCTCTAGTTTTTAATGGTCACAATCTACTCCATCATCACAAGCTTTCTGTAACGAGAAAGTTTGTCTTCACTGAACCTTCTCAGAACCAACCACAAGTTTTCTTGTAAGGATCTTTTCTTGGGTTACTCCAGATAGGCTCTGTTCAGGCTACATCATAAGATTATCTCAGCTGTTCTCACGGCCAAGTACCAACAGAAAGTTAAAGGATCCAAATCCAATTATCCTTTAAAAAAGGAGATTATGGATATCCTTATAATGGGACAAGACAAGATGTTAAGATTAGTTTAACATCTAAAAGGAAGTGGTCATACAGACAATGCTGAAGGAGTCCCAGTTGACTGATAGCAATCATTGAGTGAACTCTTTCAAGTTTCAATTTCAAAAGGATTGATGATCCTGGTAAGGGCAGCTGTTGATAGGAATTAGCAACTGTGCAAGGCACCCTTTCTCCAGCAGGCTGTTTGAAAGGTACCACAATAGCAAATCTCTTCGTTCCAAGTTTACATGGTGGATTCCTTCCTTGGAAAAGCTGCACTTCCTCATCAACTTAGCATAAAAAACTTATCAAGCTTACTCTTGCACAATTATCTCTATCTACAGCTTAAGAATGCAAACATGTGATTCTCATACAGAATCATTTCACATAATATAATTCCTGTACTGCGGAACTCCTGATGGAGCCATACTTTAGTTCATCAAGGTGATGCATAACTTCTGCTCGCAGGCTATCTCAGCGATAGCTCTTCCTCCAAATATGTAAGCCAGAAAGTGAAGACACTACCAAACAGACAGTCACAAATATACCCTTGAGAACAGAACAGCCTGTATACCTCAGAACGCAAAGTATGGAAGTAACCATTTAAAGCAAACTTGGATGCAGAATACACAGCTTGACCAGGTGCAGGTGTTTTCCCAGCTGCACTACTCATCTGCGATAGTGCAAAAACAGAAGCTTTTTGACCAAAACACGACTATTGAACTGGTTATTGGCAAAGGCAAGAAATATGATTCAGTATTCAACTAGCCATTATAGCAGGGAAAACACAGTAAAGCTAACATTTACAAGTTCCATATCTACTTAAATCTATATATCCAAGGCCAATAAGAGTATTATAACAGGTTGTTCAAAGGGATCTCCCGTTCAGAGCCCAAACCTCCATCCTACCCATTGTATCTCAAAAAAAAAAAAAAAGCCTCTTTCTCGTAGCTGATCTAGGCTTCAGAACATTTCGCAAGACTACAAATTGGGAATTACCTGAACTTTGACATGAAAGTTTCCAATTTCCAAAAGCAACTTTCCTTACCAAGAATAGTAAATAACCAAACAATTATTTGCACGTACCACGACAAACTGACCCCTACCACGTCTGAGCATGAAAGGTGCCAAAAGCCGAGTCAAAGATATAGTCCCAAAGACATTAACATCGAACGTTGCCTAGTTGCATAAAAGATGAGCACAGTTGGTAAGTTAAGATAGTTAACCTGCTAATTTAATTGTAACAGAAGGACCATCAGTGGATAAGAGGAGAGAAAAAGAGCTGTCTATGAGATTGAAATCTGTGATTGTCTTAGAAATTTGGTCGAACTGTCAGCTTCAGAGCTGCTGCAAGATTCATTCATACCTTAAGGCTTTCTTCCGTCACATCCAAAGCTGTTGTTTTCTGCCACAGCCAAAAGAGATTGATTATGAAGGCCTAGCTACTCACAGTACACATTCACCCTCTCTTATGACACAAGTGCTTTCAGGGATATAAGAATATCAAAACCAGATGATATGATGGGTGCAGACCAGGCTAGCATCTTTGTCTATCCCATTCTAGTTCAAAAGGAGACCACCAAAGAAAAACCCAGCGCATTGAACTAGAGATGTAGAAAGTTCCCCCCACGCGGTACTGAGAAAAGAAAGTTTATAGCCACTCTTGTATCCTATTAACGGAGGAAGACTGGTATTAACCATTTCTTGTATTTTCAAGCAGCTTAAAGCAAGAGCTAATTTTGTTGGTAAACTTTTCCCTATCCTTTGCTTTTGGGTTCCTTTCTATTCTTTTCAATGAGCTTCTTTGTCTTATGATATTAATTTGAATTGCCATGCAACGTGATAACGGACCTCTTCAATTGTTGCAGTGAATGTTCTGTCATTCGACCTCATCTTCCAAACTTTTGTTTTCCAGATAAATAACTTTACTGTACCTCCAGGCATCACACTCGATCTCTAAAAAGCATAAAGCATATTTTGAACCATGCTGGTTTGCGTAAACATCCACCAAATGCAAAGGACAAACTTCTTAATTCTGCTAATTCCAGCATCCTCATTGTGCGAGTGTGACGTGCATTTTTCATTAGTATTCCCTTCAAAAAGGGCTCTCAACTTACAGGGCGCTCAAAGGCCGCATTGTGGATCATAATGTCAACGCCAGAGTGAGCGAAGAAAGATTCAGCCTTCTCCACAGCCCGCCGGAGAGATTCTTCTCCGGATGCCAAATCGAGCGGCAAGATTTGCACTTCATCAGGCGCATGTTTACCTGCCAATATGCCACGCGCGAGTAATGTTGTCGTGGGCATGCCAATCATCGGCAACTCAGCCGCGGGACAAAGCCGAAAATGACATTACCAGTGAGTTGAGCCTTGACGCGCTCCAATTCAGCTTCATTCCGAGCAGAGAGTATGAGCTTCGCCCCCAAAGTAGCCAGCCGCTTCGCCAGAATCTCCCCTGCGAAAATCCAGCGCGAACAGAAGAACACTCGATGAGGCAGAAACGGATGGCATGACCCATCATCGCCATGGGCGAGCTAAACGAAGCGATAGCAAGACATGACGCAGCGAGAGACGAAAACCATACCAATTCCACGGCTAGCACCAGTGATCCAAACAACCTGCGCGCGCGAACAAAAGACCAACCTCAATGGATCAAGCCGACCCAACAGAGGGGGAACAAAAACGGATCGTGGGTTACTCACCTTATCTTCAATCTCGTCGCGCTTCACGTGCCTCTTCAACATCAACGTGAAGTCTCCTGACCAAGGACAAAGAAAGAGACATGGGGTCAGAGAAGAAGCTCGTAAAGGAGCAGAGCAGGAGAGAATGGGGACGACGACCGATGAAGAGGACGACCATCGGCGGTGACGAATTTGAAGAGCAAAGCGGAGATGCCGAGGAAGAGCAGGAACGGGAGTATCATCATCATCGTCTTCTCGTCTCGGTTCCTGCGCAACACTCTCGCGCTCACTGTTGGAAACCACCACTGCAAGTTCGTAGCAACGATAGCGTCTAAATTGAACTGAGGGAAGGTTCCAAAATAATGGTACGAAGAAGTGGGGGTCGCTACCGATGTTTTGGCAAATTTGTTTTTGGAGAATTTGGAGAAATGCAATTCCTTTTCATAGTCCTAAAGTCCGAGGCAGGTCGAATTAAGAAATCTCGAGCTTTTAGCATTTCCGGAATCGTTGATCTATTTTTTCTTTCCTTCCATCTCTACTCTCGTTGAACTTTCAAAATTCCAAGAATGCCCTCGTCATGTGACGTCGCTGGCGAGGCTAGATTTGGCGGTTGACGACCTTAGGCAAGGTTGGTTGGTGCTAGATCCGGCTCGACGGCAGCCTGAATCATGTTGGGAAGGTTTGAGATTTTTTCTTCTCTAAAAATATATCTAAAAAATTTTACAAATTTTTTTTTTTCCAAATAACATTTAAACCAAAATTGCTTCTCAATATACTTTTAAATTATACTTTGCCAAACACTATTTGCATTTACACAAAAAAAAACCCCTTCCACCTAGATTTATTTGCATATTTATTTGCGTTTCCCTAAAATCTTTTCTCAAAAGCCTTGCCAAACGCAAGTTTTTTTCAAAAAAAGCTAAAAATATGTAGTGTTTTAAATAAAGGTTGAAAGTGGCCAAATCAGTCTCAAATAAGGGTATGAACTCGTCGGCCCCCCCAACATTCGTCGGCCCACATTTCTGGCAACTAAATCGGAGGTAATTTTGTTCGAAATTTACGACTGGGTAAAAAATAAAGAAAATCCCCAAATTGAATAAGATTAGGTTATTCTTTCAATGTTTTTGAGTTTTCTTCCTTCCTCTCCCACCACCCCTCAAGCAAAATCGCTGCCCGATCCTCGGCCGGTCCGGAAATGGGCCGTGTATTTGGGCCGAGGTGGACCGGAAGGCCCAAATTCCTAACTCGGTGACACTGTTTTGAGTGCCGAGTGGTTTCATCTTCACATTTTCACTGAAACGTTCGAGAGAGAGAGAGAGAGAGAGAGAGAGCTGAAGAGGAGTAACACAAGCTCCAATGGCGGCGACTGCGAGGACCGCTCTGCTCAAATACCTGCGCATCCCTGTCAAGCCTTCTCTTCTCCCCTCCAACCCCCTCCTCCCTTTCAGCCTCGCCCTCCGCCGGTTCTCCGAGGAGGTCCGGGGCTCCTTCCTCGACAAGTCGGAGGTCACCGATCGCGTCGTCTCCGTCGTGAAGAACTTCCAGAAAGTCGACCCCTCCAAGGTTTTGCTCACCCTTTTCTTCTTCTTCTTCTTCTTCTTCTTCTTCTTCTTCTTCTCATTGTATATTGCTGGGAGATGAAACACGACATGGCCTTAGGTTGCTTCCGGAGGGTTTCATTCGATTGTGCTTCCTTAAATGAATAACCCATTTGTGCTCTGGATTGTTTTGTGCATTGGCCTCGGACATGTGTGGAGGTACTGGTTTTGCTGGTCGCATGGTTAGGGCAATTTTAATGGCGGACCCTTGTATATTTGTACTCTGCAGTTAAAAGGGTTTTGGGTTTTGAGAGAAAGATCCCATTACAGCTAGGGTTCTGGATTTCTTAAGCGTCGTACTATTTTCATGCCAAACCATTGCTAAAGAATCGAACTTTGTTTAACTTGATGGACTATCGAAATCTTGTTTCTGGACTCTTCCCGAAATCCTACTCCAAGTTTGAAGCAGCAAATCTGAATAAAGATGAGATTACTAATTCGGTTGAGAAGAGAATCCTAATCCATATTAGGACCTTTGTATGGGTGATGGAGCGATGTGACGCAAAATCTTTATGAAGGGATTTTGTGTTGCAATTGGGACTTGTTCATTTGGTCTCGCAGTTGGTGTCTGTGATGAGCTTGTAAGCAGGATTGATCACCTGCTTTGTGGTTTTGCTGTGGATAAATTCTGACTTATTGAAAAACAAATAATCTTGGTAATGTCATCGCTATTTGAACAAATATCGACTCCGTTGATTTCCTGGACTGCATCAGTGGGGATGGGCCGCCTACTTTTCACTTGGTTTTTCTCTCTGCCTAATACGAAACCACATCTGAGAGGTGGTCCAATGCCCTTTCCTTCCTGAAACATTAGTGTAACATAGTACATGATGAGAAAATGGTGTTACATAGTGCCGATGAGTGTTATACTGTATCAGGAAAATTGTTCACGCGCATTGATGAGCTCCCTTTGTCTTTGGTTGTTATTGTCATCTCTCCACTGGGCTATCAAATTAGTTTGGTCTCGAGCCTCTCAATTGATTGGTGTTAATGCTAATTTGAACAGGCACCTGAGATAATGGATTTTGAGTCATTCTCATTTCTCCTTCTGACACTATGTATGTTTCAGTTGTCATGCTCATGTGTCTACAGCTAGTGTAGGATTGCATCGCTCCATGCGTTTGCCTCCATCAATTTCGAAGTGCATGGTCTTGAATAAATTATGACCTTCTCCATCTACTTGCCTTGATACCAGCAAGGCTTGTTGACGTAGTGCAGCAGAGCTTTTAGTAAGCCTCTAAAGAGGCTTGTGGTATATATTAGCTATTCTTGATTGAAAACTGGTGTAGCGAATTTCCATTATGGACCATGTGCTTAATGTTGGCTTCGTTTTTCGCAATACCTTGTAGTAGTCATATTTAGGTTGCAAACTGCAATCAGTACTTGCTGGAATAAGTCAAACTTTGATGAATTTCATCTTTATGCTTTTCTAATGCAATCGCATGGCTGGAATAATTCAATTGGGTAATGACTGCATCGATCGTCAAGTTCTAGGCTGATTCTCTTTTTCTAGGTTATGCCAAATGCACATTTCCAGAATGATCTTGGATTAGACAGTTTGGACACCGTGGAGATAGTTATGGCTCTTGAGGAGGAGTTTGGATTCGAGATTCCAGATAATGAAGCAGACAAGATAAGCTCTATAGATCTTGCCGTCGACTTCATTGCTTCTCATCCGCAGGCGAAATAGGAGAAGCATCTTAAAGCCTATGTTCTTTCCTTTTCTCCTAAAGGATTGTCGTCGTCATTGAGTTCTCATAAGTGGCACATTGGCACATTTTAGAATCTTTTTGTTAGCGTACTTCCCTCCAATGGATGTGTTTCTTTCTTTGTACCAAACTACGGTGGCAACTTCGGTGTTGGACAGTAGCTGGCTGTTACAGGCTCTTAGAGTCCTTGACATTATTTTGAAGTGTATCCAGAATGAGTTTTTGGTTGCATTAAAGTGGAGTTTCTTATTTTGATAAGTCCAGCATTGGGAGACTGATATCATAGAGGAAATCTTGCATATGCAGTATGCACATGATGACAGGACCTGAATTTTATCATATATAAACATAATGGGCTGTGACTTGACTTCTCTGTTTTCAGGGTTACCACCAACCTAGTTGTTGAGAGAAAGTAAGAGATTCTGTTCATTTTTAATTGCACTATTGGGGATTTTGTGATGAATGGTTGAATGATCCTTGTTTTGTGTTTTGTTCTTCCTGCTTGAGGAAATTAGATGATAAACTCTTTAGGGAATAAGATCACTTTTTTCGACTCCTAGTGATTAAAATGTCCCACGTTACTTGTCTACGGGATTTATATGAACTTTATGTATTGGTTTTAAATTTTTTTAAGTTAGATTCTCTAATAAGCATTTCACATTATGATATTCTCCGGTCGAAACAGCGTGAGAACGTGTCAAATAAAAACATACAGAGTCTTAAATTATCTCCTAATCAAGTTCCATGATTTTGAGTCCTTGGTATAAAAAAAATGAAACTTATTAAACGCCTTATTTTGTCTTTATAAATTATTCATCATGAGCCAAAAAAGTTCTATCCTACCGTACTTCTCTCTCGCTTTTTTTTTTTTAAATTTCTTTTTAGCCAGATCTAATCTAGTCTAATATAAATAATTAAAGTCAACTCCATACAAATCCGTGGAGTGCAATTCTGGCTTCCACATTACTTCATCCTGCTTCTGATTTTTTGAAGAAACTACTATTGGCGGGACAATGGACATTGATGGAGATAGTGGTCACAGATGAACCGCTTGAAATGGACAAAAATAAAACGAAAGATAAAAAAGGATTGCTTGTTCTCATATGTTTAGCGATTCCTAATGACATCAAAAACCACGAATGAGCTCAAAGTAGCATAATTTAACGTTAAAATATAAGTAAAAGCGATTGGAAAAGATATTTTATTCTGCAACTCATATAATTCATTTCCTACATATGATATTAACCGTGACAAAATCTAACTCTGATACCATATTAAAAAGTCCATTGAAAAAAATTTAAGTTGCTTGTGGAGAGAGATCACATGTATATAAAGAGCATATAAATCCCGTAAACAAGAAATGTGTGATACTTTTAAGATTTTTATTTATAATAGAGTCGTAATTAAGTGCTTTGGTGATGAACTTCAATTGATTTCTATTGCCACAAATCTTCCTCGGTTGATATGCTTAATTCAAACGTTATTTACTTTTGTAAACATTTTTTTTTTATAGGCTATAACTCAAACTAACGTATCTATTAAGAAGATGCAAGGGAAATAACCATGGGTCATCTGAAATTTCACTTCTTCATTTCCAGTTTCGAGGTGGGAAATATAGAATAGATAGATGATCATTTACAGATGAATTGTGTTAATTAATTTTAACGGACCAAGGAGTGAATATCATCGGATTAGCACACAACTAAGCTCAATTCTAGTTAACTATTTAAAACCTAATTTTACGGTCATTTTTTTTTCTAGATGTATTACCTCTTTGAAATTTTTTTTACTCTATTTAATGGGAACAAAACAAAACCCCCATGCGCGCTCATTTTGCTTGCCAACACTAGTAACAGAGGGTTTCAGGTTCTTCGATCTAGGTGATCTCTCCATTTGAGTCTTCTTCAATCTCATTTGATCCTATTAAGCCCTAGCTTGTGCTTGCTCCAGTTACTTACAATGCTTAACTAATTGGCGATTTCTCTGCTGTTGTCCTAGTAAATAGATGCACGATAGTATATTTCGCGCGTGGGGATGAGAAGTCGGACATTCAATCCAATGTCACGGATTGCTATTCCAGTATTCCCTACTGCGCGGCCTCAGGAATTTATATCCCAAGCCAGTATTACTCGCACTCAAGGAAGGGAATGCTAGAGAGAGAAGCTCTCAAGAATACTTGTATTGCTCAAATGTATGCAAATGAGGGGAGGCCATCCCTATATATACATGAGCACCTCTCTCCACAACCGCAGAATTATAATTCGATTTATAATTCGATTTAACTGCGGGCATGGGAAGTCTCTGGAATACAAATATATATCCCTGCCTCTAGGAATACTCTAAAGCACCTATGTGTATATTTCCCATATTGCCCTCAAGAAAGAATATTGTAGAGTATTCAAGAACCCCTTGGCCCTTAGAAGCTTCAAGGCTAGCTCAATAATCTTGGCTATTACCTAGGCCCAACGTGCCTTGAAAACCTTTGGGCCATGACACCAAACTCATGGGTCAAGCCTAACATCCTTTTCTTGTTGTTACCAAATTAATAAAGTGAACACATTGATAAAGTGAACAAAAAGAGCTTCTCAAGCAATGTTGGACTTCGGCAAAAAAGAAGAAGAAGCTATGTTGGACAAGTAAAGAAGCAAGCTTTTTGAAAATGCTTTTCTAAAATAATCCTTACATATTTAAAAGGTTCATCAAAGTAGAAAAAGAAAAAATTCTGGTTTTACACTATAGGACAATGCCCTAAACCCGGTGTCTTTTAGACTAAAAACTAGATCTAGAAAAATGAGACTTCACTTCCAGAGCCAATGGTGAAACTTATAGATATGAACCAAGGGTTCTTATTGTAAGCTAGAGTTCTTATTAATCACTTTACACCCCTACAAATTTTGTTGTTAAATGCGAGTTTGTGCTAATAAGCCGTGCGCGAGCCTAGTTGTTTATAAGTGCTCTAAAGATTTAGCCATGAATCTCATAGGAACAGCCCCATTTCACACTCATATAGGTGATTCCAACAAATGTACACTACAAATCCATAAGGCGTTAGAAACGTGTATCGTTGAAGAGAAAAAAAAGAGAGAATAAGACACATGAATATTTACGTGAAAAAACCCTTTCTAAATCAGAAAGGGAAATCTTTTTGCTTAAAGGCTGATCTTCAAAACTACAAAAGATATTGCCCCAATATATATCAGAAGTTTATGATATACACAGTTATGATGGAAATTACATGTGTGCCATCAACAGTAGTAAAAAAACTCTATTCTCTACTTTAATATGAAAATTACATGTATAACATTAGTAGTAAAAGCTTTCAGTTTTAATTTTACTTTCCTCTATTAGACTCAACAACTCATCAATCTCTCACTTAAAGGCTGATCTTTAAAACCACAATAATCGTTCACAGTCTTCACTTGTCTTCGTAACCCAAAATATCCTAGTGTGGCGGCCTCCTCATCACTAACCATGGAGGCCAACTTAGACAATGCATAGCTTCAGTTTCTTAGAGGTGATAATCTTGGTTAACATATCTACTAGTTTTCTACATCAAGAATCTTCTTTTATGACAATGTCCCATCTATCAAATAACGAATATGATAATACTTCAACTCAGAGGTGACAACCTTAGTTAACATATTCACTAGATTTTCTATACCAAGAATCTTCTTTAATGACAATGTCCCATCCATCAATTGACGATATGATGATACTTCAACTCAATGTGCTTTGTCCTTGAGTGAAATACCAGATTCTTAGCAAGACAATTAGCACTTTGATTGTTGTCGTGACCTATTTTTCCCGACCCGTGTTGGGAAAGGGATAGGTTTAAGGGTATTGCCCAAGAGAACGGGTCAGGAGCCCATTGGATTAGGCGCGGGCTCTCCCAAGCCCATACCTCGCGTGACATTGGATTTCATTTTAAATTCCTTAACAACCTAAAAAATTAACTAGGAGTTGCCACTAGCCTATTGGGGTCGGCTAGAAATCAATTGAGACTCGAGAGTGTTGTCTCAATTCCTACGCAACCAGAAATTCTAAGCTCGGGGACTTGATTACGTTAATTGTCTAATTAGCGCCTTTTCGGTACCTAACTGGTTGGTCGTTTACTTGAAGCGGTCATGCACACTTGATTACCAATTAATCCTAAGGTATCAAAGCCACTAATGATCATGCAAATGCTTTTGATGGGATTGCTTTCATTAAAGTCTAGGCTAATCTTAGCCTATTCTAAAAATGAAGCAATTAACATACAATTTATTGAAAGACGGTGCAGAAAATAAACACCCAAGTATTAAGAAGACCTTAAAAGTAGACAAGCGAGTATTAAAAACATCAACATAAATGTATAGGGAATAAAAGGCCCAATGGAGCCTCGGATTGCCATGAAATTAGTCTGACTAAATGCAACGCCACTTCGGACTACCATGGAATTTCGAGCTCCTGGCCGCCACTTAGATGTCGGTTTCACTCGCGTTTAGGCCATTCATGACATATACTCAACAAAGCAGACGATTAGTGAAGTTCACTTAATTAAAGTGAGAAAATAATGCGAGAAGCCAAGCAAATTCAAGCCATATGATTAGTCTAACAACGTTAATCGTATCAAGGAAACGTTGCTTGATGCTCTAATCACATTTCCAAATGATTCATCAAAAGCATGCATTGGGATCCTAACATTTAATTGAGGACCCACATGCAAATCTAAATGAGTCATGCGAATGCTTTAATTCATGTCAGTCCTAACGGGCGATCGGATCGTACTAACGTTCAATGTATTGAAAATATGCAGTCAAATGAGCGTATAATAAGGATATGCAAACAATACCCTAACATTCATCTAACATTTGCAAATTCAATGCATTGAATCCTGCAACATGCAATTAGAAAGGGAAATATTTGGGCAATTTAAAAGGCCGATCAAGCGGCCGAGACATGCAATAACCATTCCAAGGCTCACCGATCAAATTTTGGATTTTTCTGATTTTTTATTTATTATATATTTTTTTATTCGAAATTATATTAAGTTAATGATATAATAAAATGATCTGGGCCATATGCCGGACTGGACTTAGCGAATGAGCCCAGTCCATCAACGCTCGCCCAAAACAAAGATAGCAAGGAAAGCAAGCCCAGCCTACTTCCAATTCACAAGCGAAATTGGCACGAGGCAGATGATGCTCAGTGGAGGACTGGTCACGATGGCTCGAGACATCGATGGCGAGTGGGCTGCATTCGGCAAGGCTACGGTGGTCCAGTGATGCAGGAGAGAACCTGCAAAACAGGGTGAAAACAGCTCGACTTGGCTTAAAGTTGTGCCTACAGGAAGTGTCGCGGCTGCGAGGGGGCTAGCAGTATGGCACTCGGCTTGCCGGTGTAGACTTCTCGATGGTGGCTGGTATGCCCCACGGTGGCTAGCTCAGTGTCCTCGACGGCTAACGGGACGGTGTTCGATGGGCACGCTGGAGAATTCGAAGGTCTCGTTGGACAGTGACGAGCGGCAAGCGGCAGCGTAGTCGTTTGGGGATTAAAGAGCATCAAAGATCTCGCAGGAAAATTTCCCTAGAGCTGGCGGTTTGCTAGGCGGAACCTCAGTATTGGCTTCTCTTTGTTCAAGTGAAAATTAACCTATATACAATGCAACTAATCTAAATGCGATGACGTACGAAAAATGTGTCTATTCTAAATGACATGATATATCGTGAATGCTACGATATGAGATAAATTTAATCATGGATTAATCCTATGATGCAAGTTATATGAAACGCTATCTTTGTATTTTTATGTTTATGAAAATAGCAAATTAGATCTTAGGACTCTAACATGACCCAAATGAACTTACCATGAAATCCTTATGTGACCAATGCTAACATATATATATATTTATAGTACCCAATGTGAATAAAACGAAAAATGCAACGTCCAATTAGCACTAGTTTCATGACGTAATTATCAGGACATGTGATTCAAATGATATAAAAAGAAACTTTGAACACATGGCTACTTTAGTCAATCTTGGCAGCAAGGGCGAGGCACCAGAGCTGGAATTCACGAGTGAGAAAACGCCAATATAACCTGCAAAGAAGTTAACAAACATGGCCAAAACGCAAGTAGATACAGCGAGGAGGGACAATGATCAATCCTGTTGGATCGTCAGGCTTGGTGCCAGGGCGCATTTGGAGACCATCACGGAAAAAGCCGCCACGGGAATTGGATTTGGCTCGCTGGAATGTCGAAGTCGTCGGAGCTGCCATTTGTCGGGTGGCTCATGTAAGAGTTTTCCTAATATGGGCGATAATAATTGACAATTGTAATTAAAGTATTATGGTGTAATTACCGTCTTACGGGTTGGTATAATAAAAGTGAGATATAAAGTTTCTTAATCAGTCTAATATGGGCCTGGCATGTGTGGGTCAAGTTGAGCCCGGTTGGAAACTCTATAAATAGCCCTAAAGTCTCTCCTCTAATCCTAACGCATTCATAACTCGCATAAAGGACATAGAGAGAAACTCTCTGTGCGAGGGCTATTCGTAGAATTCTCAATGCAAGTGAACGTGTCGAACAAGTAATATAATGATGAGAAAAAATATCGTCCCACAGAGATTGATGATCAATAAACCAATTAAATACTAAAAATGGACTAATTCTAAAATTTATCTAACAGACTAAAATAGAATTGACAATAAATTGAAATTAACAAAAACTTGAAAGAAAAAGTTCAAAACTAAACGCAATTAATCACTCAAATTAATACGTTAGAGCATCCGATTTCACCATAACTACTAGATATGAATTTATAATATTACGCATACAAGAACGATATCAAACATGTGATAGCGGAATTTCCTCATCTATTTACTATCCTATCTCTAGGTATAGTAAACCTACTTAGTTTATCAATTCACCATATTTCTACGTGAATTTAAATAAACATAAGTGCATTAAAATCTGTGAATATTCCCGATTTACAATAAATACTTTTGAACCACCTTATCACCGAAAACCACACAAATAACATGGTATATATCTATTCACGTTTAATTCACGGTTATATATTATAAGGAGCACTTGCATATCATCACTTCTCAATCTCAAACATACACATCAAATCATTCAAGTGCTGGCCAAACACTTAAAAGCATTAAGTACAATAATAAATAACTCACATGAATGAAATCATCTACAAAACATAAATATCATGAAATTCATATCATCATGGTTAGGCTACATCATAGCCCTAACAAAAGAAAATTAGAACATAATAGAAGAAGAAACGAAAATATAAACTAAATCCAACATCTTGAATAAAAAAATAAGAATTCTGTCACCACTTTTGTCTTCTCTTCAAAAGATTGAAAAAAACTCTAAGAACGATAAAAGAACGATCTAAAAGTCACAACCCTAGCTCTCAATATTATCTTATATATATAAGATAGAATCCAAGACTCCTAAAAACAATGCGATTGCTTATTTTTTGCATTTAAAAGGGGAACAAATCTCAGAATTCCTAATTTGGTCTCCATCTTCTAAAGCTTCTGTGGATATGGATAGCGTCTTCCTTTCCTTTTTTTCTCCATATCTCATTATTCTACGTAAATAAGGAAAATTTGAATAAATAGAGGGAAATCCAAATATTTTCTCAAAACCGCACATTATTTCTTGCATAAAATAGGTGAAATAACTCTATTTTTATAGACTTATCAAGGGCCGTCTCATTGAGCCAGGGTATTCAAAGGGCAATAGAGGAGAAGGACTTCAGCTTTGGATCGTTGTATTCCACATAAAAAATGATGGAACCCAAACTAAGTGCATAAACCTCTTTACCCTCTATATATGTTGTAGATATAGCTACGGCGATCCTAGGGAGTCGCTCGGGGTAGGCGACCTATAGTTAGTATTAGAGCCGCCGTAGCCTAGATCTCAAGCCTACTGTTTTGGCTCGTTTTTGAATTTCTGTCAAATAAAAGTGGTCATAAATCATATAGTTGGATTCTTCTCGCCAAGACGAAGATTTCGAGTGCTCACAGAGCTCCGGCAGACGTCAAGAGACGCCGCATGCGCCGACACACACCCAGAAGGATCTGGGCGCGTAATCCATGCACCGACTACGCTCGCCACGCACTCGCACGTGTGAGCCGGCTTGGCGCATGGGCGGCACGCATCTGGTGATGTCATGCATGATGTCACCTAGCGTGCGGCCCACTTCGGGTCGTTAACCCAACCTAGGATCCGAACCAAATCCGACCTGACCCATGATCTGACCCGGGTGACCCATGGGTTGAATTGGTCAACTGATCGGACCGGACCGTTGACCGGTCCATTGCACCCTGCGCGTGTGCGTCACGCGCAGTGTGTGGGCTTCACGCACTGAACCTTAAGGTGGCGTGTGAGGGCGCGTCTGGTGTCCGTTTTAGGCGTGCAAGGTATTGGCATGTCCATATTGAGGAGTTCTACATTGTGGTATTATTAAATTACATGTTTGGTGCTTTTAAGGAGGTCAAAATGCTTATGAAACCCTATATATACATGTATGTTTGGGGGGTTTTTTTGCATTTTTTCCTGTATTTTCATATGGTTTTGAAAATACATAAAGCAGCCCACATGTATATGACCATATAAGTTATATGTATAGCTTAATTCATTGATCGCATGTATAAGAGTTAACATGTATCAATGATTGGAACAATGTCGTTAGCATGACATGTTGATTTTAGTGATAAATGGCCCCTATTTTAAGGACTAAAATCACATGTATAAGGTAAATGTGAGACATAAAGTTTATATTCTTGGTGTGAGTGATTTTCAAAGATTCGATTGAGTCGTGACTGCCAAAGTGGCACACTTAATTGGGTTTGAGAAATATCGATCTTACATTGTTGGGGATGTCTCCTGTTTTAATGTGTACTCATACTCCCAAAGGGAGTGATTATGTATTGGTTCATGGAGGGATATATATACAACATATGATTGGGGATTGACCGATCCTAGTAGTTCACCTGCCCAGAGGTGGTGAATTCGCGAAAGATTGGAATATATTATCATGACCGTTGTCATGTGGATAGTATACAACTACATGTCATATATTCTGCTCAAAGGTGATTATGTGATGATATATGTAACTCTCAGAAGGGTACTCACATGATGCTAATTATGGACATTATTTGTTTTCCAGTCATCTTTTCTATGAACGGCAACTCTATTAGTATTGAAGTTCTTACTGGTTCAAACTTTAAGAGATGGAAAGATGATTTTCTATTTGGGATGGAACTAACAGATGTTCATATTGCTTTTACTAAGGATAAGCCGTCAGATTTGACTGACGATAGTACGGAACCCGAAAAAGCAGACTTGGTTTCTTGGGAAAAGAGCAATCGAATTTGCTTGTTATCGATGAATCGGTCCATTCAGGAACATTTGAAAAGTAGTTTGCCAGCTAACTACATTGCTAAAGAGATGTTAGAAGCCTCGGAGGCTAGGAACCGTGTCTCGGCTAATGCTGAAGTGGGGATACTTTTGCAAAGACTCTCCAATATAAGGTATGATGCTTCTGCTGGGGTTAAAAATTACGTCATAAGGATGGTAGATGTGCAGACAAAACTTAGGGCACTTAACGTTCCCATTCCTAACGCTTGCATTGTGCATCAAGTATTGAACACTCTTCCACATGATTTTGGGATTATAAAGACTAATTATAACTCCCAAAATGAAGCATGGTTAATTAATGACCTCATAGCTAGGGTGGTGGTAGAGGAAGGAAACTTAAGAAAGAAAGAGTGCATCTTGCAAATTATGCCTCAAAAGCAGCAAAAAGGGTAAGGGGTTCAAAAGTCATACTCATAAAAGCGCTCATCCAACCACCAGTCGATATGACATTTTGGGTCATAATAAGGTATCCTCTCCAAATGATGGTGGCCTGTGTTATTTCTGTGGAAGGAAAGGCCACATAAAGAAGGATTGTAATAAGTTTAAGATTTGGTTGTCTAAGCGTTGGCATAAAGGTATTGATTATTTGGCTTTGGTTTGTGAATCCAACCTATCTGAAGCCCCATCCAGTTCTTGGTGGCTAGATAGCAGTGTAACTAACCATGTTACATTTACCATACATTGATTCATAAACCGGAAGAAGGCAAATAAGGATGAATCAAAGCTCATCATGGGAAATAATGATATAGTTGACGTTGAATTCGTGAGAGATATCATTTTGATTCTAGACTCTGGTTTCAACTTGATGTTAAGAAACACTTTTTATATACCTTCCTTTAGACGGAACTTAGTTTCTATATCATGTTTGGACAAGTGTGGTTACTCGTTTGAAATAAAGAACAATGTTGTTTCATTATTTTTTAATTCAAATAAGGTTGGGAATTGTAATATGTCCAATGGATTGTACCTATTGCGTTTGACTCCCAATGATATATACGTCGCCTATACGGCTGAAAATGTTGTTTCCAAAAGACCTCTACTTAAGGATCAGTCTTATGCGTTATGGCATAAACATATTGGTCACATCTCTAATGAAAGAGTAGAAATGCTGATAAAGTGTGACATCCCGCCTACTATTAAAGGTGACCTAGAGACTTGTATAGACTATTGTATAGGTAAGATGACTAAGATAAGGAAGAAAACTGCAGTCCGAAGTACTGACCTGTTAGAGGTCATTCACACTGAAATTAGTGGACCCTATAAGGTAACATTATGTAGAAATTTTTATTTCATCACATTTGTTGACGACTATTCCCGATATGATTATCTATACTTGATTAAGGAAAGTCTGAATCTCTTGACAAATTCAAGATTTTTCGAATTAAAGTCGAGAAACAGTTGGGAAAAGTCATAAAGGTTGTCAGGTCTGATTGGGGTGGTGAGTATTATGGCAGACATGGCGATGTTAGATAGCTTAAAGGGTCATTTGCCAAATACTTGGAGGATTCTGGGATAGTAGCTCAATTTACTATGCCTTGAAGTCTTGAACAAAATGGTGTGGCCGAAAGGCGTAATCGCACCCTCATGGATATGACGAGGAGTATGATTAGTAGGACCAATTTATCGGGTTTTCTATGGGGGGAAGCCTTGAAAACTGCTATTTACATTTTAAACTGTGTTCCTACCAAATCTGTACCTTTGACTCCTTTTGAGTTATGGACCGGACGTAAACCTAGCATGAATCATCTTAAGGTTTGGGGCTGTCTTGCAGAAGTAAGGTTATATAATCCAACATTGGGTAAGTTGGACTCTAAAACCACTCGGTGTTACTTCGTATCTTATCCAGATCATTCTAAGGGTATCGTTTTTATAACTCTAATGGAGGTAAAAGATGTGATATCCCGAAATTTAAACTTTATGGATTAATCGACGGACGATTATTGATTCAAATTGAAAAAAGTGTACAATCGGATTTTCTGACGTTTTCACACTGTCAAGGCAATAAATTAGAATTTGATGGATATTATATCATGAATTCAAATCCAATGAAAGGTTTTGGACGTTCCGTTTCCGATAATTCAAAGTTTATTGGTAAACCCTAAATTTTCACAGAAGAGTCGATAAATCAAAAATTAAGGAACGAAGAGACGTTTCGAGCTTAGCACGAACCAACGGGCCTACTTTCTATTATTTTCGAATTTCAAGAAAGCCTATAAGGGGAAATGACCATTTTGCCCCCCGAAAGCCCATTTTAGGCCCAATTAAAGAACCCATTGGATTTTTGACCTATTCGGCCCGCAAAAATTCAATTCAAGCCCAAGTGAATAGTGCAGCCCGTGAATAGTGCCGAATAAATAGTGCCAAAGGTAGAAATGACCCTTTTGCCCTTCTTGAAAGTGAGATATTTTGATGATCTCTTAATGGACTTAAGACAAAGCTAATTAAAGCTTTTTGTCT
>BCNH02000002.1:9673226-9687103 GCA_001662345.2 Metrosideros polymorpha var. glaberrima | reverse complement strand
TTATAACTGATAACATGCAGGGCGTGTGCATGTACTAAGGCGAGGTAAGAAGGCCCGTGATTTGTTTATGGCTTGGTGTGAAAATTGAGTCTCGAGCCTGTGATAAGTTGCGTAGAGCGAGAGTTGCTCGCTTTTGTTCTGCCGTCGACTTTAAGTTGCTTTTTTAGGGCAAGCCCTAGGTGAATTGGTATCCTACGCGAGGCTTAGGCGGTTGACTTACTGAGATTTTATCTCACTCGTTGTTGTTAACCGTTTTTCAGGACCTTAAGCTGGAAAGTCGTCAGGTGCAGTTGAAGGTGCCTTTGCGTAGAGGAGATAGGTGAACCCGAACCTCGATGTGAGGGCTTGTAATTATACATTTCCCAGGGTTAACCAGTTTAATAATAAAAATGTGTTTGGTTTGGCTGTTTTCCTGCTATCCCTGCTGTCGGGTGTTTGTTTTCGCTTCCGCATGCGTAAATCAAAAGATAAAATAAATGGGTCGATGACGCGTCCTGGGACGTCGCATTTCTAATGACCCAAGAGAAGAGAAACATCGGGATGGTCGCGCGCTCGAGGGCTGGGGCGTGACAAAATTAAAAACGGAATGGACTGCCAAAAATAAGTGTCAACAACTGTCACTGAAAAGAATACTGCTATCCTACTTATTTGATGGAATCACCTATACGTGGCGCGCTCGGCACTCACATGGACATTTTTTAATTTTTTAAATTGATTTTTCTTCCATTTTGGCTAGCAAGCCCTTGGCCGACGGGGCTGTGAAGGACCTCCCCCAAGACCTTCGTGGCCTCGCCCAAGGCCATTGCGACCATGGTAGCCATAAAGGCCTTCTTCGCCTAGGGCTTTCATGGCCCTGTCGGCTCTAGGCCAGGTAACCCTCACCCAGATCTGGCGAGGGCCTATGATGCGAGAGCATTGAGCTTTATTGATTTTAATATGTCCAATTCATTGGAACAACCCTCTAGTTCCAATACAACTCCATTGATGAGCCAATTGATGATTATTCAAGCACGAACCACTGATTTTGGTTACAACTTGCTTTGGTGAGTAGCACAATGAAGATGTCAATGTATCGATCAAGTTATCAAGCCATCGATTCAATCCGAACACTAAGATTAGTTGCCAAATTCAAAGCAAATCAACTACCTATTGATGGGTGGCTATTCCAAACAATATCTTTTGATATTTGTTGATATTATAAGGTAGTTAAGTGTTGGTCAAGGCTAGAGCTTGAATTTTGGGAGACAACTCACAAGGTTGAAGAGTCAAAATTACGAGTCTCCAAGACATTTATTGCATTTCATAGTTCTTAAGTGTCTTTACTACATTTTCTAGTTCCTAAGTCCTTTAAGAGTATTCTGGTCCCTGTGTCTTTAATGTGTGGGTAGTTTCCATGTTCCTTAAATGTGTATCTATTTCCTATGTCTTAGTTCTCCTATAAAAGGAGGAGTGTTATTAGTTGTAATGTAGATGTGAATGAATGAAAATTCTTCTTAGTGAGTTGAATTGTTTGCCTTCAATTCCTTTAGCCTTGGAGGGTGGATTCTTTTTAGGTGGTGAACCAAAAGCCCTTTAGCCTAAGGTTAGTGGATATCCTTTAGACCTTCGGTGGTGAGCTTCCTATCCAAATTCCGATCGAGACCTTCAGCTAGTGGCGCGTCCTTTATGCCTTGATTTTGATCATATTCTATCTCTACATCATTTTCTATATCCTTCATCCCTTACACATCGATCCATTTACCACTTAATCTACACCCATCGATACACTTAACCTAGAAAATTCCTATTACCATTCTCATACGCTCTCCCTATTCCCCATTTTCGGAATCACTCTCTCATGCACGCATCAAGTTAATATCAAAGTTCAAGGTTGAACTTGTCTTGAGTGATTCCTTTATGTTATCCATCTTATATTCCACATGGATGACTTTGTTCCAAGAGGTTTGACTTTGGAGCAAGCACACAACGAAAGGTGATATTGTGCCATCGAAAATCTCTAAAGACAAATGGAGCGTATCCTCGATTGCCTAGACAATTTGACGAGACAAGAGCAGCAAGAGGGACGTCTCGATGGCCAGCCTCAACGCGAAGATTCAGATTCTCGACAAAGTTCAAGTGTCGATTTAGATTCCAGTGCTTCCGAATACTAAGTTCAGAGGAGAAAAGGGAGACACAAGGAGGATGATCGTGGTATCAAAGTGGAGGTGCCTGCATATAAGAGTAGTCTCAATCCTGATGACTTTGTCGATTGGTTGTATGCCATCGAATGAGTTTTTGACTTCAAGTCATACTCCCACGAGAAGAGATGCAAGGCTACTATTTTGAAGTTAACAAAGTATACTTCTCTTTAGTGGGAAAACTTGAAAAATCAGAGAGCTCGGGAAAGAAAAAGAAGGATCAAATCTTGGAAAAAACTCAAGAAACTAATGAAGAAGATGTTTTTGCCTAACAACTATAAGCAAGACCTTTTTTTCAAGCTGAATTTCCTCAAGCAACATGGAGTGAGCGTTAAAGAGTACATTCGGGAGTTCAACAACTCATATTAAGATGTGATGTTCCAGAATCGCAGGAACAAACCAGTGCTTGTTTCTTTGGTGGTCCGACCAAAGAGATTACTGATTCGATTGAACTTCAACCTTATTGGTCCTTCGAAGACATTTGCAAGTTGGCGATGAAGGTTAAAAAGCAACTAAAGAGCAGCATGAGGTTTACTTCCAGAACCTCTACAAAGGGAACATCCTACTTCAAGGGTGCTTCCTCAAGCAAGACTGAGAGTACTTCGAAGAAGGAAAAGGAGAAAGAGAAGTTTATGGAATTTGTCAAAGAATTCCCCAAAAAAACTGATGAGAGAAAATGCTTTAAGTGCCAAGGTTATGGGCATTTGCAAGCTGACTGTCCTAATCGAAGAGTTAAGACTCTTCAAGACATTGAGAAGATTGATTTGGAGCTTGAAGAAGATAAAAACGAACATGACCAGAATGGTTCCGAATCTGGCAATCAAGAAAAAGTTGTGGAAGAAGCTGATGATGGCGAGTTGTTGATGATCCGAAGAACATTACACACCGTCATTTCTCTTAAAGAAGATGAGCAAAGGGAAAACATATTCTGCACCTATTGCACTATTAACGGAAATATGTGTACGATGATCATCGATGGAGGAAGCTGCACCAACATCGCATTAACAACCTTGATAGACAAGTTGAAGTTACCAACATCCAACATCCAACATCCTGAACATTACAAGCATCAATGGCTAAGTAAAGGGAGCAATCTTAAGGTAATTAAACAAGCTCTCATATCGTTTTCAATTGGGAAGAACTACCAAGATCAGGTTATGTGTGATGTTATTTCCATTGATACATGCCATGTAGACCTTGGTAATATGATGAGAAGGCTGTTCATGATGGGCGTAAAAACATATACTTATTTAGCAAGGACAAAAAATGCATTACTCTTATACCCTTAAATTAGACTTTGATACATAAAACTCACCTAGGGAGGGAAACACAAGGAAGGAAAACATTTTCTTGAGTGAAACACTGGTTGAGAAAGCCATTAACAAACATAAGACTATATTTGCTTTGCTTATGATTGAGAAAAAGAGTGGAATAGAGAGACCCTTGCATTTGAAAATGCATTCCGTGTTTAAAAAAATTTGCAAATGTGTTCCCGAAAGAATTGCTACCTGAATTACCTCTCATAAGAGGTATTGAGCATCATATTGATTTGCTTCTCGGTGCTTCTCTACCAAACAAAGCAACCTATCGATGCAATCCGGAAGAAATGAATGAGTTACAAAGACAAGTCAATGAGCTTATCGATAAAGGTTATGTCCAAGAAAGTATGAGTCCATGTTCCATTCCAACTTTACTCATGCCCAAAAAGGATGGTTCATTCAGAATGTGTGTTGATAGTCGAACCATCAATAACATCATCATTAAGTATAGGTACCATATACTTAGACTTGATGATATACTTGATGAATTATATGGTTATATTGTGTTTTTCAAGATAGATTTGCGGAGTGGCTACCACCAGATTTGGATGCGAGAATGAGATGAGTGGAAAACGGCTTTCAAGATGAAGGGAGACCTTTATGAGTGGCTGGTTATGCCATTCAGATTATCGAATGCTCCGAGTACTTTTATGAGATTGATGAATAAAGTTCTATCTCCTTATATTGGCCACTATGTTGTTGTATACTTTGATGATATTCTTGCGTATAGCCGAAGCGAGAAAGAATATGTTTCTCACTTGAAACAAATCTTTGTAGTCCTAAGAGACTAGAAGCTCTATGCTAAGATGGAGAAATGTCAGTTCTTCTCTCTAAGCATCGTATTCCTTGGATATGTGGTTTTAAAGGATGAGATCTTCGTCAATCAATCCAAGGTGGAAGCGATGAAGACTTGGCTGGTTCCTAAGTCCAAGTCTGATGTAAGGAGTTTTTACGGACTTGTTTCTTTCTATTGACGATTTGTGAAGAATTTCAGTTCCATCATGGTTCTTATAAAAGAATGCATGAAGAAAGGATCCTTTGAATGGACAAAGGATGCTCACAACACTTTTAAAGTGATCAAACAAAAACTTTGTGAGTCCCCTATTCTTGCCCTTCCTAAGTTTGATAAGGTATTTGAAGTTGCATATGATACCAGTGGAGTTGGCATTGGAGCTGTTCTTGTCTAAGCACAAAAACCTTTGGCTTATAAGTGAGAAGTTGACAGATTCGAAAAAGAATTATTTAACTTATGATAAGGAGTTCTATGCCATAATGAGAGTTCTTGATCATTGGAGTCATTACTTGAGACCGAAATAGTTTGTCTTACATTATGATCATGAAACCTTGAAGTATATAAGTGGCCAACATAAATTCAACTCGAGACATGCCAAATGGGTAGAATTTCTTCAGTCATTCTCTTTTGTTTCAAAATACAAACCTGGACATACTAATGATGTAGCGGATACCTTATCAAAGAGATATTCTATGCTCACTGTTCTGGATTTTAGAATCCTTGGTTTTCAATCAATGAGAGAACTTTATTCTAAAGATATTGATTTCTCTTCGATCATCAATAATTGTAAACATAGAGTTTAAGGGAACTATTTTGTCCAAGATGGGTTTATTTTTAAGAAAAATCGATTATGTGTGCCGAAGAGTTCATTTAGAGAGCTTTTGATCCTAGAAGCTCATGGTGGAGGATTGGCTAGTCACTTCGGCATCAACAAAACTCTTAAGGTTCTTCAAGAGAATTTCTATTGCCCAAAGATAATTAGAGATGTGCATGCTATCATCTCAAGGTGCGCAACTTGTGAAAGAGCCAAGAGTCATTTTCATCAAGGTTTATATACTTCACTTCCTGTTCCATTACAGCCTTGGGAAGATGTGAGTATGTATTTTATTGTGGCCCTTCCTAGAACTCAAAGGGAGAAAGATACAATCATGGTTATCGTCGATCGATTCTCCAAAATGGCTCATTTTGTTCCTTGCCACAAATTTGATGATGCATCTCACGTGGCTAAGCTTTATTTCAAGGGGATCATTTTTCTTCATGGAGTTTCTAAAATCATTTTATCGAATTGTGATTCTAAGTTCCTAAGTTATTTCTAGAAGACACTATGAAAAATGCTTGGTACTAGACTCTTATTTAACACCACTTGTCATCCCCAAACTGATGGCCAAACGGAAGTAACCAATCGTACCCTTACTGCTTTCCTTCGAAGTATGGTGAGTAAGTCTTTAAAAGAATGGGATTGGAAACTTGCACATGCTGAGTTTGCTTACAATTGATCATCGAGTTACACTAACGGTAGCTCACCCTTTGAAGGTTTGTATGGAATTAATCCACTCACACCAATCAATTTGATTCTCATTTTGTCAAATTTGCAGGTAAACTTTGAAAGCAAAGAAAGAGCTCAATCGATGAAGAAACTTCATCAGCAGATCCGTTCCAAAATTGAAAAGGCTAATGAGTCTCATAAGAAAAAAGCTAATCAGTATAGAAAGAAGACTCATTTCCAATCAGGTGATCTTGTGTGGTTGCATTTGAAGACGAAAAGATTTCCATCTCGTTGATAAAACAAGCTTAGGCCTAGAGCGGATGGTCCATTTGAAGTTATAGAAAGAATTGGTGATAATGCGTACAAGATTAAGCTTCCTAGTGAGAATGGTGTATTGGCTACTTTTAATGTGGGAGACATTTCTCCTTATTCAGATGATGAAGACCTATCCAGATTTGAGGGAAAATCTTTTCAACTTGGCGAGATTGATGTTGGAGCGTCGAGCTCTATCGATTCTAATGCGCTCGATTCACTAGAACAACCATCTAGTTCCAATACAACTCCATTGATGAGCTAATTGATGATCATTCAAGCATGAACCACTGATTTTGGTTACAACTTGCTTCGGTGAGTAGCACAATGAAGATGTCCATGTATCGATCAAGTTACCAAGCCATCAATTCAATCCGAACACCAAGATTAGTTGCCGGATTCAAAGCAAATCGACTACATATCGATGGAAGGCTATTCCAAACAATATCCTTTGATATTTGTTGATATTATAAGGTAGTTAAGTGTTGATCAAGGCTGGAGCTCGAATTTTGGGTGACAGCTCACAAGGCTGAATAGTCAAAATTACAAGTCTCCAAGACATTTATTGCATTTCATAGTTCCTAAGTGTCTTTAATGCATTTTCTAGTTCTTAAGTCCTTTAAGAGTATTTTGGTCCATGTGTCTATAATGTGCGGGTAGTTCTCATGTCTCTTAAATGTGTTTATTTCTTATGTCTTAGTTCTTCTATAAAAGGAGGAGTGTTATCAGTTGTAATGCAAATGTGGATGAATGAGAATTCCTCAAAATAAGTTGAATTGTTTACCTTCGGTTTCTTTAGCCTTGGAGAGTGGATTTTTCCTTGGTGGTAAACCAAAATCCCTTTAGCTTAAGGTTGGTAAATATCCTTTAAATCTTTGGTAGTGAGCTTCTTATCCGATTCTCGATCGAGACCCTTGGTTGGTGATGCGTTATTTATGCCTCGGTTCTGATTGTATGCTATCTCTACATCAATTTCCATATCCTTCATTCCTTGCACATCGATCCATTTACTACTTAATCCCCATCCATCGATACACTTAACTTGGAAAATCCCCGTTATCATTCTCATACACCTTGCCCTGTTCCCCATTTTCGGAATCATTCGCCCACGCACGCATCAACCTGCCACCCTTGCCAGCACTGATAAGGGCTTGCTGGGTCTCGTCGGCCAAAATGAAGGGAAAAAAAAGAAATAAAATAAAATAATAAAAAATAAACAAAAATATTTAAAAATGTCTACATTAGCACTAGTTGCACCACATAGGATAGCCGGCGTCAACGTCAGCCATTTTCGGATAGACTCAATTGACCAAAATGCAAAAAGTTTAACATTAAATTGGTTTGTTGGGAGTGCGCAGTAGAAGTCCAATACTTTCACCCAGGGAGATCGCCAAGAGGAAGCTCAAGTGCGAGCCCGTCAATATATTCAGTTGCATTTACATTCACTCAAAAACTTAAGCCAATGAGTTATGGGTCAACTAGGATATATTAAGTACTCTACACCATACCAATTCTCCGATGTGAGACTCTTTTCTAACATGACTCACACATGTATCCTAACAATCTCCCTCTCATGTGTGAGCTTAGTGTTAGGTCTGCTTTCTCTTAATTTAGGTATCCTTCTGTACCATGATATCTCAAACTTGAATTTCTATCAACGCCCATTGAGCCCGCGTTGCTACACCACAACGTTCACCGCCCGAAAACTGCGTTGGTTACCAGATTCCTTTCTTGAGATATTCACCAAACATCGGAATAGATTGGGGGCCTATCAATCAACCATCGGTTCTGATACCATTTATTGGGAATGTGCAGCAAAAGTCCAATACCTTCACCTGGGGAGATCGCCAAGAGGGAACCCAAGTCCGAGCCCGTCAACATATCCAGTTAGACCCATCTTCACTCAAAAGCTTAAGTCAATAAGTTATGGACTGATAAGTCTATAAAAATAGAGTCATTTCACCTATTTTAGGCAATAATTAATGTGATATTTATGAGAAAATATTTGGATTTCCTTCTAATTATTTAAATTTTCTTTATTTACGCAGCATAATGAGATATGAAGAAAATAAGAAAAAAATGGCAAAAAGAAGGAAAGGAATATGCCACCCAAGAAAAGGAATATGTCATCTACAAAAGTATTAGAAGATAGAGCCAAATCAGGAATTCTGGGATTTGTTTCCTAATTTTAAGTTTTAGATAAGCAATTGCCTTATTTTTAAAGTCTTGAATATTATCTTATAAATAGGATAATATTGAGAGCTAGAGGGGAGAATTTTTTCAGATTGTTCTTTTATCGTTCTTAGAGTTCTTCCAATCCTTTGAAGATAAAACAAAGCAGTGATGGAATTCTGGTTCTTTGATTGAAGACGTTGGGTTTTATTTATATTTTAGTTTCTTCTTCTATTATGTTCTAATTTCCTTTTGTTAGGGTTACGATGTAGCTTAACGATGATTGACTAATTCTCAAGACTTATTTATGCAATTTTAGATCTCATATGTGTGAGTTTATATATCATGTTTTTAATGCTTTTAAGTGTTTGATCACCACTTGAATGATTTTTGTTGCATGTTTGAGATCGAAAGGAGATTCTATGCGAGTGATTTATGATATATAGCCATGAATTTAATTTAGATAGAAATATACTAGGTTGTTTGTGTGGTTTCAGTAGTAGGTAAATCAAGGGTGGTTTATTGAATTCGGGAACATTCATAGATCTTAATGCGTTTAGGTTTACTTAAATTCACATGGACCAAGTGTGAGTTGCTAAATCTAAGTAGGGTTGTTATACCGGACCAAGGATAGTGATTTAAATTAGGAAGTTCTATCATCACACTATGATTTCAATTTGATTGCATAACGAGATTGATTAATTAGTCTTGATTGGTTAAGTGAAATCGGATGCTCTAACGTTTTTAATTCTTGATCAAAATCCTTTGTTCCTTGTTTCTTTATATTCGAAATTTCTAGGTTTAGTTTGCGAATTTCTCTTTTTGATTTTGGGTTGCTACCTTGGTCAATTTAGTTTTTTTTAGAATTTCAATTGCTATATTAAATTTTTAATTGGTTAGATAAATTTGAGAATTGTTCAACTTTAGTAAGTAATTTGATTGATTTGTCTACAATTTCTGTGGGAACGATATTTTGATTCATCACTTTATTACTTGTTTAATACGTACACTTGCGTTACAAATTTAGAGAACATTGACCAACTAGGACATATTAACTGCTCAACACCACATCAATTCTCCGATGTGAGACTCTTTTTTAACACAACTCACACGTGCATTCTAACATGATTTAATTGAAAGGTTTAGAATGTGATTGATATCGATGTAATATATTTAGAATTTTTTTGATACTTTTCCCCTCAATACGACAAGCGTGTTTGGAAATGGTTGCCAGTAAGCCTAGTTGATTGACCACCTGGTCTATGTCCTTGATGTGAAGCAACAGCGTCCTTGACTATGTACAGAAAAATAAAGATGGCCGTGAATACAGAGAAAATATTAGGTGGTCCGGGGACACCAAGTCAGCGTGGTCTCCGGCCAATCAGAACGCGCCATGCGTGCCGCTGTCAGGGAGTGGGCCAAGGCTTGGTCAAAGTTGATTTCCAGCCATTTATTTAAAAAAAAAATAGACGCTTGACAGAGCGAATAGGCTTGCCCTCTCTTTTCATTAATTGCAGCTTCTCGCTCCTCTCTCTTCTCACGTCTTCTCCCGCCTGCTCTCTCTTTCTATTTTGAAAAAATCTCACACAACCCAAAAAAACTCTTCGTCTCTCTCTAGAGCTGAAGCTCACTTTCTTCTTCTTCTCCTCCATTCCAGTGCCTGGCTAGGGTTTTTGGGGTTCGGCACTGTCATTGGTGAACTCACTTCTCTGTTCGCGCCTTTCTTTTCGAACTCATTGAGAGAGAGCGCACTCGGGTTTTCTTTCTCTAGGTGATTCAGCAGGAGCAGAGCAACGCGCAAGGATGGCGACTCGCCTACAGCAGCTTCTGGGGGGCGAGTCCTTGCTTCTCCGCCTCTCTCACTCCAACCTCAAGACCCTTCTCTTTCGAAATCCAGCTGTCGCTGCAGGTAACTGGGCCATCGGGTTCTCGTTCTTGGTTGTTGATGACAGGGATTTTAGCTTCAGGGTTTGATTCGCAGTCAAGTTCCAGTTCGATTTTGATGTTGTCTTTTCATGGAGGGAAGCTGACGAGTGTTCAATCTGATGAAGCTGTTTTTTTTTTTTTTTTGGTCCTTTACTGTTGATGGGCAGACGACGTTTGAGTCCGTGAAGGAGAAGCTCTGGAGGAAATGCGGGACGTCTATGGATTCAATGTGCCTCGAGCTCTATGATGACATTGGCTCCAAAGTTTCCAACTTGGATGATAAATCCAGGCCACTCGGTTTCTATTCTCCACTTGATGAGTCAGTTCCCATTTCTGTGCTTTGATGTATGTTGGTTGTGCAATTTGGAATGCTTGAAATTTTCTGGAGTCCCTGTTTGATTGTGGCATGTGGCCATGCTACATCGGCATATTTGTTCAGTAGAATTGTTTGCAAACCAAGAAAAGATATCACTTTTCCGCCCCTCTTTACATGGTTAACCGGATCATCTTTTAGGCAAGGAAGAAATCGGTGCTGGTTGCTTGTGACTTGTGATTTTGTTATCTATATGAACACCGTTAGTGAACGTTCTCGATTTCTCCTAACTTATCAACTACAAAGTGGCGATTTTTGGCGTGAAATTCTTTGTGCATTTGACCTCTGTCTTGTTTGTTTATTAATCTACGTATAGCTTGGTGTTCTTTTTTTCTTAAAGGTATCGGTTGCATATTACAGATCTTGATCCATCATCTGTCACCTCTAGTAGTGGTGGCTGGCTGGAAGATACTTCACTGGTGGAAAAATATCAAATTTCAGATGAAGCTTAGGATAAATGCGACGATGAGATCTTAGAAAATACTGTTTGTGGCCCAGCCTGGGCACCCAATATTTATGGCACGCTAAATATGAGAAAGGTTTCTGAAAATTCTATTTTTATTACTAGTAAGTGATACATTTCAATCAGTATACCATATGAAAAATCTATTGATAGTTGTGGTTAGACACCCAATTTTTTTACACAAAAGGCATAACTACTTGTGTGTTGCTTCAATGATTTAGTTGAAACTCTTACCTACTCTTATCTGTATACATCCCAATATCAAATGGGTGGCATTGTTGCATCTTGCAAGCAATAGGTATGGGAAACTTAGCATGCATTATTCAACGCTTCCGTTTGAACATCTTATGCTGTAGAGCTCTGCCCTAGTTGATAAGCAGACTAATAAGAGATTTGCAAATTTAGCCATTGATTCTGATAGTTGTCCAAAGGCTGCCACTGATCTGTTATGTCTTAGAAACTTTCATGTTCTCCTTTGAAATATGAACCACTATTACTTTTGGAAGTTCCATGTATTCTCCTTTGGGAGATTAAACCTTCAGTAATATGCATGTTATGCTGTTGAGTTTTAATTTGGTTTGTTCTCTCTGCAGGGATTTGTTGTTATGGAAACAAATTTTAGGATGTATGCATACTCGACATCTAAGTTACATGTGAAATCCTGCGACTTTTCTCAAGGTATGGCAATGAACAAGTTGGATTAGCAAAAGGAAAGAAACTGGATTTGAGTAAGCATGCTTAAAAATATCAAATGAAAGAGGCTGTCTAGGTGGAGACCAATTTTTTTAAGCAATAGCGATCTTAGACTGACATAATTCCATCATGATCAAGACGATTACATTCAGTTGAAATTGTGGCACTGATTACTTTTATTCCATATTAATGTTTTTCTTCATCTCAATCTCTGGCTGCTATCTTCTTTCCATTCTATTCTATCTGGTCATGGAAGTTTCTAATCTGATTTTGTTCACCATTTGAATTGTGGAGTGTTATAATATCCTTGATCTTTACCATGTAGTTCTGCATTCTACGAACTTATTTTTCGTTGTCACCAACTGCAGAGTAACTAATAGAATGGTTATATTGCAAAATTGAGTATCAGCTCCCAAACCTTATAGTCGGGGCTATAACTAAAGAAAGCTTGTATAATGCATTTGAGAATGGGATCACAGCAGAGCAGGTAAGTTTTTGTTGCAACTTTCATTTTTATGAAATTTTGTGTGGACTATAGTGTGAACATAATATTGTTTCTGACATTGCTTACCAAAAAGGCAGTTGCTTTTGCAAAGACTGCTCCACCTGGCCCCATTTTCAGGCACTGACCTAGGAGAGCTGTGTCCGAGAAGATTGTGAAGGAAGATGGAAATGTAGATGCCAAAAGCATACCTTCTTCTACGCTTACTGAGAGGGGAAACAAGTAGAGAGATCCAAAAATTCAAAAGAAAAAAGATTTGGATGAACACCACTTGAATGTCTTACCACATGGAAGCTTGAGGGTTGATGAACTTGCAAAGTTGTTGGCATGAGTTTTGATGCTTGTTGGCATTTCATGGAGATGCATGTATCAGCTTCTCTACAAAATTTTGTCAATATAATTGATGTTGATCACTTTTGATTCTTCACGCCATTTTCTCTTTCCTTAGGAGCAATTTGTTACTTTGCTCTTTTCCATTTTCATTTTTGCTATGCGGATTGAAATGAAACCTACTTCTCCAAGGGAATAGTCAATCAAATGAGATGTTTAACTTTCTTGCCTATCTAGGTTTACACTTGTAATCATCAAGGTATGGAGGACAGTGAGACTTAAGAGGAAGAGATTATGCGCTGCTTTGCCAGTGGTGATGGCAATCCATGAAGCAAAAATGGCAACTTGTATCCCACGCATAACATGGAACCTGCATGATTAGGTCCAGAAGCTACAATAGTAAGTCCACGTTTCCAAAGTCACAGTACTCCTATTGAATTTGCATTTGTCGTTTTCACCATTAGATGATAATCCTGAGACTACCAAGAGGCTGATTAGTGTGTACAAAGGTTTTGCAGGAAACAGTTCAACGCAATCTGAAAGCATCTATTCTTCTGTTCCTTTTTTTCTTTAACTAGTCAATACCAGAACATAGCCCTTGACATAGAGAATCATAGTTTCAGCAAATTCATTCCAGAATAGGTCAAACTTTTATTGTGAACGAAGGCCCCCGAATAGGAGAGATCAAGGGAATTCAAACATATGGAGGAGGTACACAAGCATGTTGAAGCTATTTCAAGCTAAAATCTGGCATCTTTCAAACAGCAAATTATAAAGCCTAATAGCTCCTATTGTTGAATTGATCGCCCTTGACAGTAGTAAATCACAGCGTTCCCTCTTCTTTCCACGGTGTACATCGCAGGTCGGCATATACCATTCACCCCTGGTTTGCAGGCACTCCACACTCGCTGCAAAATCTGAGCACAATTACTTAAGTAATGGATACAAATACTAATTACAAACATACAGAATGTTTGTGTACTTGAGAGCACGTTCACAAAGAATATAAATTGGGAATCAGCATCAGCAAAAATGAAAGAAATCTTACAAAATGCAAACTGCAAAGTACTATGTACAAACAGAAATAGCCACCGCATTTGCTCTCTTATATTTAATACATGTCCATGTAGTTGTCTGTTATCTGTACATAATAGTAGTAGAAAACTTCAAATGCTTGATCCAGTAATATTGTTGAATAAGGACAAGGGATCATTGACTGGACAAGCATGATGCAGAAACAGGAAAAAACACCTTCCATGGCTGGCATACAAAGTACATTTGATGAGGGGAAAAATGAATGTTCTTTAGAAACATGGCTTTGGAGGTAGTAC
>BCNH02000002.1:9642644-9672343 GCA_001662345.2 Metrosideros polymorpha var. glaberrima | reverse complement strand
CTGGAACTTGACTGCGAATCAAACCCTGAAGCTAAAATCCCTGTCATCAACAACCAAGAACGAGAACCCGATGGCCCAGTTACTTGCAGCGACAGCTGGATTTCGGAAGAGAAGGGTCTTGAGGTTGGAGTGAGAGAGGCGAAGAAGCAAGGACTCGCCCCCCAGAAGTTGCTGTAGGCGAGTCGCCATCCTTGCGCGTTGCTCTGCTCCTGCTGAATCACCCAGAGAAAGAAAACCCGAGTGCGCTCTCTCTCAACGAGTTCGAAAAGAAAGGCGCGAACAGAGAAGTGAGTTCGCCAATGACAGTGCCGAACCCCAAAAACCCTAACCAGGCACTGGAATGGAGGAGAAGAAGAAGAAAGTGAGCCTCAGCTCTAGAGAGAGACGAAGAGTTTTTTTTGGGTTGTGTGAGATTTTTTCAAAATAGAAAGAGAGAGCAGGTGGGAGAAGACGTGAGAAGAGAGAGGAGAGAGAAGCTGCAATTAATGAAAAGAGAGGGCAACCCTATTGGCTCTGTCAAGTGTCTATTTTTTTTTTAAAATAAATGGCTGGAAATCAGCTTTGACCGAGCCTTGGCCCACTTCCTGACAGCGGCACGCGTGGCGCATTCTGATTGGCCGGAGACCACGCTGACTTGGTGTCCCCGGACCACCCAATATTGAATACAACGACTTACTTGTTGGTAGTGAATACAACGACTGACTGGTTGGTATTCATTGAATTTTCCATCTGTTTGGTTGAATTGACTTTGCTAAATCTAGTTGCAGCAGAAGATAAGGTCTCGTTGATGCGTGTTTCACATGAACCCTGCCTTTTCTGTTATCTAAGTTCAGCTGAGTTGACGTTCAACGTAGGTTTGGCTGTCTGTGTTATAGAGAATCAATGAAGTCCATGCAGCTCCCATCAAGATTCGTCTTCTTCCTCTTCCTCTTCTTCGCTTCTTTTTTCTGGGTTGTCCCTTACATGGCCATGGCTCAAGCTACTACAGATCCACTTGAAGGTTCTCTCTCTCTCTCTCTCTCCCCCTCAATTGTTCATGCATGCAAGAGGTTAAAATGTATCCAAAAATATGATTACAAATAAGGAATGTTTAATATTATTAGCCTGTCGCGATTGAATATGGAAGAACTTGAGTTAGCTCCGTCGCCTAGCCTTAGCGCCTTCAAGTTTCATCCAACGTTGAGTCATGCTCCTCTCTCCGCCATCAGTAGAGCCCTTGTTGCCCAGATCTGCACAACACCAGCATCGATTGACGACGGGGGTGTCCAGATCTGCTGGAGAGAGAGAGAGACCTGACGATGATGGATACTGTCAGGGTTACTTGGATGTATAATATCTCACTGGGGGGGACGACACTAAACACGACCAGTTTGGCTTAGTATTGAACTCCATTTGCCATCATGACTTCATGTAGAAATCCTAACAATAATTCTGCTTCGTGCTTGTCAATTAATCACACAGTAAAAGCTTTGAACCGTGTGTTCCAACAATGGAACCTGGCTGCCCCGCCAAACGAGTGGAACATTAGCGGAGAACCATGCAGCGGCATCGCCCTCAACGCGACCAGCATCGATGCCGCCAGCTCCCAGCCCTGCATCAGATGCCATTGTTCTTATGAGAACGATTCCCCCTGTCATATCACTCAACTGTGAGTACCAACGACTCTCGTGTGTTTGGCGGATTTAATTTGATTGTTCAATTGCAACATAACATTTTAATAAATTGATTTATCGGTCTTGATTTGTCACGGGATGTGAAACACTAAAACTGTGTCGTTTTGCAGGTGGATCTATTCGTTGAACGTCACGGGATCGATTCCGGAGGATCTATGGAGTCTGAGTTACCTCACAAATCTGTATGATTCCTATTTTGCAGGAAAAGTACCAAAAAAGGTCTAAATCTATTGCATTGATACAAATTTAGTCATAAACATTTTCACATTGGTACCAATTCAGTACATCCGACTAATTTAGACTGAAATTGCCGACATGGATGCTAACGGTCCTACGTGATACGACTGGTGCTGACATAGACATTTTTTAAATATATTTTTTAATTTGTTTTTTTTTTTTTTTTGCCTTTTCCTTCTCTTTCTTCTGGTGGCCAGATCACCGGCCATAAACCATGCGAGGGCTGGCCTTGCCTGGGCGAGTGCCAGCCGCGCTTGGGCGAGGGTGAGGTCCCCCTCACCTACAGCCCAGCGAGGACGACCCTCGTCAAAGTGAGGCCCACCTCGCTGGCCATGGGCATTGGCCATCGGCAAAAAGAAAAGGGAAAGAAAAAAAAGAAAGGAAAAACTAAAAAAAATTTAAAAAATGTCGACATCAATTCATGCCACGGAGGACAGTCGATGTGCATGTTAGTAATTTTTGGCCTCAATTGGCCGAATGGGCTAAATTGGTACAAATGTAAAAAGGTTTAGAATTGAATTGATCTAATTGAAAAGTTTATGATTGAATTGGTATCAATGCAATAAGTTTTGGACTTTTTATTACTTTTCCTCCGGTTTTACTTCCTTTTTCCTAAATTTTTTGTTACTTAATCTCACGGTCTTATCAGCTTAGCATGCTGCCCACGTTTGGCAATTTAAGTTCAGAAAGAAGCGAAATATTGAAAAACAATGAAGAAAAATGAAACAAAACATAAAGAAAAAATTATTATTTTCGCTCTTTATTGTGGAAAACGAGGTGAGGGAAATTCTTGGGCCTACTCATAATTTACGACTAATATGATATCATTCAAGAAATTGACCGATTAGACGACCTACACAAGGACAGACTTAGGGCGTAAATAATAATCATTTCATTTTTGTAATCAATTTTTGGCTATAAATAAATTTTTCAACTTCTATTCCCTACACAAGTTTCTGAGCAGAAAAATGCGTTTGATAACGACACAAAACTTTTATTCCTAAAACATAAATTCATTTGATAATAGCATAAAATTTCTATCCCAATGTGTAGTAAAGCATAAAAATCAAGAAAAGTTAATAGGAAGCCTATTAACTAGGGTGGTGCCGCGAGGGGGAGGACTATTAACTGGTGGTGGTGGTAAGGGAGGTGTCTGAGGAGGCGGTGGCGATGGAGGCGTGGGTGGGGGAGGCATCGGAGGAGGTGGTGACTTGAGCGATGGTGGTGGTGCAAGAGGCGTGTGTGGTGCTGGTGTTGGAGGAGGTGGTGACTTGGGCCAATGGTGAAGGAGGCGTGGGTGGTGGTGGTGTCCAAGGAGGTGGTGACTTGAGTAATGGTGGTGGCGGAGGAGGCGTGGGTGGTGGAAGTGTTGGAGGAGGTGGTGACTTGGACAATGGTGATAGTGGTGGTAGTGGCGGAGGAGGCATGGGTGGAGGAGGCATTGGAGGAGGTGGTGACTTGGGCAATGGGGGTAGAGATGGAGGTGGCGGTGGCGGAGGTGTTGAAGGAGGTGGTGACTTGAGCTGTGGCAGTGGGCTAGCGATGGGGAAGGAGGCGTGGGTGGTGATGGTGTCGGAGGAGGTGGTTACTTGGGTGGCGGCGGCGAAGGAGGCGTGAGTGGTGGAGGTGTCGGAGTAGGTGAGCGATGAGAATAGTTTTTATATCTATTTTTGTTCTAAAAATAGAAAAGTAGAAAATTTCTACTTATCATTTTTATTCCAAACTTATTTATGGACTAAAAATTATTCCAGAAATAAAAAATTGAAATTGCATTGCCAAACGGATTTGTATTTCAAACATGTTTCTGAAAACAGAAAAATTGAAAAACAGAAAAATAGAATGGTTATCATGCACGCCCTTAGAATCCCTTGTCTTACCTCGTCATAAACATGAACTTAGTGAACATAGAAAATCTCAGGCCAAGATATTATTAAGGTTAACTTTTGTTTATCGATACAATCAATATTCCTAATATCAATATGGAACAATAATAAATTGTTAATTTAGCAAAACGCCTTAACCAGAACTGGTCCCCCTGAAATCTGAAGAGCTTGGTTGATTTTAAGGGTGCTTTCTATATAATTTTAAAATGTTAATAACAAAAAAAAAAAATCTGCTTTTTGTAAACACGAATAATTTAAGAAATAAAACTTGGATATTTATAGCTTGTTCGGTAAAATTTCTCCATGAGAGTTTACGATTGTGAAAAAGGTCCTGCAGCTTTTATGAGATATTTGGCGAACGAGATATTTGGCAAACTCCTCATGGCTGCAGCCAGCAACACCCTAAAAGCTGTAGTTATAACAAACTTTAAAGAAACCTTTAAAGTTGTTATAGCTTTAAAACTTATATTACCAAACACATATATTTCATCGAATAAAAAATGTGATAGGATGCTCCATTCGGCGTAAGAATACTATTGAGCTGATTTTCGAATTTTCCAGGATTACATTGAATAAAAAAAATAAATTTGAGAACCACATTAAACAACGGTGAAAAAACTTCGGCTGTGTTTAGCCAATCATGTAATGATGGAACTAATTTCCTCTAAGGAGGAAAGGAAATGTGATGGTACTAAATATCGATACCTTTAATTTTATCCACTTACATTTAATAACACTAGATCAAGGAAAAAAAATACATATTTATTAATAACTACCTCTCAATTTCAAGCCAATATATCGAGACCTTCCATCTTATGAAGCGTTGCGAGATCTTAAGATTAACTCCTATCTAGTACGAGCTCTCAAGGTCCAATCAAAAAAAAAAAAAAAAAAAACTTAACAAATTCCCACAATGTGAATGCTCCGTCTTAAGTTGAGTCGAAAATGTAGACTCGATTTGACATGTGAAAATTAACTTAAGATACCACTAGTAGTAGTGCGATAAAATGGAAGAAAATGTATAGGTATATTAAGATTGACATAAAATTAGTATAGCAAGTTATGTTGTAGATATTATAGGATATTTGTGATGACCTACTTGTTTAGAAGGCCCATTCACATTTTGCAAGATGAATGATAATAGGAAAAAAGGAAACTAACGGTATCATAACTTTCGTACGACACTTATTTTGGTGCCATAACTTTTCAAGCGATCACTAAAATGACATAACTCTTTAAAAAAAATAAAATCCACTAGAGTAATGTTAGCCATTTTCCTATGCTTGAAAATCCTACATGACACTATTTAAATATAAAATCATTCGACGTAGCTTGTAGAGAAAATGATATCATTAAAAGTGAATAGAATGACGTTGTTTGATTCATTTCCTTGCCTCCAATTGACCATTTAGGGCTATATTAGGTTCCAATAAAAAAAACCTTAGACGTCACTTTCATTTGCAAATCAAAAAGTTACTGGTCAACGAGAAGTTGGTGTTTTAAAACCCTGGACCCCATTTTCGTGCACTCATCATTAGATTCCTAAGCCTTTCGACTACCTTGAACACATATCGACCGATTCTCCCATTCCAAAGGACATAGAAGCTTCTATCTTGACAATGTTAGAATCACCAAATCGAATGTATGTGCGAGGTCTTCAATTAGGTGCCACGGACTTGACGGGGGTGTTGTCGCCCGTGATGCGTGTCACTAAATTCCCATCGCCTTCTCATCCTCGCAACCCTACCCTCGTCACAATAATGCCAACACCACCTCCTATTTCAATGAGCAATGTCATTCGACCTTTCAGTTCAGCTTTGCCTGCATCGGCCCCGTCTATTTGGGGGCAAGGAAAGAGCTCGAACGACATGGTTCTATACGCTTTTAACGACAACATTTCTTTGGTAAGCCATGCCGAAGGATGCTGTGCTAAGATAATGCTACCTAGGATTTTTAGGCGAGGGAAATGATCGACGTCACTTTAGTGAATGTTTTCTTAAAGTTATGGCATCTGAATATTCTAGAAGTTATGGGGCTGTAAGTGCCGTTGTGGTTGCCTAAGTGGAAATTCCTTTGCTTCCTTTTCCGCTTCCCCTCAAACCAAAGTCACGAGTTTAGACCGGTCCGATGACCGAAATGTCCGGTTCAAATAATCCCATAACGATATGGGCCAATTCGCCGGCATCGTCGAGTTCCCGATGGAGACGCGACGGAGAGTGGTCTCCGGCGAGCGAGTTTTGAGGATGGAAAAGCTCGCCGGGACAGCACCGCCTCGTCGGACCGCATTGCGGCGGTTGATTTCTAATCGAAACCAGCGGTAGGGAAACGCCTGCAGTCAGCTTGCGTCAGCGAGCACGGATTCCTGTGAGGTTGGATCCCACAAAGTGAAGCGATAGAGGGACAAATGCTTTGATTGAAGTGAAGATTCATGAGCTTTTGTTGATATAATTTGTTCTGCAAGAGGGGTTTTTTTTTTTCTGGTTTTATCATACGAATAGATGTCTGAAAGATCTGGATTTTCACTGATTTTCATCGCAGGAATTTGGGTCTGAATCTCTTGACTGGATCAATATCGCCGCGGGTCGGCAATCTGAGTCGCATGCAATACTTGTAATTCCCCCACTGTGACAAGAACAACATGATTTGCTTAAAGGGTTGTTTTTCCATGGTTTTATGATATGAAGTTGTGTTTGGTCCCTCCCTAATTACTGGTGTTTTTAGGACCCTTAATGCCAATGCATTCTCCGGGGAGCTTCCGAACGAGATCGGAAATCTTGCTGAGCTGCTAGCAGTGTGAGTCATGCTTGTAGAGTGACTTGATGTTTGTCCATCTTCCCTAGGCTAGTTGACGCATACCAGAGTCTGGATTTCAATGTTTTGACGTGACTTGAGTGTGTCTTGACCACAAAGAATCGATAGATGTAGTCATGGAGTTGCTTATACTCCGTTTCTTAATGCATGCGTTAGTTGTTGATCTTGAGAATTGAGGAGTTCATTAAAATTAAACTACGTTAAATTATCGGTACATGCTGTTAGATTGCATACTGTGGAGCTCCATTTTTGTACACTCGAGAGGAATGTGAAATGATATAGCCTGTTGCCACAGAGGAGACGTCAAGTTCCATGTTTGAGCAACCCTTCCCTGTTATAAGAGATCTATAAGTGATATTTACTGCTTAAGGATGGGTTTATACTATGCTGGATCAGTAGAATTGTCTTAGAGCCATTGGTAAGGTGAAACTTAAAACTTAGAAGACAAAGTTAATGAATTTTCTTGCATCGTCATGAGCAAAGTGTACACTTGTCTTGCATTGTCAAGAGCAAAGCGTGCATTTGTGCCAGAAGGTTTTTGTAAGTAGACAGAAGATAATGCCAGAGGGGTATGCAAGTTTTGGCAAATGGTAGTTGACCTTTTATATTGACTGAATCACATGTGGAGGTAATAGAACACATAAGCGAGAAAGGTTTATGATGATTGCATATGCATTAGTTTGTCTATGCTTCTGTAGATATGCAATGGAAGCTTTGCTTATTTCCCCATTAGTGAGTACCTTTTTCAATTAAATGCCCCCCAGTTACAAGAACTACAAATCCATTCTTCGTTCTCTTTTGCTCCATTAGATCCATCTGAACATAATGACTTTCGAGATCCGCACTTCTTGCAGGTCATTCGCAGAAAATAACTTCTCTGGTTCTCTACCACATTCTCTTGGAAATCTCTCAAAGTTACAGCAGTTGTGAGTCTCTTCATGTTCTGTAGTTCCTTCTCAAAATTTGTTATGCAACGAAGTTGCATATAGTCTTCCAATTTTTTGTTGCTTTTTATTTTGGTTCCCTTAAATTGCGATCCTCACTCACCCTGAATTAAAACACATGCTATGATGATGGAAATATCAGTGATGGTCTCTGGAATTAGCTGAAAAGTCAGCAACTACTTCTCCATATCTTCGAACTATAAACACCCTAATTCAAATATTTGTATTCTGTCTTAAACTCCATTTCTCTCTTATCACTTCTGTATTTGTTTCCTGTTTGCCAACACTGTTAGAAAGGGTGGATGTTGTAGATTGATGTTATGAAGTTGGTATCAACTGTTTTCTTGTCAAATTAAAGTGAGGAAGACGTTCCTTCTTTCGTTTTATAATCACCTGCTTCTACTTTATCACCATTTATTGCTTAGTTGATCCATTAAAATTGTCTTCTTTTATGAAGAGAAAACACGAATATTGTCCATTTAGCTTTTCATGAAATTTTCATGTGGACAGATACTTCTCTAGCTCAGGAATCAGCGGTGTGATTCCTTCATCTTATGCAAATCTTACAGATTTAAATACCCTGTAAGAGCCTATAAAGCCTTTGGTTCCCAACGTTGTGTAATCTCAGGACATTTCTGTGAGTCATTACAGACATCCAGCATTCTGATATTCTTTGCACCTCAGGTGGGCATCTGACAACAATCTCACAGGCTCCATCCCTGATTTCATAGGAAACTGGCTCAAACTTACTGTGCTGTACGGTGGCATAGTTTGATTTATCATCCATTTTCCTGTTCTTAATCTTATGCAGATGGTTAGGTTCTCTTTATGCTGGATCTTATTGCTGAAGTCAAATCAATAATCATCTTGTCCTAATTGTACATGTAGGAGGCTGCAAGGCAACTCTTTTGCTGGTCCAATACCATCAGCCTTTTCCAAATTAACCTCTTTGAAAGAATTGTAAGCATGTTCATGGTCAACCCAGTACTATCTTTTATTCTTCTTTTTGTTGTTTCTACATGCCTAATTTCTGGATAACCTCATGAATTCTAGGAGAGTATCCGACATTTCTGATGGCATCTCTACGCTCGAATTTCTGGACGACATGAGGAATCTCACAACTTTGTAAGGCAGCCTTAGACAAATTTGACACTTTTCAATGTTTTTCTCCTTTCAGTTATACTTTATCTGAGGTATCTAACATATATAGGTTTGACGGCTTGCAGAGTTCTGAGGAATGACAATATTCATGGTACTATTCCACCATATATCAGTCGCAACGAAAAATTAGAGCACCTGTAAGTTGTCTACCAATTAATGAAAAGCATCTGCAACTAATAGTTCCCTCTGGTCATTCTTTGAGACAAATAAAAGATGCTAAAGCATACATCTTATCGTTCCCTGCAAGAATTAGCTCATTTTGAAGCCCAAGAGCTTGTTTTGCTGTTGCTCCCTCGAAAGGGAATGTTTATTTCGGCTTTAGGCCAACGAAATAAGCCACGTCGGATTTCCTGCTGAAATATTTTAATTTGTGAATGATGAAAAAATTTGGGGTGACTTTAAATGCTAAGATACTGGTTGTTGTAAAGTATAAATGTTTAACCCATAAATAAGTCCAATTTCACATTCCAAAGGTTAAAGAAAATGTAAAATGTTAAAAGCTAAGGTCCCACTAGAAACCCACTAAGCTAACTGTTAAGTTACCAAACATACTATACCGTTTCTATCTTTTTTTGTTGCTTTCTGGGGATTTTTCAATGGAACCTTAACCATGCACCTCTTTTTTTTTTCCTTTTTGTCACACTCAATAACCAAACACTGTTCTGTTTAATAAGATTGATTTCCAGCGGTCTCAGAGTTTTGGTTGACTTACACTGATTCTGATAGATTGATTCCACCTGCAAGAAAATCATTAATTTTTTCTCATATTCTTATTGGCAATTTTTTGCCTTTTGCAGAGACTTAAGCTTCAATAATCTGAATGGATCAATTCCAGATTCCATATTCACATTAAGTTCACTTTCTTATTTGTAAGGCATCTATTTTGATTAGTTGTCCAAATCATTTGAGATGTTCTATCCAATATGAAATAATGCCTATTTCATGCTTAGGTCTCTCGGAAGTAATAAGTTGAGTGGAGCCCTCCCCTCAAAGAAAGGCATCTCTCTTGTTTATATGTGAGTGAATGAAACCAATGAGCATCTACTAAACTGCACGACAATGTGGGATCAATTTGACTGAACAGGTTTGTGTAACAGAGATCTCTCTTACAATAACTTATCTGGCAACTTTCCTTCTTGGGTCAAGGAAAATATTCAAAGGTAAGTATAGAAGCTTCAACTGAAAGTACATTCTTTCTACTTTCTTTCTTGTTTTGCCCCCCATGTGCATATTTGATCGTCTAGTGTGCTCTGTATATTACTGGTATCCCTCACAGACTAACCTTATGCCTTTGTCTTGCACATTCAGTAACTTCGTTGCCAACTACTTCACAGCAGAAAGTTCAAATAGTGGGTAATGCTCTCTAGTCAGTTTTACTGATGGTCTCCTGTTTAGTCTAGATGATTATTCTGATGATGCCTTATTCTGTTGTATTGGCATACGAGATGAATGAGAGAAGGCTCCTTCTCTGATTTAAAAGAAAAACGAAATGATTCTTTCAGAAAGAGGTATGTAAAATGATGAGTTTTGAAATGAATAACTTAATGGAAATGGAGCATGTCAAAGTACGTAGAGTCTGTAACAGGAAAAAGGCCTATAAATTATGAATTTCATAGTTGACGCAACACTTTTCATCTAAAAGGATCAACATAGCTGATCCCATGTGGGAAAAAGTGCTAAATTGTTCATTGATAAGGCATTATGCTCATTTTTCACTGTGAGAAAAATTTCTAGCTCAGAGTGATACGGTACTCCTATTTGTTTGCTTAGAGGTTAACATGTTTGCTGTAGTGTGCTTTTTTATACTTTGCCGTGATGGCCAGTAGCTTCAACCAGGAAAGTCTACATGGTAATGAGTAAAGTCAAGATGTATGACATATGGTTATTGGCATTCTTTGGGTACAAGATAATAATGTACCCAGCAACTGGAAGGACGCGGAAGTATACACATATATCATATATGCACAAATTTAAGCAACCAAGTCGCAGATCCAATGTGGCGTTTTTAGTGGCTTTTGCATTTAGCAATGACTCATTTGCTGGAAAAGTTTCATAGATGACCTTTTGACAGCATACTCATGATGTAGACTCTTTGTTTGCATTTTGCTGGAAGCCGCTGACCCTCCTAAAACATAAACTACTATGTAGAAGAGAATAATTGAAAAATGCACCTTTAGCTAACAAAATGAAGACATCAGTCGGCCAATCAACTACTTTTTCCGTGTTGCACGCTATATTAAAACTGACAACTGATTATATATGAAAATTTGTATGTTTGTTACCCAGTACAGTTAAGTATCATCTCTCTTTGTTTTGAACTTAGGGACTTGCCTTCGGGATGGATTTGCCTTCAACGACCATTTCGTTGCAGCCAAGACACAGGAGTCAGTAAGTTAAAATTAAAAAATTTGACTTTTTCCTGAAAATAGATTTTAAGGGAATAAAATGTCATCAGTAGAACTTTACGCGTAATGCAAAATAATACTTGTTTCAATATTGCATCCGTCGTTTGTCTCTTTTGTTGTCAGTAATTCATACTCTTCTTCATTAATCTAGAGTTGATAAGAATGGTTGGCTGTCCTGTCATTAGTTCTTTTCTGCCAAAGTATCATCCCACTACGTATTTATATGGATTGGACCCTTGGAAAATGAAAAGGCTGATTGGCTGTAAGCAAATGCCAGTCCGAGGGCCTAAGGAAATAGTTCTACTTAAATTGTCACTTGTCTTCCTTCTCGATTAAGAAATTAACCTTATTATAAGTCATCATACCTTACTGTGGAAGGTTTTCCTAAATATGGAAGCTAGTGAGAAGGAGCGTCAATCATCATTTTGACATGTCAAAAGTCTCTTTTGCACCCGTGATTCATGATTTCTCAAAAACTAACTGAACAGGCAGGACTCGTGGTAGTACACTGATGCAATTGCAAATGAACCTCCTCTAAAATGAGGCCACCTCCTAAAAGCTACTAACATCACCCTGTAGAGTGCAGCCAAACCAAGAGATAGAACCTCATAACAAAGAGGCACCGTGTAGACTTGCACAATTTTGCTCCTAATGAAGAATCTTTATAAATTTGCAGATTTGTCAAGTGCTCCTCGCAGGTTTTGTCCTAACTATTTTGGGTCATCAGATCAAAATACAACATAGTTACTGAAAAAAGGGCTTAAACAGTCATGGTGTTTGCTTTTTTAAATGTTTTGGAGTATCACATTGCTAAAAAAGCTTAGGAGCCACTTAATGCAGCTTCCTATTTGTCTCTGCTTCTCAACTTAAAGTAGTATTATCCACTCTGCATGGCCCTGAGGAGACATTGAGTGCTATCACTGAAGTAATCAGTGCAGTCAACTATCCATGCTCCATGTACCATATTTGGAGTACAAGCACAGCTAGCATAGCATAACTGCTTTTACATTCTTGTATAAGACCTCAATCAACTCTACCATATATGTGGTCTTGCTACAGGTGAGAATGTTTTTTTTTTTTTTGGCCATAAGTACTTGAATAATGAATGGCATGATGTACAATTTGTCATCTACAATCAACCTCATCGAAGTTCATTTTTATGGTTGAATTTGTGCAATGGAGTGAAATTGCTTTGCATTTTCAAAAGGAATTGGTCCTACCGGCAAAGGACATGAGCATATGCATGCGTCAATGTTAAGTTTGAGCATGTGGTCTTGGTAAAGATTTCTAAGCGGAAACTTTGTCAGTAAGCCATTCGGAGTGTAACACAGATTTTTTTTTGTAACATAGATGTTTGAGTATTTGTAAATTATCACAAATCACTTGTCTATGAGGTTCATATTAGCATTATACGCATGCGATCTGCCTCCGCCTAATAGCTTAAGCTTTTGGGATGGACATTCTAAGTCAGGTTTCTCCTCGGTTTATTTCATGTGTGCTCCCCCGTTCCTTATTTTTACATTGCTGTTCTCGGTCACTTTTGCATAAGAACGGGGATGTTAATGTATTCCATGTTACTTGTCACAAGTTTATGTGAGCCTTCTATGTAGTTTCCCTCCACCTAACATTTTAAGGTTTTGAATGGACATTCTAATAGTATCTGTGGAATTTTAGATGGAGAGAAATTCTTATTCTCATTCATATATACTACCGCTTTACAGTGTTATATTTATAGGCTAATACACAGAAATCCTAGCAAACAAAATAGGAAACAAATCCTAAATAGAAGAACAGCTACAATCCCACGATTTGTGGGATTTAACTAGAATAAAAAAAACTCCTAAATAGGAAAATCCTACTCCTAACAATTAGTCAAAATTTTCCTATGTATTTACAGCCAGATAATCTGGCTATTTACAGTCAATTTTCAGAGCATTAGGCTAGAATTCTGGATTTCAAATTGCAGTCTTCATTGCTGTCTATTATTCTCGAAATTTTTTCCAAGTCCCGATCCTGAAAAACACAGTAGGATGGATAAAAAATAACTTGACAATGAAGGTCTTTTGTGAGTTTTTGTATAGAGATAAGATTGGCAGACAGTTTAGGGACATGAAGAACATCTTTAAGGACAAGATCAGGTGTGATAGAAATATCTCCAACCCCTGCAACAGTCGCAAGAGACCCATTTGCCACAATAATCTTCCTATTGCTAGGCCAAGGTGTATAGGTGCTGAAATGTGATGAGGTGTGAGTCATATGATCAGTAGCCCCTAAATCAATACCCCAAGAATTACCTGAGAGTGTCAGAGAGCATGCACCAGAGGGTTTATGTAGAGACCTTAACAAACCTCTTATTTTCTCAATTTCTTCACTATTGAAGGTTGCTTTCTCCTGAACTTCTTCATGACCAGCTTGCTCAGTTAGGTGGACCCAAGGCCTGGCTGTGTTGCTTGGTTCACCCATTCTCGGCCTAAAGTAGTTGGTTTGCCATTCAATTTCCAGCATTGCTCCTTTGTATGTCTCGGTTTCTTGCAATAGGCACACCACAAGTTGTCCCGGTTGTCTTTCCTTGGCAGGTCACCCTTTTCATCAACCTTTCTGATTGTCAAGGCTAACCCTTCTACTGTTTGTGGTTCGAGCATGATGGATCGACGACTTTCTTCTGCCCGGATCAAAGAAATTGTTTCCTCCAATGATGGCACTTCCTCCTTGCCAAGTATTTGAATTCTGACTTGGTCGAATTCAGAATTAAGCCCAGCTAAGAAATCGTAGACTCGATCCTTTTCAATAAAACTCTTCAGAATGGCTGCATCTTCTGGACACCGCATCTGGAATACTCGATAATGATTGAGTTCTTGCCATAAGTTCTGCAAAGAATTAGCATACTCGGCAACAGTCTTACCTCCTTGCTTTGTCCCACTGGTTTTCACCTTAATTTCATACCTGGGCTGCATCATGAGACTTTGAGTATGTCTGTCGGATGGAATCCCAGATCTCCTTTGCTATTGGTAGAAACATACAAGTATCGCTTATGGCTGGTTCCATGGAATTCCATAGCCATGACATGATCATGGAATCAGCCTCATCCCACGCAAATCAGGATCTCCTGGCTTGGGTCTTGTCCCAAGTAGATGGCAGAGTTTTCCTTTGCTCTTCAGGTATGTCTTGACAAATTGTGACCACTTGAGATAGTTTTCTCATTCAATCTATAGGTTGCCCTGATATTCTGAAGATCACTTGTCATGTGTGTTGAGGCGACCTCCTCCAATTGGTTCTTGGTAGAAGGGGTAGGATCTGTGGTTTTGGGTGTGATTTCAAAATCGGACATTTTGGAGAGTGAAGGTTAGGAAGAAAACAAGAGCAGTAATGCAGCTATGAAGGCTACGTACAAAGGAAAAAATTTCGAGAATAATAGACAGTAATGAAGGCTGTAATTTGACCTCTAGAATTCTAGCCTAATGCTCTGGAAATTGACTGTAAATAGCCAGATTATCTGGCTGTAAATATGTAGGAAAATTGACTGATTGTTTAGGAGTAGGATTTTCCTATTTAGGAGTTTTTTTTATTCTGGTTAAATCCCACAAATCGTAGGGTGGTAGCTGTTCTTCTATTTAGGATTTGTTTCCTATTTTGTTTGCTAGGATTTCTCTATGTATTAGCTTATAAATATAACACTGTAAAGCGGTAGTATATATGAAGCCCTTATTTGCCTCCTCAATAAAATATTTCCACGCTTAGTACTAGGCAAAAAAGACTAGACTAAGCGTGAGGAGGAGTGTTAAAGTAATTAAATATTAAACTACGCCATCATCTAACAGCTTAAGCTTTTAGAACAATGGGCAGTGGTCTCACAAAATCTCACATGTTATCAAAGCAGAAGGTCCTAAGTTCAAATTTTTTCAGGCCCCTATTTGCCTCCCCAATAAACTATTTCTATGCTTAGTACTAGGCAAAAAAGATCAGACTAAGCGTGAGGGGGAGTGTTAGAGTAATTAAATATTAAACCACGTCATCATCTAACAGCTTAAGTTTTTAGAACAGTTAGCAGTGGTCTCACAAAATCTCACAGTATCCAATTTGATAAACTATGTATTCCTTCGCAGATATTAGTTTTGCAATCAATTCCGGGGGTCCACTAGTTGAATCTTCTGATGGAACTCTGTTTGAGGGTGACTATAACAATGGCATTGGTCCAGCTTCGTTCTTTGTTAGCGAGACAAAGAGGTGGGCACTTAGCAATGTTGGGATTTTTACTGGTGCTACCAATTACCAATTCACATGTTCAACCTCCAACACCATCTTGAATACGCCAGACCAAGATCTCTTCCAAACATTAAGGACATCTACGTCATCATTGAGATACTATGGGTTGGGACTCAAGAATGGCAACTACACAGTGAACCTAGGGTTTGCAGAAACAACTTTTCCAGATGATAGCCAGTGGACAAGTCGAGGAAGGCGTCTCTTTGATATATACATTCAGGCAAGTCTTTAGACCTGTATGCTGCATAAAGTATTTTAGTGGTATGAAGCTCCAGTAAGATGTCTTGGATGCACAACTATAATATCATTGGCATGGCTTATGAGCTTATGACTTTACTTGAAACTATGCTCAATCTTTACTTAACGAATCTTCATCAACAGCGTCGGGTTCATGATGGACATTTACCTTTTTTAAAATCCTTGCACAAGATTGCTTATTGTATAAGTACCTTGAATAATTGTATCCTCACTCCAATGACTTATCTTTTCCAGTTCATGATGGGAGAAAGAATTACTATCATTTGTTGGCTTTGTGTTTATGGTGCATCTCTTTTTACAATTGTCGATACTAGTGTACAAACTCATAATTACAACCTTTAAATCAGGGTTGAACCTTTCCATTTTCGAGATGAGTTTCTCATAGTTAATTTCCCAAGAAGTAGGTGCACAAGGTTTTTGTGAAAATCTACAACAATAAGCATTGTTATCTAGCGCCACAAAATTGTACTAGGTAACCTGATCTATCTTTTTTGGCTTATTCAAGGGGATTTTGATGTCAAAGGACTTTGACATTAGAAAGGAGGCGGGTGGAAGGTCCTTCCGAGCTGTCGAGAAGGCATTCAAGGTTCAGGTACTTGAAAACTATGTTGAAATTCACTTCTTTTGGGCTGGAAAAGGGACATGCTGCATGCCTGATCAAGGTAAATATGGACCATCCATTTCAGCTATCCGTGTTAGTCCAGGTAATAGATTTCTTTTCTTACCGAATGTCATTTTCTGACTAGTGCACATTCACCACCATGTGTTCACTCTCCTGAAATGCTTCTACAGATTCTACGCCTACTTTTCCAGACAAGAGGAAGAATATGATGCCTTTAGTCACAGGGATTGCAGTTAGTGTTGGAGTGATGATTTTTCTATCTACTGTTGTAGCTATTTATTCTCTCATAATAAGGAAAAGGCCAAGCTCCAATCAAGAGACAGGTGAAATAATTTGCATCATGGGTGTTTAATCCTTCTTGAAATAGCCATATTGCTTAAGTCACATGCATGGCGATTATTTGATGGTTCTTAATAGCCTTACATTGTGTTAAAGTGTCTAGTAATGTTGTTATGGTGCTTTATTGTCCCAACATTTATGGTTCTTAAGGTAGTCTCGTATAATTTCAGATATACTCGTCTAGTGTTAATTGGTTGTCGTAATCCTCAATGCAAGTACGTGGTTTTCCTCTTAGACAAGATACTCTACCATATAGGAAAATGGTTATGCCTAGTGTCATTCTATGGATGCTTTGACAGAATAAACAATGAAATAGCAAAAAGTAAGTCAAGAACATGTCCTTTTTTGGCCCAATGTGAGTCCCACAATTTCTCCTTATTTGAGGGGCTTGATCTAGTTGAATGTGCCTAGGCAATCATTTCTTTAGTATAGTGGGCCTCTGCATTTTTGGACTGGTTTATCAGTTATCTTGCTAGTAGTTATCTGTCTCTTTTGAAGTTTATGACTTATTCTGTCACTAGTGAGCCTCTTTGTAAAGGAGACGTGAAGTGTTTAACCAGGGATATGCTTCCAAAAGAATTTCTTCAAGGAATGAGTAATGGACATCTATTATCTCTTCTCTATTGCTCATCAATGTGTAATTACCTTTCAAATAAGCGTAATATAATTGACTTAAATTTCCAAGAGAAGTGCCTGGAGTTCAGGAAATAGATCTTCTATTTGTTAATATATCTGCCGATGAGGGAGAGCACTGTGGTGACCTCGCAACACACTGTCAGTTTTTTGCAGATGGGTGATGAGTAAATTTGAAACTTTTTCTTACTGAATATGTTATGCAGATGCCCTGAGAGTTGCTACAGGGGCATTGACTTTCAAATATTCAGAGCTACACAAAGCTACAAATGGTTTCAGCCTTGCTAATAAGCTGGGCCAGGGTGGTTTTGGAATTGTTTACAAGGTAATTTTGCATCCTGATATTTGGAATATGGCAAGAGACTAAGCTTTCTGTCCTCTAGGGCTTTGCAATGCTTTCCAACTGTCCTGGTCTTGTTTGTAATTTTTATCCGCAGTATGACATTTTAACATTTAATTTACTCTAAAAGGTGCCAATTCATGTCGAAATTTGAATTGAGTTTATTATGTCATGTTACATTTGTGTTTTGTCAGTACGTATTGTCTCGTATTGTTTTCATGTGATTTTATCAGCTGCGGCCATCAGTGCCAGCCCAAGTTCACAGAAAGTCATTATCTCTACTGTCTCAGAATGTGTTAGCACCTTCTTTCTAAATGGTAAAGTTGTTAGATTTTAGCTGGAACTAAGAGTTTATTTTTGAAAATGAAGATACTTCCCTTTTTTGGGGGTCGCCGCCTGGCCAGTGCACACGGAGGGGTGGGGAGTTGACAAGTTCAAACATATCCCTTGGCTGAGTTATTGACTGATTAGTTTGCATCATTATGATGAATGAATGCAGACTTTCCTGTTCATAGAAACCGAGATTACAGTCACTCCATAATCTTCTGGATCCCATTTGAGTTTTGATTGATCTAAGCTTATATTTATACTTTTCCCGAGCCCTAGGCCCTAGGTGCATGCTAGTAACCTACACTTGATTATCTCACTGGAAATTATCAGCTGAGAATGTACTATGTGAAGATTTGGTTCCCATGGGCTCACTCTTATCATCTTTAGGTAGTTAAGATAGAATCATGACTAGAACACATAAGTTTGTTATGCTACTGAATATTTTCTTCTTCAAGGGATGATTAATATTTTAGCTAATAGTTGAATATCATGAATTAACACGTATCCATTTTGTTTCATGGAGGCGGGACAAGGTGGTACTAGCTTGTGCCAAAAGAGGTGTGGACCACAAGTTCGATAATGTATATGCACTCAGGAATGTAGTGTATTAAGTGGTCTTGACAAGTCAATGCTCAATCACATACATTGAACTTCTGTAGTAAGAAATACTCTTGTTGGTCAACTATTAGAAGTGAAATGCAATAGTTCCCCTGTCTTGAAAAGTTCTGTTTCGTATCACTTAAAAATTATTTCTCGGTATTCACTTGCTATCTTTTCTGCATTATTGACGTGATTACAAAGATATTATTGTAGTGCAGCAGCCAGTTCTGTTCGGGAGAAAACAAAATAAATAAATAGAGTTCATTAATTTACAGATATTTGGCTGAGCCATGGTAGCAGTGGCATGATAAACAGAAACTTCTCTAGAACGTTTTTTAACACTCCCCCTCAAGTTGGAGCATATATATCACACATGCCCAACTTGACTAAAATAGGATGAAACAATTTACCCCCTAATCCTTTAGTGAACATATCAACAAGTTGATCACCGGACTGAACAAAGAGCATACAAATTAAACCACTCTCTAACTTCTCCTTGATAAAGTGCTTGTCAATCTCCACATGTTTCGTACGGTCATGCTGTACAGGATTGTGAGCAATACTAATGGCAGCCATATTATCACAATATAGCATCATAGAAACAGGAATAGACACACCAAGATCTTTAAGTAATCCTTTAAGCCATAATAGCTCACAAAACCCCCTGTGCCATCGCACGAAACTCTGCTTCAGCACTAGACCGAGCAACCACATTCTGCTTTTTGCTGCGCCAAGTCACAAGATTCACTCCTAAGAAAGTACAATACCCAGAAATAGACTTCCAGTTAGGAGATCCAGCCCAATCAGCATAGGCTTCAACTTCCATGAGATCATGAGGAGACAAAAGAATCCCTTTCCCAAGAGCAGACAACAAATACCGAAGGATTCGAAGAACGGCATCCATATGAGTAGAGTATGGATCATGCATAAATTGACTCACCAGACTCACAACAAAAGCTGCAGATGTTAGCGCCAAAAGAAGATTGGGGTTAGGGTTTCAGTTCAGCCCAAGCTCTAATATCATGTTGAGAGAGAAAGAACTAAACTAAATGCTTGGTTAAGTCATTTTGACCCCAAGCTATCTATTAATAATAGAGCCAAAAGGCTAAGATTACAATATTACCCTCATTGCCTCAATACATAAAATATTAAAGGAAATGGACAAATATGCCCCCATCGGCTAAATACTCTCTACATTAACATTCTCTCTCAATTGAAACATTCAAGTCAGATCCTTTTAGCTTATTACGTGTGTATTTGACCTGAGCCTGTGCCAAGTTGCTGGTGAACAAATTAACAGGTTGATGCTTTTGACTTAGCATGGACAATCTTAATGAGCTTCTGCAGAATTTGCTCTTGCACAAAGAGACATTCAGCTCAGCTTTTCCTCTGAACTGCTCACATTGTTAACTCCACTGTATTTGGAGGCTTGGAACACTGTAATAGATAACTGAAGAATTTTCATTCCTCAGGTTCATGATTCATTTGTGTCTTATGGACGATAAATTGTAAAATCTAAGGCTAGCTTTTTGGTTCTCAAATTTTATCTCCGCGTAACTGATACTGTTTTCTCTGATATGTGCATGTTCCATGAAGATAGTTCATGAAACACAATTAAGTCCCTAAGCCATCAAAAATTGTACACTGTAGGGAGTACTTGGTGATGGGAGACTTGTTGCTGTGAAGAAACTCTCTGCGACATCCAACCAAGGAAAGAATCAGTTTCTAGCAGAAATTGTGACGATATCTGCTGTTCGACATCGCAACCTCGTAAAGCTGTATGGATGTTGTGTACATGGTGATAGACGCCTCCTTGTGTATGAGTTTCTAGAGAACAGTAGTCTCGATCATGCCTTATTTGGTAAATGTCAATATTCTGCATTTTATGGATGTTCCCATCAATGCAAAAATGCTAGACACAATATTAATAATGACATGAATGGGCAGGGAAAACAAGCCTTCTTATTGACTGGGGCACTCGTTATGATATATGCTTGGGCATAGCACGAGGACTAGCTTACCTTCACGAAGAATCAACAGTTAGAATTGTGCACAGGGATGTGAAGGCCAGCAATATTCTGCTTGATTCAAGTCTTAACCCAAAAATTTCAGACTTTGGATTGGCAAAGCTTTACAATGATAAAATGACTCACATAAGCACTAAAGTTGCAGGGACAATGTAAGAGACTGAACATTTGCATCTTTGCTTTTGATTGTGTATGTTTACATACGTGTGTATATATATATTAATGAGTAACTTTGCCTTTTATTTTCTGGGACTGGAACAGTGGGTATCTGGCGCCGGAGTATACCATGCGTGGGCACCTGACTGAGAAGACTGATGTCTTTGCCTTTGGCGTGGTGGCTTTAGAGATTGTTGCTGGAATGCCAAATTGTGCATGCGAAGAAGCAGCATCTCTGCTTGAGCGGGTAAGGATGAACAGAATTACTTGCATATGGATTTTTTTAATTTGTTTAAGCTCTTTTTTATTTTGGCCAACGGATTTAGTGGATCTGGAACCCTTCTCAAAGTTCTTTCTATTGAGTATAAGAATTTGCAAACAATTTTCCAAATGCTTCATATGTGCCGGTGTGTGCACCCCCGTATGCACGTATATACCAGGTAATGCATATGTATGTTTATGCTTATTATGTTTAGGTATGGATTTGCACATATTTGTTTGTATATCAGATTACAAGGGGCGTGTGAGATGTCACTGCACACTTATCATAACTGACTACAAGGACAGGTTGTATCTGTGTTAACGTTACAGTCAATGCACTTATATAGTACACTAGTAAACTGTTTCTGCTTCATTTAAAGACATACTCCATACTAATTTTATGCGCTGAAGTATAAATATAGTTCCTCTTTTTCAGAAGCAACACATTTTGGATTTAGATTAATGAAATATAATATCGGCAACAATATCAATCCGCCTCAAACTGCGCATTGACCAAAAGAAATGGCCATCTTTCAAAAGAAAACACTACTTGGGAAGGGATTGACTCCTCCAATGTCTTTACCTTTTGGGGATAAGAATTTGAGCCAATCCGCTTTTCTTCTTCATTGGTAACAGACCTCTGGTTTTCGATCACGCACTGTATTTGGCTAATTTTGCTACAATTTTTTGCTTTTAAGGCCTGGGACCTGTATGAGAATGAGCGCCGTGTTGAAATGGTGGACCCTAGATTATCAGAATTCGAAGAGGAGGAAGTTAAAAAAGTGATTAACGTGGCCCTCCTCTGCACCCAGATGCAGCCGTCTCTAAGGCCACCGATGTCCAGTGTAGTGGCGATGATTCGGGGCCATAACAATGCCATACCTATGCCTTTAAAGCCAGGTTACTTGACCGACAACATGTTTGGCAGTTTTGTCAGTTCGATGACAGAAACAGTGATGGAGGGAAACTTGCACAACGGCGACTTATCTCCCAGTACGAGCCTGGCCAACACTGGAGAAAAGCCGCTCATAAATGACGCCCTGCCTATGTGAGTATCTGCCCTAACTGCTAAGTCATTCTTGTTTCTTTCCATTGTTTTTCCTGAATCTTGTGGTGACGCTTTGGGTTTGGTGATAACACATCTTCATCAAAAGTCATAATTTTCTTGTTTTCGTGACAAAATCTGTCGTCAAGTCATGAATCTCATAATCCTTGCTAGTCACATCGGCAAATCATAGGCATGCCCCTTTTTCTTTGGCTTCCCTTGCTCTTTCCTACTTTTGTTTCTCGTTAATTACATACATGAATGATGTATAAACTTAGTTTTGAACTCTGCTCTTAAACAGGGAGATCCAGAAAGCTTATTGACGAAGCAGCCGATTGGATTGAAGCAATCGCGTGACTTGATGTGAGATGTGAAGATTAATCTGTGGCATCGTTCTACGTCTAGATACCGCGTTAAGAATGAATATCGACAGTCTTCTTTCACAGTATTGACCGGTTGTTTCATCAATCCGGCGACAGTTCTGGGGATGGTGTCCGTTAAGTAAAGCTATTTTGCATATATAGTTGTGTGTACGAATGGGACTTGCTCAAGAAAGCACACCAGCTTGTCCTAGCACTTCTACCCAGAGAGCAGAATTTGGTAGTTTGTTTGCCACGGGGACAATTTAAATTGACGGGCAAGCAATCGCCGACGACTGCAATCGGCTCTCACAGCTTCTAGATTCTCCGCCTCTTCCTGCTTCTCCTGCTGCGCAATGTAGCGAGTTGAAGCGAAAGAAAGGAGAGGAGAAAAATCCAGACGACGAAATCTTTCTCTTCTGATTTCAACGGCATTGCGCAAACGTTTCAATCTATGCACATCAATCCTCTGTGTTCTTGGTGCTGCCTTGCGCACCAGGTCCATAGTCCTCTTCCACTTCAGGCATCATCAAAACAATGCCATGTCGCCTTTTCCGACACTACAAGTCATTGGAGTTACTTGCGTGATGAAATTTGAAAGTTAAGTAGCATTTGAAAAGCGGTAAAACTAAACGAAACATTGTATGAAAGTTTTGGTATTTCTTTCGATACGCTTTTCTCTAAAATAAACTAAATAGAGTCCTTTTATTCGATGGAGTACGAACAATGAATTTTCCATTTCTCTCTTTTTTCACTCTGATGAGAATGTAAAAAAGAAAAAGAAAAAAAAAGTAGTCATTGTAATCAATCCAATCACACTTCGGCTCAACTATATTAAACTTGTTGCTAAAACAACCTGAAAGTAACTACGTAAAAATCTACCTTGGAAATTTCTGAAATGCTCAATATAAAATATTAAGTAACGTTTTAAATCCTGAAAGTAAGTAAAAGCAAATATCGTCTCGAGCATAATTCTTGAACGTTGTCAATATTTGCTGAGGTGGGACAAAAAGTGAATTTAGCCATTCCTTGCCTCGTGGCCTGCGCCGTCAGTAGGTCCACTACTTGGCAATAACTTTTTTGTTACATTTTCAAGGATTGGAAATATCGCACGATACTAAATTTAAATAAATATCTTAAATTAAAAAAAAACTTTAAATAGAAATGTAGGACAAGATAAACGAGGTGGGTAAATTCAAATGCTTTTGTGGGGATGAGTATGGAACCTATAACCTTGCCCCGCACTGGGGCGGGAGGCAATTATGGGGCCTCGTCAATTATCGTGGGGTGGGGAAGGAGGGTTCTCATCCCTATCGACGGGCTCGGTGTAGCGTCAAATTCATGATCAGTTCTAGCATGATCTAAGTAATCAGAAAGCGATGAGAATAATTCGAGAAATTGCCTCACGGTTCTTTACTTGTTTTTTTGGGTGAAGGAATGACCTTCGTTCAAACTCTACTCTTTGATGCGCCGGCAATAAGGACATGGAGGGAAGGCTAGCGAAGATTGGCCCTAGGCATTATGATAGGAGCCTTACCTATCGCTACGACATGTTCAAAATTTGGGATAATTATTCAAAAAATTTTAAACCTGTTGTATGATGATCAATTCAGCTCTAAATCTTTTGACGATTTGTCAATTCAGTCATAAACTTTTCAATTGTGTCAATTTAGTTTTAAACCTTTTGACAAATTTTCAAAAGTTTTGAGACTAGATTAACACAATTGAAAGGTATAGAACTAACTTCACAAATCGTGAAAATGTTAAGGACTAAATTAGCATATTTATAAGGTTTAGGACTAAATCGGTCGCCGTACAATAGGTTTAGAATATTTTTGACAATTTTCCCTTGAAACTTTAATCATAATTATTCCGCACCACTTAGACACTAAGATCCGAGAATGGCAAGCCTATCATCGTAGCGTTGTCGATTCCTCAACCGTCCACAACTCTCTGTTAATGCAAAGTAATAGCACCCGATGCGCCCAAGCTAGTCAAAGATTCAGTGAGTGCTGGGGCAATTACCACGATTAGCCTCTTTTGGTTATGTTTATTGGTCTTCAGTTTTCCAAATTTTTTTTTATACTTTTCCGTCATTGCATTTCTTGAAATAGAAAATTCCAGATCAGATGTTATTCCACATTTTTATCACATTTGCCCCTGCACTGCCCAATTATAATGACAAATAAGACGAAATCTTGAAGACCATCTATTTATGCAGAAGAAAGTCTCCCCAATACCATAGTTACTAATCTAACTTTCTTGTGTAGAAGCCACATATTTATGCCTAAACTATCGAGATTCGTTTATTTGAAATTAGTTTTTAACCACTGGGGATTGCCCAATAGCCACCCTTCTCACTTGAGAAAGGGGAGCTGAGGATGGGGATGCGTGAGAGAAGGAGCAGGGTTTTATAACTTGTACATACAGTGGCTTGTATAATGAATATAGAAGCATGTTTCTACATGTAACAGTTGAGCAAGGACGACCAGCTTGTAGTTTGACTTGGCAATGCCATCAATTTTTGCTTTGAAGTTACTTGAAATCATAATTTTTTTTTAAAAAAAAGCCAGAAAAAAGGTCAATTGCAATTCGATTAATATAGAGAGGAAAAGGACATTGCAAGTGTCAGAATTTTTGCACGGTGCTCATTTAAGTGTCACAGCTTCTTTTTTTTTTTTTTTCTTATTCACTTGAGTGTGACGACTTCTTAAAAATGTCTACTTGAATGTCATAACTTTTTTATCCGCAATCGCTTTAAATGCCATGACTTCTAAAACAATAAAAATTCACCCAAGCATAATTTTAAAAAAGAACATTCATCACGTGACATGATATTTATGGTGAACATTTTAGAAGTCATAACACTTAAGTGATCGGTCGAAAGTTATGACACTCGAATGAACATTCTTTAGAAGTCATAGCATTCAAATGATCGGAAAAAAAAGAAGAAGTTAGGAGGCACTTAAGTGAGCGCCGTACAAGAAATATGCCACTTGTAATGTGCTCGTCCCCATATATGACTAGCGTATATGACTCAATTGACTCATGCGGACCCCACATGCGATCCGCACGATCCAACGGATCACGTGCATCGACAGGCACGTGGATCGTGGACGTGGGACCAGAGCAGAGTCCAGCTCTCGTGATCCAGTTTGTGCCTTTCCCGTGAGGCCATCATTTCACACGTATCTTGAAACGTGGGCCCACCATCGCCCTATCTCTGGGCTCTTTTTTGTTGGGTTTCTCGCTAGTCTCCATCCGGTATCATCACATGGGCCGATACCCAATACAAGAAAGTTTTGGAAGGTCCGATAATATTTATTTTATCTCCGAAATAAAATCTTTGCTCTACCTGACATAAGTCAATAGACGAAATGGGTCTCCCATTTCTATAAGTGTGCACTAACAAGATTCAGATTCATTTAACATGATGGTAGTAGAGCCAAATTTCAATTCCTTCCTTTTAACCTTATTTCGTAGGTCCAATATATGCGATCCGTTTTCAATTCCAACCAAAAGAAAATCGGAATAAAGCCGAAAACCCATCACACTTATTCCCATTCCTTTTATTTTGTTTGCTATATGATTTGTCTCACTGCCCTTAATCCAATATATGTTGGTATCAATTCTAAATAATTGCTACATAGATCATTCTTGTCTGCTCGACTCTTTTGAAGGTGACTCTCTCAACATACCCTAGAATCTGAGGACATGTCACACGATAAAAAATTGAGTATGCAGAAGAAATGTTACGCTTATTAAGAGAGAGACCGATCGAATGATCACTCATATACGGTCCGCATTAGACAGAATTGACTTATTTGGTATCTGGAAAATGTAAACATTATTTGCTAGGTCTCCCAAAGTACTATCCACAGGGTCATTTTTCATACATGACATATATGTACACACACTATAGAGACCTCTTCTATATAGATCTATTTTCATAACCCTAATTAAGGCCTAGATATAATGACATCAGAAACCCCACGATTTGTCTATAAATAAGATAAAGTACTATTGTCATCACCGTGAAATTATCACATTGCACATTAGAAATCTCCTCTCGCACGTCGTACCTTTTGTCTTTTGCCCATATTCTTTTCATGCACAATCATTTTCTTTATATATGTCCCCCACATCATTATCATATTCGAGGCAAAATTTAAAAGTTTGACCTGCATCCGATTCTTTAGCATTCCAATGATATGCTGCATCAGTCGAATTATTATTATTATTATTATTTTATGGAAAAGAAATAGCTCTCCAAAGGGAGGGAGAACATCGAAACCAGACAAAAACCATCATGTCAATAGTGGGACAACCTCGACAAGACAATCTATATTCGAAATTAGTATAAACATTACCCAGATATAGCAAGAAACAAAAGGACCAAGATCGAAGTAGTTCCTCAGACGCTGTTAATTTAAGTTCCACGAGCATTTGAGATATTGCCACAGCATTGTCGTTTTTATTTATTTATTTTCCCTTTACATCCCTTCTGTTTCGTTATCTCAAGTTACAAATATATGTCTTCTTCCCATGCTAGATCGTTCCCTCGATCATCTGTGCGAAGAATTTTATCTTGACGGTGCCGTCTTCAAGATATATCCTAGTTGCGGTATCGATCTTCATGGTTATTTTGTTATCGTGGATCGTACGTAGCTCGACGATGCCCTTGTGCGGGTAAGCCCTGGAGCATAGCCGAGTGCCTCGAGTGAACCCCAGAGATCATATTCGATATCACGAGATATAAATCATATGTAACCTCACAGAATAAAGAAGGGCCTTCTAATGCATAACAAGAAAAGGGGCAAAAGGAAGAATAAGTTAGACGCGTACGAGGGAGTTGCAATAATGTCAATGATTTTCACGAAGGAAATCTGAGCGTGGCGAGAGAGAGAGAGAGAGAGAGAGAGAGAGAGAGAGAGAGAGAGAGAGAGGTGAAGAAGGAGCATGCAAGAATCTGGCAACAGAAGAAGAACCCGTGAATAAGGTATGGGTGGCCCATCGTGGGTCTTTCGTGAATGAATGATTCCTATAATAATGATAATAATAACAGCAAAGTTCACTCTGTTTCAGACACATTGAAACAAAGATCATATAAAAGAAGTGCATAAAGAACAAGTGCACAGCTGTAAGTAGATGTGGTCGCCAGATCAGCTGTAATAAACTTGCCAAAAGTTCACAGTTTTTTGTCACCATTGTTTCGTCACAAGCCCTACTCTCTCTCTCTCTCTCTCTCTCTTCCCTTCCTAAGAAGCATGATATGACCAAGCATACAGATGACCAAGATCATGTCTAATGACCTTGAGAAACTTGAGCACTTGGTTAGGTGGGTGTAATTACTTTCCTTTAGAATGAGACAAGGGATTGCGCTCGGAATGTGGGTTTTGTTCTCATTATTTTAAGTAGGTGAGTACGTAGAAAGTGGCAAATGCAGGGGGGGAGAAAGAGTACCTTACTCGCACAGTTTATTGGCCACACGAGTAATACTAGGGTAGCTAAAAGTATATACGTTGGAATTGGAAAATTGTCAGAGTACCGAAGGAGATGCAATCTTTGGAACCTACAAAGTCAACCATCTTCCTGCATGCTTAGGATGATCCATGTACATGCCTTTTCTATTAGGGAAAAGATCCTCTACCATGTTCGGTGTCTCAACAAATCTTGTCCGTTGTCGTACTTTCGCAACTACCCTCATTCGCTTAATTATATTGGTGATTTGAATAAACAATACAACAAATGAGACACGAATGGGAATAGATGATCTTGTAACCCTTAGAACATCACCAGCAGTCTCTCTTTAGTTGCCCAATAATTAGTCAGAACAAAAGCGTGTGTTAGTTTTGATTAGGCGCCTTAAATTAATGACAGATGGAAAGTGGCTTATGTGATGCTTATTAAATTTTTAAATGATGCTTATGAAGCATGATTGGGTTGGATTGTATACCTTAAAGCTTTGACACTCTAAAACTTTGGCTAACTTGAGCAAGATGTTCCTCGCATCAACCTGAACTTTTTTTTTTCCCTTAAAGGAGAATAACGAAGGATAAATCCCATCTTATCCCAAAAGAAAAGCAACATGAATCTCAATCACTCCCAAAAGCCAAGTTGATATAGAAAAGATTTAGATGAAAAGAACCGACATTGGATTCCATTGTTCACAAGAGTGAGCCAAAAATTCAATGCAAACTCCTATCAAATTATTCAAAACCCTAGATCATAATCTGGAATGCATCGCTTGATATGCAATCATTTATGGGGGTAGCTTGAATATACCCTTGTGTGCTTCTCTTTAACCTTTAAGGGCCAAAAGTGATGGTTAGCTTGAGGCCACGCATGCCCTCTAGAGAAAGGGAATATTATCTCTCTCTTGCACTTTTTTTTTGTTTGCAACCTTGATTGTATATAGTCATCTACATGTGAGGATGAAATCTCATGGCGATATAGATTGCCATGCAAAGGTTGTTGACGAAATGAAGAGGGAGAATCAAAAGGGTCTTGCACACACTCTCTCTCTACATGGCTTTAGGTTGGAGTTTGGAATAATAAAAGTTAAAGAAGAAGGGGAAAGAAAAGAGGGAAGAGACCTTCCGAATTTGCCTTGGTGGGGTTTGCTTGAGCACTTTCGCTAGAGAGAGAGAGAGAGAGAGAGAGTGGCTCGAAAATAAAGTCAGCGTCTATGGAAATGAGGCGATTAGTCACATAGTTTAGCAATAGCAACGCTATAAGAAGATGCTATTGATTGATGCAAAAATATATGCATATGTAAGTTTATATCTTCCAAACTAGGAACTTAACCTTTAAAACTAGGCCAAGAAATCATATCCTTAAAATATTATAGGGTAATGTTAGATATAGAAGCTAGTTCACAAAGCGATGGTGATGTAACAAACTTAGAGAGTTATGCTCATTTCATACGCTACACAAGTCCGCCCTATCATTTCGCAAATTAATTTCGTGAAATATCGTTACGTATATGGCATCATGCACTAAATAAGCTTTATAAAAGGTAACATAGAATTCGATATATTAGATAGATTATTAGAATTTAAAATTATATTGTATCAATTATCATACACACACAATGTGCTTTTGAAAAAGAAATTATAAATAAAACCAAGATTCGGGCAATTGATGAATCAATCATGGTTTTGTGGGGTTCCAAAAAGGTTAGAGGGCGTCACATATCTTTAGCAAATGCCTTTGCTTCCTCTCTTAAGCTTTATAATCTTGCTCATTCTCCAATGTACGATGTCTCAAATGCTCGCGTAAGCAATTCTTCCTTTTGATAAAAACATTCCATTCAAATCAATGCGCCACCCCCCCCTCCGCCCCTCCCCCCC
>BCNH02000002.1:9612337-9639376 GCA_001662345.2 Metrosideros polymorpha var. glaberrima | reverse complement strand
CATCAAAAATAATATTATGTACACACCATATATAACCCTTTTTTACAAAACTCAAATAAGCAGTTAGTTATTTATCGAAAATATTACTACTTTTCGGTACTTAGGAACGGCAGTCACGAGGGCAATGATAGAGATTTCTTCTTCCTCGCTCGGTGAAAAAAAGCAAAAGAAGTTCAGCTTTACTTGGAGCCATGAAAAGTCCTTGAGGATCTGATTTCCCCATTGGAAAAAAATTAATAAATTTTCACATCTTAGAAAGTGCCATTGATTCATTCATTTGCTTTTTGCAGAGAATCCTCTTAAGCGACTGACTGTGGAACTTTCGTCATCATGAAAACTGTCGAGTCCTGCCATTGCCAATGCTCACCAATTTACCTATATGCTCAGGAAAACCAAAAGAATTGCACATGCATCTTTTCTTGGGTTTGCAAAGACAATAAATATGCACATTTCTTTTTCTTTTTGGGGTTTGAACAATTATCTTGAATAAGGTGGTGGATCCACTCGAATCATTTGGCACCGATTTCGAGATTTTTAGCCGACTGTGTCTATGTCCACATTCACATTTTGCATTCACAACACAAGCCCCTCTCTCTCTCTTTCCTTTTATGTTGACCACCGGAGAAAATTCCTTCTTTGTGTCTGTGTACGCTTTAATGACATCCTTAGGTGCCTTTCTAATCCTCATGCGTAGCTGTAGGCCCTCGCTATATGGTGATGATTTCTTTCTCTAAAGTCATTTGACAAATGGTGGTCTAGTTCCTTTCTAATTGTTTCTTTTTTCTTGAAATACTTTTTACTTATTGCGTCATCCCTTTTTGCATGAACTTCCCAAATGCCAAGATCTTCATTATTTATGTGCTTTGTACCATTGAATGTTGCACGAGTGAGCTTAGTTTTTAAGTCCCTAGTGAGATCAGTGTCACTGATGCATCGATAATTGCCTCACTTCCTCAACTTATGACACTAATGTTCTTATAGTAACACGAGTAAGGCTCGCAAGCATGCGTCGAATAATTAGTACATCTTTATAGAAACCTAGGAAGTTCTTCCTTGAATGTGTTTTGAAAGATTAAGTCGATCACAGTGCACAAAAGTATTGCGACTTTAGAATAGAATTCACGGATGAAAAAGACATGAACTTCGCATTCTTCTAGCATTTTTGTAGTGAGAATGGATGATGCTTGTAGTGTTTTCTGAGTATCGGCAATAGCTTTGACAATGGAAGTGCTATCTAGAAAGATGCAATGAAATGAATTTGTTGTACTTGATCATCAAAACCTAGCAAATGCACTCATCTCAGTCTGTTTCACTTTAATAACATCAAAAATAATATTATGTACACACCATATATAACCCTTTTTTACATAACTCAAATAAGCAGTTAGTTATTTATCGAAAATAAAGTCACCCACATTGCTGGTGTTAGATGTGACGTGTAAAAAAATGGTTGCACAACCTTTTGTAGTTCATATTCATCCATTACATTGACCTTCCATTCTTTATCTCCATTGAAACTTTGTGTAACTCATCCAAATCTCTCTCTTTGTTGTTCTCAGGAAGGACAGCTTCGTGACACACAGAGCATTTTGTGATGCACTAGCTGAAGAGAGTGCAAGGCTCTCAGCGAGTCAACTCACCACCATTGACTCAAACATCCCTCTTCACCACCTTCACCCACCACCCACTCTCTTCCCTCTCCCCTCCCCCCTCTCCAACCAGCCGCCGCAGCCGACAGCCCACGTTTCCCTCACCCGCAACTGGGATCCACCCCAAAACCCTAGCTACCCTCCGCATGTCCACGTAAAACCCGAAACCCTCCGTTTCCAAGTCCCACCGCTCTCCTCACAACCACAACTCATCTTTCAAGAGCCGCCCGGCCACAAGGCCATGATCGCCTCACCCTTCCACGGTGTTGCCGCCAGCGCATCAGCGCACCTCTCGGCCACAGCGCTGCTCCAGAAGGCCACCACCATGGGCAATGCGGCCACTTCTGCCATTGGCCACCATCATCATCACTCAGCTCGCTCGGCCAGCCACATTGCATCGCTCAGTGTGGGGGCCAACTTTGGCGTGCCGAGCATTCCCCTGGAGCTCGTCAAAGGGCTGCCAGCATCACCTTTGGAGAGCCTCGGGGCGTGGCGGAAGAGTGACGGGTTGACCCGGGACTTCCTGGGGTTGAACGGAGAGGTCCATGCCGGGACCGGGAGGGTCAACGGGGGGGACTTGCTAGGGTTCACTAAGGGGATGGAGCTCCAACAGGCGTACGAGCGCGAGCAATCTGCGTTGAAGATTAGGGATGGTTTTGGCTATGCGGATCAGAACAATGCAAGCTGCTTCTCAGACTTGGAGTGATTGTTGAAGTGGAAATATGGCATGGCCAAAGACAGTATTAATCTTTAGTGGATATTAGTGTTTTTTTTAACGAGACTTTGAGATATGTTGGGTGGTTTAATAGCTATCTTATGTTATTGGGAAAATACTAAATGGAAAGACACAGAGGAAGGGAAAAGCAAATTAGGGTTTTTCCTCATGGAGTAGGCATTTTCTTGTTGGAATTAATTGTTTTCTTGGAGGAATTTTCATATTCTTTAGATGCCTAGTTTTGTTACTTGTGAAAGAGTGATGCAATTTCCTTGGCCTAGGGTTTGTCTCCAATGGAATCCTTAACAATAATCCACGCTAGTTTTACTATTTTGTGCCTGCATGGAATTGAAGAACATTTTCAAGCTATAGAAGTCGAGGAGGGTTGAGAGTGCCGAACTCGATGCATATATGTCATGAAGATTAGTCGAGATGAAAATTCGGACATAAAATATTATTCCTCAAAAAATAAAAGGAAGAAGATTGAAGTGACACGTGTTGATATTGTTGTCCCTATTATCAATCTAGCACAACACTTTCCTGCCTCTAACTTGCCACCAAAACAAGGCATGACATAATAAAGTTTAGTATGAATTAAAAGAAAGAAAATAGTGACAAAAGATAGCATTGGTTTTGAGGGATTGTCAAGCTCAATGCCATCAAAGTTGTCGAAATAGTTATAGTTCAAGTTAAAAGGCGTAATTATGTGTTCAACTCTCCTAATTGTAACAAAGAATGTCAATGTACTTAATTGCACCATCTCATTTCTCATTTGATAATTATTTATCGTAATTTATTAAAGATCACTCCAAGGGCTTCCAAGATCTCTAAAATGGCTGATCCATACATTAAATTTTTAAAATGAGCGCCTGAATTTTCATTTTCAATCTAATGAGTTATCTGGAATAGATATCTCGAAAAAATTATAAAAATCCTTATTATCCTAAGCACGTAGGGGAAGAACATTCTAAGAAGAATTATAAAAAAAACTAAAATGACAATTTTCTTTTTCTTTTTAGAAAAAGTAAGGGAGTATATTCTTGGGATTAAATGGAGGATGGCAAAGTGACAGAGATAAGACAAGTACGAGGGGTGATGTGAGCATGTCGGTGGAGCGGGGCCCACGTGACTTAGCACACTCATAGTGGTTGACGAATCTGCCCCCGCTTCATTTCAATCCAAGCCCACCAACCAACGTGACAATGACCGCCTTCGTTTCTTTGAATAATTGGAAGAAGATAAGGAATGAAAATTTTCCCATACATGCACATAAGTCAAATTATTGACAATAATAATAATAATAATAATAATATAACACAGCCCGAATGACAATGGCTGCTCTCATGTTTTTTTTTTTTGTGTGTGCATAATATCCTTTAATTATTATTTGATTATGATGATGTCATCCTAGGAAATTTCCGGTAAAATCTACTAATGTGGGATATATCCACAAATGATACTCAGGCTTGAGAATTACAATTTAGTTCTCATCCAAAAACCATGAGGGACCATGGTAAGGACTGATAGCTATCTAAGACGGTAATGATAAGGATAACGAACGAAATTCTTCTATACAAGAAAGAAGTCGACTAAGTCTAACTCAAAGCAAACTATTTTAGTAAATACAGGAAATAAGTGCCTCCAAACAATTAAGCTTGTAGAAAATTGCCTATTATCAGTGCTCTTGAAATTCACATCTTCTTACGGAAAATTATATAGTTTCTACCCTTATTTAGTTCGCTTCAAATGATCAAATTAATATGAAGGCGCTATATATTTTGAGAAAAATTACTCACACGATGAGATATTGGGATGTTATCTCGTGGTCTAGAGATGGATCATCTTCTTGGGTGATTAATCAAGGTCTATAGAGAATATAATGTGCCAAAAAGTTAGCATCACTAATCTATATGCAAGCTGATGTAACATGGGCCATCTTGGGGTTATGACACATTTTGATAGGAAGTTCTTGCGACAGCTTGAAAAGGGAAAAGAGAGGGAGTAACGTAGCAATGTTACGTGTAGACTAAAACATTGGGGTCTACAATGCATCATCTAATAATAGGATATCGCCCTGCCCAAATCCTGAGATGGGATGTAAACGGGTGGCGGGTTTGAGGAAGTGAGACGGGTTTGAGGTCGATTGCTACAAAACCCTATACGGTTTGAGAGGGAAAACGGCAAAAAAAAAAGAAGTCATAAACTTATTATATAGATGTCAGTTCAGTCATAAACTTTTTGATTTAGACAATTTAGTTCTAAACCTTATGATGATATTCTAATGTAGTTCTTTCGGCCAATTTTAGTCGGCGATTATTAACATGGATGCCGCCCGTCCTATATGACACAGTTGGCACTATAGTATTTTTGCATTTTTTTTTTTATTTTCTGATTTTTTTTATAAAATTTATTGATTTTTTCTTTCCTTTTCTTGTAAGACTGGCAAGGGTCGGTCTTAGTAGAAAAAAAGAGGAAAAGTAAGAAAGAAAAAGAAAAAAAGAAAAGAAGAATTTCAAAAAATTATAAAATATTCAGAAAATTTCAAAAAAATTATAAAAATTGTCCACGTAATGTTAGCCATGCCACGTAGGACGGCCGACGTCCAGATCAACAATTTCCCATCAAAATTAGCCAGAATGACTATATTGACAAATTATCAAAAGGTTTATGACTCAATTGGCAAAATTGAAAGGTTTAAAATTAAATGGTCAAAAGATTTATGATCCGATTGGCAAAATATGTTTATGATTTTTTTGGTAATCATCCCCAATTTGAGATGAGTTCGGGATTTTATAGTTGGGAAATCCACTAATCAAGTACAATATGTGTACCTACTAAAATGCCCTATGTTTCCATTACATTTCTTAGGTGGTTGAAAAATATAAACAATAACTAATTCTATTAGGATTTATAACGTTTTTGAAACTTTTTATGTTGCCCTTACTCTGTTAAAACTCTCAGGTTCCTATAAAAATTGTGATCGTTAACCACAAGATTTTTGTATAATACAACATTTTTCAACCAGCCACTATTTCACACCTCACTTTTAATTGTTGATAGATCTTAAATTTCTATGAAACTCATGAAAAATATATTCCGTGACTCCACAAAGATTTACAATACGACGATTTCGAATAAATAGTTGCCATTAATTTACAGATTTGAGTTTGTATATTATATCTTAGGTAAGATTATTGTTTACTACAAAACTCTACAGCGAATTGCGGGTATCCAACAGGAACCGGACTACTTTAGCGAGACGGGTTTGGGATATGATATCAGAGCAAATAACGAGTTTGAGACCCGTTTGAAGAGCAACAAATGAGACGTTCAGTTATAGTTTTCCTTGCGATGGTCCGGGATGAGGCGGTGGCAACGAGCGAACTGTTGAGGGGGCACGAACGCTTCCTAGTCTCATGCCAATATCTGAATTAAGAGCAATCAAAAGCTTGGTCCGATTGGATTTGGTACAGTGACACTAGAATACTTGCAAGGTATAATAGTGCAGCGTATAATAAAATTTACTACTTTCTACACTTAATTTACGAATAATATCGTAATACAATTTCATATTTTCCAATATTTATATACTTAGCTATAATCACACGTCGCAATATTAAACGGTACAAAGTTGTTCCATACAAACATCATTTTCCAAGGACACCACCGGAGTTCGATCCTGGAAGTGGCATAGTGGTCTCTCTACTGGACCACAAGGGTCTGGGGAAAGTCAAAGCTGAAAAGAGAGCAATTGAGGACGTTTGGTTTTAACAGTGGCCATGCTGTGACTTGTGAGGAAAAAATCACTAGTTTAAGCAAGTAAATAGTGAATTACATCCGGTTAATCTACTTATTACTAGCAAAGAAGGAATTCCATAACCAGCTACGGGTGTTCGATCAGACAATCCGAACTGATAGTTCGAAAAGGTCTATCGGTTCATTTCGGTTCGGGTTGGTCTTTTTATTGGGACGTCGACTTCAATTCGATTTACCGTTTGAACCCAAACGGCTCAGCTACTAATAAAAAATTAGTTTACTAACATTTTTATTGGCCAAATAATTAATTAAGATTGAAAATGGCTTCTTTGAAGATAACAAGTGGGAGATCAGCTCAAGTTGGATTGTTGTTGAAACATTCTTGAATCTTGAGGGATATCAACAAAACAACAGATGACATATTCTTCATGTGTTTTATTAGGGTTGATACTATGAAAAACCCCAAACTAGTATACCTGTGACAAATTTACCCTCGATTAGTTTTCATTAAATTTTACCGTTAAATTGCTTAGTCCAATGACACGTGACAACTGACGGATGTACCAATTTGAGATTTTACACTCCGTTTATCATAAGTTTACTGATTTGGGGTTTTTTGTGGTATCAATCCAATTTAACAAAAATTAACGGAGGATAAATTTGTCACAGCTGTACCAGTTTGGGGTTTTTTATGGTAAAAAAATTAGTTTGTGATAAATTTATCATAAATATATTCCAATTTGAGGATTTTGGTGGTAAAAAAATTAGTTTTGAGTAAATTTATCATAAATGTACCAATTTGAGGTTTTTTTTTTATATTAGCCTGTGTTCTATAGGGCCAGTTGGATTCAAGGGTCTTGTTTCTGGACATCTTGTTTGGTGGTTCAGTATACTGGTCCTATGTAATCTTATGACTCGCACCTACAGAAAGAATCAAATTTTCAGCTTGTTTTCGGTCTGATTTTGGAGATTTCGTGTGCTGAATTTCCAAGATGTCGATTACGCTGTTCTCCGATTACATGCTAACATGAAGAACGAAGTTGTGTTTCGCAGTCATGTACAGCATACTGAAGCCAATTAGTTTGGTTCGTCTTCGTGTGGTAATAATTGGAGCTTAATCGAAAGTTTTCCCGCTAAAGTAAAAGCCGAACCGCGAATACTTCGCCCAAGTCGCACCCAAAAGGAAGTGGAGAGAGAGAGAGAGAGAGAGAGAGAGAGAGAGAGAGAGAGAGAGAGAGAGAGAGAGATTTTTGAATAGTTGAACTGGGTCCATCACGGTTATGGTATCCTATGTTATCAAGGTACATTCATATGTTTCGATATCATATGAATGCAAACAAAAATTGGGGTCCCAGAAAAACAAAAGATGGTCATCAGCTTGCACCTTTCACCAAATTTATGTACTTTTGAACCCTGAGTCCTTAATTCTAAGAATAATAAGCTGATCAAGATCATTTTCAGTGAATACCATGAAGCAATGAGCTTCTGCTTTTGGCATTTCTTTGCCATAGCAAGGATCACCTTTGAATTACAAAACCAAACAGCATATCACCTTCCAATATAAGCTCAAAAAGTTATCAAGACCTAATGACTCATAAGAACATATGCAAAAGCATCTGACTTTTGGTTATATTAGTGGTACAGCTAACTTAGGTCTAAGTGACTCAATCATATGCACAAGCAAGACCCAATGACCCATAAAAACATATGCACAAGCATCTGGCTTTTGATTTATATTTAGTGGTACTGCTAAGTTAGCTCTTAAGTGACTCAATCCTTTGAATGGATGGGCAATAAGACAGTCCATAATGTCTACTCTCGCAACCCAAATCCAGCACAGTTGAAGAAATAATGCAAGAAAAGTGGAAAAATTAACCCCCTTTTTTTTCAAAAGAAAAAAAAAATTTGCTGCTTTGGAAAATCCCAAGCATCTCGCTTTTATATCTCCCAAGCCTTTTTTTGTTGAAAGCTAGGAATTTACCAATTCCGAGAAATTCTTTTCCTCATCACTTTCTTTTCATGAGATTTTGAAAATAGAGCCAAAGAGATAACGGAAGAGGAAAATCTAAGGACATGTAACCTTTTCTAAAGAGGAGCAAAGAGAGGCTGTTAAAAAAGAATGCTGTAATGTGAGCGTGAGTTAAAAAGGCAACTAAGTTGATGTTGTATGTGAATTTGTGCCCGGTGGTGGTGGTGGTGGGTTGTGGTGTGGATGGTGGTGGTCCGGGCAAGAAAGTGGTACTACTCAAACCAAAAGAAAGAGAGGCAAAGAAAAGAAGAGAAAAAGAGAGAAGAAGGGATGAGGAAGAGAAAACAAAAAAAAAAACCCACAAAAGAGAGAAATGTCAACAGCTATGCGAAAAAGGTGCTTCGATAGAAGTATGAAAGTTTTGAATTATTACCCACATTCCTCTCAATCCTCTTTTTTCCTCTTCCAACTTTATCAATTTCCGTGCACATCCCCCTATGATGTTTTACAGCTTTTTGTTTGCAGCCTAAACCTGCAAACAAGATAATACAAAGAAAACTTAATTTAGCACATAAGCAGAAACCAAGTTTCAGAAAATAAAAGTAGGCAGCGAAGGGATCAACCTAACGCCTTGGACCACAACCATTTGGATGCTAAACACTTTTAGAAAGGCTGACAATTTTTGTGCATGTGTCTCTTTGCATATTTTGATTCTACAAGCTTTACCTCCAAATTCCAGCCCCATTTAGTAGGTTGGTGTCCTCAAATTTAGTGTATAACAGTAAAAAATACAAAATGCCAAATTTGCTGAGAATACCAAAAGCTTTTCTGCCAGTGAGATATAAACACAAGTGAATAAAATGCGAGTTACCTCAACTGCTATCCAATTGACATGCGAAGGAAAAGTGCTAGCATATGATTCCACAAGGCGTCTACAGCTTTGGCACAACAAAAAGGGAAGTTCTTAGAATAACATTGTATATTCACCACCGCCTGAGAGAGAGAAGGGGAAGGGGGGACCTAGGGATTAATGAAAGAAAGTTTGAGAATGAGAATTATGGGTATATCCTAGCTTTTAGAAAGTACATGTATGAGTTGCAGGGTTTAGGTACAATACATGCCATTTTGCCCCATAAAAAAGATGTCCTCTTTCTTCCTCGAACTTTTTTTCCTCATAATCTTCTCATGAGGCACAACCAGACAAACCAAAAGCTTCTCTGCAAAATTCCCCTCTCTCACCTTTCTCTAACATACAAGCAGTTGTGTCAGCTTCCATCAGGGAATCTCATCTCATCTCCTCCTCTCAATAAACCTTCCTTTTGAACCTTTTTCTTCCTTCCAGTTTTCATCATTGCCAAACCTTCTTTCTTTCCTTTGCTTTTTCTCTCTCTCTCCCCCCCTTTCTTTAAGCTTCTGCTGCAAAATCCCTACATAGAACCCATATTTCACAGACATCTCTAGTATTTTTATTGGAAATAAACAGTTCTACTTCCAAAAAGAAAAAGGGTAATCCTTTCGTCACCACTTGAGAAAGACTCCCAATATGATTCCAAGCAGCCAGTTCTTATAATAACTTATCCCATTGATATGCATACTTTTCTTTGTCCCACATTTTTTAAGGCATCTTGACCAATGTGATGGAAGAGAATAATAACGTACAAAGACGAATAAGATGGCAGTAAAAGGGTAGAGTAATTTATTAGCATCAATTTAACAAAAAAGAGAAAGAAACCCACTGACATCGCTAGTAACTCTTAGCATGTTCAGAACCAGTACAGAGTATCATAAATAAGGAATCCAGTTCTTTCAACCAAATAGAACATCTATAAAACCCAACACTTCGGAATTTTCTTGTCGTTCAGTTCCATTTTCCCAACTTGCTTTTTTTTTTTTTCAAGTAGGTTTCAGACTTCCACGCACAGCATAATTATAATTTTTTTGAGAAACTATGAACTGTACAGATAGTAACTGTGGAGATAATGCTCCAAATTCCAAGTACTTCTATCCTGCAAAATCATGGACAGCTGAAATTTAAAAGTACCACTCAGGCAAAAAGCTTCTTATAAGATATGCATCTTTTGTCAGCACATGGTATCTTGCGGGACCAAATTCTTTAACAAAGCTTTCTCGTTAGAATTTTACCAGCACTTGCAGTCCATCAAAGTTTCACTCTGAAAATCTAAATAGAACACATTCCTTGACGCGCTGTGATTTTTATAATAAATAGCACAACACCCTTTAGAAAAATTATTAAGCATATTTTAATTGTGTAAGTACAGGGAACAAAATGGGAAGACTTACCAAAGCTTAAAAAATGGAAAGCATGATTCACTGTGTGCTGACGAGTAGGAAAATGTAAAACTAACAATTGAGCAATCCTGAAAGTAACGAGTTATCCTGCTAATCGAACATTCATCAAATTCATAAAATCCTAGTGGTAGAGTCAGTTGGTATAGATATATGGCAAACTATAGTTATCCTATGAAGTGTTGCAGCTTATGCATTTGATACAATATATTCTAACATTGCGGCACCTTGAAACTAAGTGCAATAGCGCTGTAAGTTGCCACAACAATGAGGGCGCAATGCAGGCATTGTAAAGTGTTTGCTAAACATCTTGACAAAACTACAGTATCTCTTTTCATAGTTACAATTGTTGTGCGGGAACTATATAAAATGCGCTCTTGTAATATAGAAAATTTTGTTTTCTTGGTGAAGGTGCAAGTACAGGCTGATTAAGCTCTGTCATTTGAACTGCCAAGCTGTGGTGATGTGCTTCTTATGCATAAAATAAGAATGATAATTGCAGATGAAATCTTTTATAAAGTCATGCCTGAGACTAAGTTAGTTCGAGAAAAATCCAATCTCTACAATGGATACATTGATGTCAAGAGGCATAGCTAATATATGATGCACAAAAAGGCATTATTGTATATGAACCTCATGAGTGTCACTTATCCCCACCTCAGAAACATCCACACGATATATTACCACTTCTAGAAATATTTTCCAAATCAAGCAACCACCAAGCTTGATGACACCAGATCCTTCTAGTCTTATATGCTTCGCCTACTCTATATAAGCTCTGTCTCAATAACGCAATTTCTTAGTGGTTTGGCTTGTCTGCTGCAGCAGGCTAGAGACGACATAATCTTAGCACTCCAAATTGGCTAACGATATGCTATTATCAAATTGATGTAGAAGATGGCTGTTCTTCCTTTTGTTTCCAAGAAACACTACAATAGTTAGTGCTATACTAACATGAGTGCACAATATTTAATCTTAGAGCTATCACATGTCAGTAGAAACATTGTTTCAAACAAAACCTTTCATTCTTGAACTAAGTAGTTCAGTTGGAGGGCCTATATGATGATCTTCTTATTTGTGGGCCTGATCACAATCCATAGGTCTTATCTCATTAAAACATTAGGAGATAAAGATCATAATCCAAGACGGAGGATTAAAGAAACTATACCATTTTCCTTGGTCTTAAGAAGTCAAGTTATCCACCGATGTATCGCATTTTGTTCAACTCAAAACAATCTGTTATCTAAGCAACATACTTCGAACAGCAGGTGATTTGCCAATGATTCACAATAAGACTCACAACAGAGTAAAATTTTCAAAATTCAAAAGGCTCCAAAATACCTGCAGTGCAGGTGAATGTTTACCTGTTCATTGCCTCCCATTTCTGAACAAGTTCACCAATAGCAGGTGAAAAAGCCCCAGCAAAATCTTCCATGGAGAAAATTATCTAGAGAACCAACACTTCTCCTATGACAAATCTACCAATATTCTTCAGTAGTATCTGACCAATGAAAGCAAATAGTGCTGCTGAAGGAATGAAAATACTAACATAGCAAACATGCTAAGAGAGTATTTGAATGACTTCAAGGCTGATATACCAACAGTTTTCAGCTGAAGAGTATCCCGAAGAAGATTATATATGACTGCTTCTGGGGCTAGCATCCTATCCCTTCCTTTCGTTCCCAGCAAAAAACAGAGAAGAAAAAAGAATAGAAAACAACAAAACCAGCATCCAAATAAGAGCAAAGGAACAAAGCCAAAAGACCAAATAAGAAACAAACAAGAAATCAAGTACGTCCAAAATAATTTGGACATATACCAAGTAATGTTCATGAGGGAATTGAATCTTGTCACATGGGGAATGTCATATGTGAAGCTCCATAGCCTGGATCAGGTAAAAGTGAATCATACATTCTTAAACAGGATCATAAAATACAAAACGAGACAAGACAAAAGAACTAATTATTAGGAATCGTATTGTGAAAAGAAACATTGTTCCAAACTATTTGACCATCTTCTTACTGTTACATAAGAGAATGAAGCGGCTGGATGAAAGCAGAAAAAGAAGAGTCCCGTCGTACTTGATGATTGAAAAATGTATGAGGCAGTTCTCATTAAGATTCAAGAGAAAACTTTTATAGATTCAACAGAACAACCAAGACATAAATATCAACAGTTAGTTTAATATGAACAGCTGGACAATACATATACAGCCTGCCATGAGGCCACAAGAAATACTCTAAATGATATCTAGGTGTAAGCCTAGAATTTTGGCTACAGAGTACTCGGACGTAAAAATATTATCTGCTGATGTAACATGTGTACTCTTGATCCTGCAAAAAGAACAGCACAACATGCTGGGACCGTAGAGTGGAGAGCTGGATGTTCAGGACCAAGTCACAAACTTCTCCTTCGTGGATGTAGTCATTTCTCTCTTTAAGTCTTCTCCCAGATCACCTGGTTCCACAGCATGTATGATACGGCCAAGTATAAGTCTGATCTGGCAAAAACATTACAGATACAGGAATAAGATTTCTAAAGGAACCATCTTATGCCTCAACACTTTGAAGGAGTAATTTAACGGAACATTACCAATTAATGGCCTTATCAGAATACAAGTTGCTCATTTGTTGTGCAGTTAATGTCCTGTCAAGCCAATAGAAGCAGGCTTATTCAACAGTAAATTATCTCCTATTTGAAGATTTAAGACAGAGATCCCAACATCATTTCTTTCTGAAGCTCAAAATGAAACCGAGAAAATGAAAAAACATATGGTACAGCATATTGAGAGTGTGATTACCTGCTACAGCCAACTACACTTGAGCACCCAAAAGAGATTGTTCCATCCTATATCAATACTCATGAGATTTCCGCTAAATGTCCACCACTATAATCATCCTAGTTTAACAAGAGATAGTCAAGGGAAGTGAAGAAGGGACCCCTTGTATCACATAAAGCACACTTTTGCACCACATACAGTCGTTATAACACAGGACATCTGGCAGGATTAGCATGTTCAGAGTCAGAAAACAGCAATTAGATGTTATAGACTGCAGGGGTGACACTAGAATTCAAATCAACAGTAATGGTCCCCAAACCCAACATCATCCCAATTAAAGAACAGAGATAAAGTTTCACTACCATTTGGCATGTAACCCTTGAGTTGACAACAACTAACTCCTGAAAATGCAAGCATGCAGATTGAAATTGATATTGTATTTCGCTTCACTGCATAAGCAGAGTCCCACTCCAAGTTAAAACATCACACGTCCGTAAGAAACAGACATTCCTAGTGATTCTAACATGAGATTGAGTCAGTGATGAATCAGAAAAACGCCTTACTTAACCAACCTGCCTGGGTAGGCAGGTCAACCTGAATACTTAGTTTCCTGGTTTGAATAAGCTGAATTAATTTGTATGTTCCACGCCAGCTTTAGTTGTAAGGGTCCATCCAAGTCAGCTATCATGGGTTAGCATCATTTTACAGATGGATTTCTTGCTCGAGTGGCGTAGGCAGCAGTAGCAGATTAGCAGGCCTTTTGGGCATTAGGGTTAGACTCAAGAGGTTAGAGAAATTCAAAAGGCCGTGCTAGCGGAAACTTATGTTCTTTTGCTGCTGAAATCTTATCTTTTAAAAATGATGACCCCCCTTAAGAACAAGTATTCTTGCACTCTTGGTAAGAAAAAAATTTTATAACCTCCATGCAGCTCAAGCAGCCTGACTAAGCAAATGCAAGCTTGGGCTCAAAAGCAAGAAGCAATGAATTGAGCAACTTGTATTCTGTTATCATACCAAATTCCAACAAATAAAAAGGCTTTTACAGCAAGCAAACAGGTTCTCCTCTACTTGTTCACTGTCAATCAAAATTTAAGATCCCTTCTGGCTATTCGTTTTTCAAACAGCACATATGCATATCCTCGGCATCTGAAACCAGTTGAAATGCCACTGTTGAGTAGTTGAGTTGAAATAGTCAGACGGGTATCCATATCTTTTGCTTGAACATCATTTCCAATTTTCCACATTCTATCTGGCTGCAAGGCTATCCCTGCTTAAGTCATGCCCAACCTCCAATACTGAAGATGGCAAGTATTGGCATACTGGCAAACATTGGCAAATATTTGGAGACGGTAGAGATGACTTTCAATATTGACATAAATTATAACACTATCTAGAAATCTGTAATCACACTCCACTGCCCGTGTACTGCCACTTCAAAAGAAACGCTACATCATCGATATAGAAAAGATGCAGTAACCTGAGATCTTACATCTTGGATGATAACTGAAAGACTGTTATAGCAGTTTCATGAGTAAACTGTGAAGAAAATTTTGTCGCTATTACGAAAATGGTAACATAATGACAGAATCAACTCATCTCAATCTCCCGCTTATTGACCCTGTGATATCCTCTCTAGTCAAATTGTATTTCCTCCATGACTCAACATCATCAGACCAGTGAGAAGACAATGTTTGACCTCGTATCAGGCAACCTTCACAAGACTGTACATAATAAGCCCACAAAGGGACGTGTGTCAACGGGCATGATCACAGGAGGTGCAGCTCATAGTCAGCCCTTTTGTCCATATGAAGTGGGATCTTCCCAACTGCAACAAAGTCTAATTCATCCCTCTGGCATTTCCCAAGTCTAGTTCCCTTCCCTCCATCGTTTCACAACAAATGACTGAACAGTGACATGGTAAGGGCCTATCCGGCACACGAAGCACGCATTAGACAGTTCAATACAAAGGGATCGATTCCAACATTCAGCATTATGCACCCAATCAAGCTCACGATGCCTACCGTCTCCGGCATAAAGCACCGCGACCCATTGCATCCTCAGAACCCACCTGCGACCACAATTGAACCATGCGGAAACTGAAGAACCCGAACACGAGATCACCTGTCCGTAAACGATTCAGTATTCCCATTCGCCTCGATCCATCTCCAGCAACCAACCCATTTAGCGCGGTAATCTCCTCGCTGCCCACGCTGGATTCTCCTGCGAGTTCACCATCTTCAGCGACCAACTTGCCGACGAGATCGCTCGCGTTTCTGTTGCGAGACGAAAGGAAAGGAAGGGACATGGGAGAATGGAGTGAAAATAACTCCCATCATTTTCGCTCAAGATAAGCAATTTTAAGAAATACTTTTCCTAGAAAATGAGTCAATAAAAAATATTTTTAGTCTAATTATTTTTTGGATAAATGCACTGAAGGTCCTAAAATTTATGACAAAAGTGCAATCAAGTCATAAAACTTTCAAAAACTAAAATCAATTTTTAAAACTTATCAAGAATGTGCAATCAAATCCAATCCAGTCCTAAAACTTGTCGCAAATATTCAATCAAGTCATAACACTTTCAAAAAATGCAATTAATTTCTAAAATTTATAAAAAAAAAGTGCAATTGAGTCTTAAAACTTTCAAAAAATACAATTTAGTCTTAAAACTTGTCAGAAATATGCAATCGAGTCTTACGACTTTAAAAAATGTAATCAATGGAAGGACTTGATTATACCAATACTTTTTGAAAGATTTAGGACTCAAATGCACTTTCTTGACAAGTTTTAGGATTTAATTGCACATTTTGAAAGTTTTAAGACTAAATTACATTTTTTGTGACAAGTTTTAGGATTTTGAATAAACTTATCTCTTATTTTTGTTTGCATATCATTTAAAATGTTGCTATGAAAATGATCGAAACTGCTTTAAAAGCACACATTTAAGTTGTAGTTGGATTATGTAAATGTTGCCCGAGTGATAATATGTGTACCCATCTTTTCTCTGCATGAGTCATTTATATTTGGTAACAAGATGATTCCTAAAGATATTCTTTTTTGTTGTGGTTCTCGAAAATGACCTAGGCAAACATAAATTCTCTGCTAACAAAAAATACAGCCATAGCCTTTAAGGGTGCGTTTAATAACATTTTAGAATTTTTAATTCTGCTCCAGAAGTAATTTTGGATTAGAAATGCGTTTGGTAAAAAATGACTTCTAGAGCAGTTTTCTACTTTTGAATGAGAATTGTGTTTAGTAAAGAAGTTATTCCTTAGGGCCAGAATCAATTCTTGCCAAAAGTGATTTCTTTCCATTTTCACTTCTCATTTTCCTTCTCGCGCTCGTAGGCAGCCGGTCGCCGCCACTGGTTGCCGCCGTCGTCGACCATCGATTCCCGAGCGTCATTTGGTAAACTTACCAAAAGCAGAAGTAGAATTAGGGTACGTTTGGTAAACAGAATTTCCCATTCTCTACCAAAATTGATTCTGGTAAAAATGAATTCTCGCCATAATAAAAAATTCTAGCAAGAATTGTTTTCAAACGCCCTCTAAGAGTTCTTGTTGGGGTGTTGCATAATCACTCTTCTCAAGCTCTACGTTATGCTTGTCGTTATGCAAGTAGGAATTGCTATCCTCTATGTACGAGAGAGAATGCCGGTAGGACATATGAAAGTGAATCCTAGTTAAGGAAAACGCCAACAAAATGGTTTAAATGAAAAAGGAGAAACAAGAACATGAAGTTGTTCTTTTTTGAGATTCTGGTACAAGCAACCTTATGTAAGCATTAATGTAAATCCTTTATCTGGAAATTCAACATCAACAGACCTTCGATCATGATTTTCATGGCAAGGGGATTAGGCATACTTTTATCCATAGCAATATCCTTCAAAAAGCGACAACCTCTAACACAGTGATTGCTCCAAAAATAGGTTAGGCGATGAAATTCGATTTCTCTCCCTTAACCCACTTTTCCCTTAACGTATCTATTTGATGGAGGATAGACACAAACTTACGTACGTTGATTATGGGTGGAGAGAGGACCAGACTCGGCGCTACCTCGCCCTTGGACACTAAGTCCTCAGAAGGCCTTGTTCAGAGTAACGACGTCCTGAGGACTTAGTGTCCAAAGGGAACAAAACCTTGAGGGACGATGTTAGGGCGAGGTAGCGCCGTCGGCCCAAAGAGGACAATATTGGGATGAGTGGGAAGTCCTCAGGACGTCGTTACTCTGAACAAGGCCTTCTAAGGACTTAGTGTCCAGACTCATTTTGTAAGTCTTTTAATAGGCGCTTCTTCAACATGTGCCTTCCATTAAAGCACGTTAGAATTGCAACTCTTCATGAAAACTGTAACTTCTCATGGCTAATAGGTTTTTAGCATTTAAATAATTATTAAATCATTGCTTAATAATATCATGTGGGTCACATTATTCTTATATTCTTTCACTTGGCCCATATGATATTTTTTTCATGGTTTAATAAAGACCATGATGTACACAATAATGTCATGCTAAAACCTTGTTTAAATTGGCTATTACATAATAATCACAATTAAGTAAAGAAAACTAATGCGAGTCATAGCAGTTGTATGTCATTAATCGACACAGTCCCTTTTATGTATTATAACTATAGCTCTTTACTTAACATGATTCATAAATGAGAAGTATAACAATGATCCAACTATAATGTCTTTATTAGTAACTATCCTATCAAACATATATCTACTTTCATAATGTATAATAAGTAAAAAAATAGGATATATCATAGACACATAAATGAGCTCGGAGTGTCAAATGAATAATTTTAATGGAATCATAATACAATATCAGTAATGACGTCCAATAATGCCCATCCTTTCAACATGTTCATTAAATGTTTTGGGCAGCAGTCCTTTTGTTAATGGATGCAATCATAAAGTTGGTGCTACTGTGCTTAATTGACACTCTCTGTTTCTGAACTTATTCTTTAACGGACAAGTATTTAATTTATATACCTTTAGCATCCTTAGAAAACTTGTCGTTCTTACAGAAAAAAAATACTGCAGACAATAAATTTTTAGCAACCTGGCAATAATGTCGACAATTACAAATCCTGAAATAAAGTTTCGCAGCCATAACCCATGAATAGTGGCCTCAAAGCAATGCTATAAACTCAGCCTCCATAGTGGATGCAATAATCACTGACTGCACATTCGGCTAAGTTTGAATCTGAATATTTAATCACTTCAAGATGATCATATCTTATATAAGTGAGTATATTATTCTTAGTTTCTTGCAAGTATCTAAGAACTTTATTTACACCTCTCCAGGGATATTAGCTTGGATTACTTTGATATATACCCAACATTTCGACATCAAAACTAATGTTTGGTCTGGTGCATATTTAAGCATACATTAAGTTCCCAACAATATATGCATAAGGAATACTTTTCATTTGTTCTCGTTCCAATTCACTTTTCGGACATTGCATAAGGCTAAATTTGTCCCAATTCTGAATTAGATCTACTCTTGTTGAACATTTATCCATAATGAATCTTTCTAAAATATTATCAATATAGGCTTTCTAAGACAACCCTAACAATCCTTGTAATCTATCATGGAATATTTCTATTCCTATCACATATGTTACATCTCTCATATTTTTCATTGCAAAATTCTTAGAGAGAAACTTATTGGTTTCATGTAACAAACTAAAATCATTAGTAACAATCAAAATGCCATCAACATATAGAACTAGAAAAATAAACTTGCTCCCATTGGCTTTCACATATATACACCGACCAATGGTGTTTTCCTTAAACCCAAAAGAGGTTACGGTATAATTGAACTTAAGATACCATTATCGAGAAGATTGCTTAAGTCTATCTATTGACTTCTTTAATTTACATACCATGTGTTCCTTTCCTTTAACTGGAACGCCTTCAGGTTGGTCCATATAAACCTCTTCTTCTAAATTCTCACTAAGAATGGCAATTTTAACATCCATTTGTTGTAACTCTAAATTGTAATGAGCCTCCAAAGACATAATGATTCTAAGTGAGTCTTTCAAGGACACTGGTAAAAAGATCTCTCTGTAATCAATACATTCTTTCTGAGTAAAACTTTTAGTAACAAGTCTGGTTTTATACCATTTGATATTGCCTTTTGAGTTGCTTTTGGTCTTAAAGACCCATTTACACTCGACCCCTTTATATCCTTCAGGCAATTCAACAATATCCCAGACTTGGAGCAACTTCAATTTACTGTGACAGCAGTTCGACCATTAAACTCTCCAAAAATCTTGTTCTACATGGTAGAAGCAAACACATAGATGTGAAATATCACTTCTTGAGGGATCTTACGAAGGATGAAGCAATTGATCTTATTTTCTGCATTAGTGAAGATCAAGTTGCAGACATATTCACTAAACCCCTCAAGTTGCTTTCTGAAGTTACGAAGATTGCTTGGTGTTTACTTGATGGATAATCCAATTTGAGGGAGGGTAATCCATAGATTTTAACTCTCTTTCATGGCATTAAACCATTTAGTAAAATCATCACATTCCATGGCTTGAGAAAATGAACCTAGATCTTTATCAATTCTTAAATCAATTTCTGACTCTTGTAGGTAAACCACATAGTCATTAGAAATAGCTAACCTTCTTTTTCTTTGAGATATTCTTAATGCTATTTCTTGTCGCTCAACTACTGTAGGTTCATTAATGACATTTTCATTATGAAGTGTTTGATTATTTATTTGTTGTTCTTGATTACTATTGGGTTAAACTATAATATCAGGAACAACAACTTTAGAAGTTTTGGGTATAGGAACTTCTACCCAAACTTCTTGAATGCAAGCATCACGCATTCTTTCACTTTCACTGATATCACCATTTTCAATGAACCTCCAAATTCAACAATTATGATTAGGACAATAAAATCTATACCATTTGAATTTTTCTACATAACCAATGAAGTAACTACTGGTCGTTTGAAAATCCAATTTCTTTTCGTGTGGATTGTAAATTCGTACTTCTGCTTGACAACCCTAAACATGTAGGTGTCATAAACTAAGTTTCTTTCCTGTCCACAGTTCAAATGGAGTCTTTGAAAGAGCCTAACTAGGAACCCTATTTAATAATTCATGGAAGTCTTTAATGCATACATCCACAAGGATAAGGGTGAAGATGAATAACTCATTATACTCCTAACCATCTTCATAAAAGTATGATTATGCTTTTCTGCCACCCCATTTGATTACGGTGTACTTGGTATCGAGTATTGAGCATAAATATAACGTCTTTCAAGGAATTTAGTAAATGGACCTGGACATTGTTCTGTTTCATTATACTTTCCATAATATTTGCCACCTCTATCTGACCTTACTATTTTTACCCTTTTATCTAATCGCCTATCAACTTCTTTAATATACACCTCAAGTGCATTCAATGATTGAGATTTATCATGCAATAGATAAATGTAATTATAGTGTGAAAAATCATCAATAAATGTGATAAAATAAGTTTTTCCACCAAAAGATGGAACATCAATAGGAACATATATATCCGTGTGTATAATTTTAAGAAGCTTTGAGCTTCTTGTGGTACCTTTCTTAATGTATTTTGTTTGTTTGCCTTTAATACAATCAATACACACTCCAAGGTCAGTAAAATCCAAATTTGAAAGAATTTCATTCTTTACTAACTTTTCCATTCTTTCTTTGGATGTTGATCCAAACATTTATGCCACAAGTAAGTAAAATTCTTATCAACTAAACTGCGTTTAGTTTCAACATTATGATGCAAGGTCATTAATGTCTCAGCAAAAGCATTTTCAAGTTTAAACTTGTAGAGACCATCACATAAAATTCAAGTTCCAATAAGAGTATTATTCTTAAAGAAACTAAAGATCCAAAACCAAACTTAAAACAAAATCCCGCTATATCAAGTTTTGGCAAAGAAACTAAATTGCGGGAAAATGTTTGTACATAAAGGATTTGAAACAAATAAAAAAAAATGTCCAGTATCTAAGACTAATTGATAAGAGCTAATGCCTTTAATTGGAGCTTTGTTTCTGTTCACCATGAACACATAGTTCTCATTCGGTTTTATGGTTTGGATCATAAGGAATCATTGCATCATATTTGCAACATGAGTAGTGGCACCATGTCGCGACCTAAATTTTCGATAAATCTAGGCTAATGGATTACTAAGTTAATTAATAAATTAACTAACCTAGCTCGAGCTCTCCCAAGCTCTACCAAATCGTGCTTAAGTTCAAATAATTAATATGCAAATGATTTAACTTTGAAGTCGCTACTAATCAGTTTACGGTAGGTCGATTAGACACATAAATAAAGTATCGAGAGAAATACTCTATTCCTTCGAATCAGAGATTATGAGTCCGGGGACGTGGTTACGCTAGATTACTCTAACGTCCTTTCGGTACCGTTCTTTTATTTAAGAAAACATTTGAGCAGGCAGCTTTGGGTTAATTTTAAACAAAAGCTTTAACATGTGAGGTATTCATGCGAGTGCGCAAACATTATTCAATACCAAATAATCAAAGCGTTAAATAAATTGTAAAGAGGGAAAGATGACGTACCTAGACGCTGCAGCCTAATCCTTAACGCTTATTTCCAAAGCGTAAGACTTAAACTAATACAATTAATTTGGAGTTTTCACTTATTTAATGAAATGCAATAAATGCAACTTTATACTAAAATGCAATGCAACTATACTATATGAAAGGCATTAAATTAAATGACATGAATCTAATGACGTATGAAATAAATGTCACACGTTATGGTCCTAAACTTACCTTCACTAAATGACGGGTAAAATGTATGCAACTATACTAAATGGCATGCATTTAATTTAAGCTATCAAATTAAATTAATGAACCTAGACATGATACTACATGGATGCACCTAGTCATGAAACTAAAATGATCCTAGACATGGTACTAAGATGAGCCTAAACTAAATGACGTACCAAATACATGACACGCATATGAATGTTTATTTTTGGTATTTTATGATTTTCGGAATAAAAAATGCATGAAATTCAAACTATCCTAAATGAAGATTATCTTTAATATTTAGGAATTAATTGAAATTAAATCCCAACAATATTTTAGAAAATCTTATCTTAGTTCTAGAAGATTTTAAGATGAATTGTTACTTAAATGATGCAATGCTAATATATATGCAAGATTATTTAAATGAAACTAAATCCTATGAGATATCGTTTTTAGGAAACGTTATCTTTCTAAAATGGAATGCAACCTATGAGATACGATTTCTAAAAAATCATATCTTTCTAAAAATGATTTTAAAGATGGAATCTCTAGTAAATTCCACCTTCCTACTTATTTTGATTTTAAAAAGGGAATTTCGAATTTTGAAAATATTTAGAATATCTAAAAAAAATATGCACCGAATATCCATCACATCCAAATGGCAAGATTTTATCGGCGGATCATATCCGACGGATTGCGGATAGGTTTGGCCGACATGTTAAGATTTGGCAAATCGTATCTGACGGATTGCGAATAGGTTTGGCCAATCTTCTGTGCGCAGGAATCGAATATCAAGGATTAGATATTAGATTGCTTATTATGCACGTTGTCGAATTAGGAAATTTCCTAATTTAATCCTAATAGAATCTAGGAGATATGCACATTAGATAACAATGATTCAAATTAGGAAACAATAAATATCGGAATCAAATCGAATAAGAAAGTTACCTATTTTGTGGATAACGTTTTCCAAATTCAAACGCGATGGGATCGGGACGGGTGGTGGCTCGAGCGGCGGCCGGCAGGACTTGCGTCAGTGAAAACTCGTCGTCCGTGGCTACGCAATGGCTCGTGGAACAAAGGCCGACGGTGGTGGGCTACCTTGTGAAACCTGCGGAACAGAACAGAACAGAACAGAACGTCGGGGTAATCCGATGAAGATCACGAGCAAGGACTTCAGACGATCAATTTTATTTCATGGCTACTCCTTTTTCACTTCTCTTCCACCAACGATCGCTCCCCTCCTCACGTTCTTCTTCCTCCACGTTCAAATTAGTATTGACGTGTTCCACTTCTGCTTGAGATCAGAGAAGAAAGAAAAAAAACAAAAGACAATAATGGGATGCTAAAGTGAGATTTTTTAATGAAGAACCGTGACCCCAAAGTCCACTTCAATTTGTCTTCATCCCTTGATCTGTTTGCTTGGGAAACAGCAGCAGGTAAGACCAAGACTCGGTCGTGGTGTCGCTGCAGGGGGACGTCGGCGCAGGAACTAGAAGCTACTCGGCAAGGTGCTAGACGTTGTCAAGTGGGAGCGTCGACGGAGGAACCGAGTGTCGATTGTGAGGGAGCCGATGAGGTTGCGACCGTAAAGGGACTCGATCGTGCAGCTCTGTCGGCTTTGCAGTGAGAGGGCAGTAGAAATCGTCGTTGAAGACTGCGGCAAGGTGGTCAACAAGGAGTAACACCAGCGGACAGGAGGTCGCTGGCTGTGAGGATCCACGGCCGCGAAGGGGAGCTCGACCTCCGGGCTCTTTCTCTCTTTTCAATGTGGCCGTCTCCTTTTTTTTTTTCAGAATGTGATTGCGCGACTCTGAACCTTGAGTCATAATAGTGTTTATATAGACGATATTAGGTCAAGTCAGGGACCTCAACTTTCTATTATTTGCAAATTCGACCCCAAATTTAATTGTTTTCTCAATTGGTCCCTAAGGGTCAAATCGCATCAAATTAACTCTAATTCCGTCGCCGGTCCGATTTAAATGCAAAATGCATGATTTAATTATGCTGAAAATTAAAGGAAAATGCTTCTAAGTCTAAATGCAAACTAAATGTAATTGAATTAAATATTTTTATAGGGGCCAGGGTCGGTCCCTTTTTTTGTGTAATTTAACAAATTCTAAATAAAAACTCAATGAAGGTCAAAATTTAGGTGTCAACACACCAAAATCAATTCACCAAGTATTATGAGAAACTTCGGTAAAGTTTGATTCAAAACATACTAAAGCACAAGGCTTTCCTTTCTTTTTGAACCAAGCTTTACGTGTCAGGCAATCTTTCTTCAAGTGTCCACTTTTATTACAAAAGTGACACCTAATAAGACTATGTTCCTTCTTGTGGATGAAGAAGCCTTAGAAGAGTTATTCAGGTCGTATAAACCTTTTCTTCTTGCACTTCGCATCTTTCAGCTTCTTGATGACTCAAGAGATGAACAAAATGAGCTTTTTAATTCTTTATCCTTATTTCTTCTTGAATAAACATACTAGCCAATTCTCTTACATTCCAATTATCATTTATAGTGTTTTAATTCATCTAAAATGACCCATATTGTTCATGAGGTAAGGAATTAAGTATGAACTGTACTAAAAGTACTCACCCACGCTCATTCCCAAGATCCTTAATTTTGCAGCTAAGTTCGTCATTAAGTACATGCTCATGCATAGTACGTGAACCATCATATTTCATGATGGTCAAAGTTCTCATTAATGTACCAACAAGTGATTTATTAGGAGTTTGAGAACGCTCTTCCACACATTTCATAAATTCCCTAGTCTTTAAGTTATTCACAACTGTCATTCGCATAAATATTAAGCTTAGTCTGTTTGATCTTCCTAAACTTTACGGAAAGACTTCTAATTATCGCTACTCTCATAAGTAATAGCAGTCGGCTCTTCAACTTGAAGTGCTTAATCAAGATCTAGGACACCTAAGTAAAACTGGACTTGTTTATTCCATTGAATAATGGAACAGACGAAGCATGCAAATGAAGAGAAACATGTATAGATACTTTACATATGCAAGAAAATACTCATACATTAATGCTTTGAGAACATCACATAATCAGATTCAACTTAAACAATACATGTATATCATAGTTCTCCTTTGGGTGATCCAATGATATACAAACATACATTAAACCATAATGATACTAATAACGTTTATTTGGCAATTACAAATATACCTCATTAAAATTTATTTGCTAGCTTTGGATATACAAACAAATCTAACAAGACATATGAATTACCAACCATTACATTCATAAATTATAAGAAATTAATTAACCTTTGGGTTAATCCCGAAAATCTTATAATAAATGAACTTCAATATACCCATGACACCTTTAAGGAAATGTAATAGATCAATTTCAATCATAGTATCAATTAATCATGGGTAATTGAATAAACATTATACAATTTCAAAAATTCAAGAGACCTTAAGGTTCGGCTACTTTGGTGACTAACAAACCGTGCATAATTGAATTTTGAAAATTGTAAAACACAATGATTATTTCATAATCTAATTTTCTCTAACTTTAAGAAATCGAAAATACACGCACCCAAGGGAAAAAAACAGTAAATCCAGGCGTGCAAGGGAAAAATAGTCAATTCACGCGTGGAAGGGCAAAACATTAAATTCATTCTCCAGGGATAGAATCGTAAATTAACAGCCTGGGGGTGTTGACACTTAAATTTTGACCTTCATTTAGTTTTTATTTAGAATTTGTTAAATTACACACAAAAAAGGGACCGACCCTGACCCCTACAAAAAATATTTAATTCGATTACATTTAGTTTGCATTTGTTCTTAGGAGCATTTTCCTTTAATTTTTAGCATAATTAAATCATGCATTTTGCATTTAAATCGGACCGGCGACAGAATTGGAGCCAATTTGATGCGATTTGACCCCTAGGGATCCAATTAAGAAAACAATCAAATTTGAGGTCGAATTTGCAAATAATAGAAAGTTGAGGCCTCTGACTTGACCTAATATCGTCTATATAAACACCGTTATGCCTCAAGGTTCAGGGGATTCAATCCGGTAGTGACACAATTCAAAGAGCACAAATACACTCAGAAAATCGTGAGAGAGAATAGCCGTAGGAAGAAGAGGGGATTAACAAGAGCAGAGCAAAACTTTGCTCTGTTCTCGGTTGTTCTCTGGAGCTGCTTCCACTTCGGTGGTCCAGTAGGTTTCCTTGGTGATTAACAAGAAGTCCAGGTGTCTAGCAATCCCACCAATATACGTGGTCACTTGGTCAACATTCTGCAATCCAATTTCACCAACCGAAGAAGTCCAACGCAGCCACATCTCCAACGGAATCGGTGAATTACGGCGACTTCCCCACGTCGCGGTCCGAGCAATCTCGAGCGATATCCGGTTGTGGTTCTGTCTGTCCCCGAAGCAACACGCAATCTCAATTTCCCGGTGTCCTACAGGTGGAACCCGACAAATCCAACAACTCCGGCGTGCGTCTGAGCCTCGTACCGACGAGAACAAGGGTAACGAGAAGTCCCTGTACCAGCCGTACATCTCCTTGTCTCGCCGAATCCATATACCGATCCACGTGCAGCATCCGCGAGCAGCTCGACCCCAGCGAGCCCCTCGTTCCAGCATCATCAACATCGTCGAGCCTAGCCACCGCAAGTCTCGCCGACCTGGAGCCACCACCGGTCCCGATCCTGTCGCGTTTGGATTTGGAAACGTTATCCACGAAATAGGTAATTTTCTTATCCGATTTGATTCCGATATTTATCGTTTCCTAATTTAATTCATTGTTATCTAACGTGCATATCTCCTAGATTCTATTAGGATTAAATTAGGAAATTTCCTAATTCGACAACGTGCATAATAGGCAATCCGATATCTAATCCTTGATATTTGATTCCCGGGCACGAAAGATTGGCCAAACTTATTCGCAATCCGTCGGATATGATCCGCCGATAGAATCTTGTCATTTGGATGTGATGGATACTCGGTGCATATTTTTTTAAAATATTCTAAATATTTTCATAATTCGAAATTCAAAAAAAAAAAAAAAATCATGCATTAGATAGGATTGCATTAGTAAGATAAGATTTTATTAGAAAATC
>BCNH02000002.1:9599272-9612301 GCA_001662345.2 Metrosideros polymorpha var. glaberrima | reverse complement strand
ATTTCCTAATTCGACAACGTGCATAATAGGCAATCCGATATCTAATCCTTGATATTTGATTCCCAGGCACGAAAGATTGGCCAAACTTATTCGCAATCCGTCGGATATGATCTGCCGATAGAATCTTGTCATTTGGATGTGATGGATACTCGGTGCATATTTTTTTAAAATATTCTAAATATTTTCATAATTCGAAATTCAAAATAAAATAAAAAATCATGCATTAGATAGGATTGCATTAGTAAGATAAGATTTTATTAGAAAATCTTATCTCATAGGTAGTTTGCATTTTAAAGAAGTATTGCATATAGATTAGGATTGCATTCATTTAGATAATATTCCATTTAGAATTAAGATAAGATTTTTCTAAAATATTTTAGGATTTAATCTAGATTCATTCCTAAATATTTAAGATATCTTTCATTTGGGATACTATCAATTTCATTGATTTTCAAATCCGAAATTCATAAGAAAATACCAAAAATATTCATGTGCGTGTCATATTTGATACATCATCTAGTCTAGATTAATTTAGTATCATGTTTAGGTGCATTTCATGTAATATCTAGTCTAGATTCATTTAGTATCATGTTTAAGTGCATTCACGTAATATTATGTCCAAATTCATTTAGTGCCATGTTTAGGTTCAATCGCATTTTTTAGACACATCATTAGTATAAATATCTAGGACCATGCACTAATTTAATTTATTAACTTAGGATTATTAAATGCATGACATATGGTTTAGTTGCTTGACATTTTTGCCTGTCATTTAGAAAGGTAAGTTTAAGATCCTTATTGCATGTCATATAGGATAAAACTTTAGTGCACGTCATTCGATTGTACGTCATTAGATTATGCCATGTGAAGGTAGTGGTCATTCCTCATGTTGTTTAGTATAGTTGCAGTGCATTCTCATTAAACAAGTGAAAACCCCAAAAAAATAATTGCATTAGTTTAGGTCTTACGCTTGGGAGATAAGCGTTAGGGAATAGGCTGTAGCGTCCAAGTATGTTTACGTTACCCTTATCTTGCAATTTATTTAACGCTTTGATTATTTGGTGTTAAATAATATTTGCGCACTCACATGAATACCTCACATGTTAAAGCTTTTGTTTGAAATTAACCCAAAGATGCATGCTCAAATGTTTTCTTAAATAAAAGAACGGTACCGAAATGGCGTTAGAGTAATCTAGCGTAACCAAGTCTCCGGACTCATAATCTCTAGTTCGAAGGAATAGAGTATTTCTCCGGATACTTTATTTAGGTGTCTAATCGACCTACCGTAAATTGATTAGTGACGACTCCAAAGTTAAATCATTTGCATGTTAATTATTTGAACTTAAGTCACGATTTGGTAGAGCTTGGGAGAGCTCGAGCTAGGTTAATTAATTTATTAATTGACTTAGTAATCCATTAGCCTAGGTTTCGGCGAAATTTAGGTCGCGACATGGGGTAAAATTGTAAATTCGCATGGAAAGGGCAAAATTGTAAAATAACTTAATAGCCACGGGCAAAAACGTAAAACTGCGTGGGCAAGGGCAAAGACGGTAAATAAATGCGGCATAGGAGCAAAACAGTAAGTTCAACGCGTGAGGGGCATAATTGTAAATTCATAGCAGGAATCCACACGGGAAGAGGGCTGTATGGGTGTGTGTCCATGTGGGCGCGTGTGGCATCCGCTCGAAATGTTGCTCATAGAGCGTGGAACTCACGCGCCTGCAACAACAGCACATTCCACGTGCCTGTTCCTCTTCGTCCAGGTTCTTCCCCGAGACGCATCCGCTTGTCACCGCCTTGCTTCCTTCGCCTGGGTCTCCTCCGACAACCCATTTTTGCCCAATTAAATAGTGGGTTTTGGAGACCACGTCGACATGACAACATAGGTCTAAGGAATCGCGAAAACGGCCAAGAAATTTGCTGGAATCAAGCAAAATTCCCTCAAACACAAAACTCTAAACACCACGACTTCCGCCGCTCAATTAGCCTCTAGCGATCACTCTAAAGCCGAATTGCCTAAGGACTTTTCTTGCTTATGGCGGTGTGACTGTACTGGTCCAAGGCCAGGCAGTGGGTCACTCGAATTTGGCTGGAATCGACATTTTTCTTTCTCAACCAGAATTGCCTGACTTACGATTCATTTAGAAACCCACGAAAATTCATCAAGGGAGAGATAGAACAAACTTTATCCATAAGGCATATAATCGGAAAAACATGAGATCATAAACCATACTCTGATACCAACTGTAAGCATTAATGTAAATCCTTTATGCAGAAATTCAACATCAACAGACCTTCGATCTTCTTGATTTTCACGGCAAGGGGATTAGGCATACCTTTATCCATAGCAATATCCTTAAAAAAGCGACAATCTCTACAACAATGGTTGCTCCATAAATAGGATAGGCCATGAAATCCGATTTCTCTCTCTTAAGCTACTTTTCCCTTAACGTATCTATCTGATAGAAGATAGATATATACTTACGTACGTTCGTTATGAGTGGAGAGATGACCAGACTCATTTTGTAAGTCATTTAATATGTGCCTCTTCAACAGGTGCCTTCCATCAAAGCACATTAGAATTGCACCTTTTCATGAAAACGGTAACTTCTCATAGCTAATAGGTTTTTAGAATTTAAATAATTATTAAATCATTACTTAATAATATCATATGAGTCACATTATTCTTATGCCTTATTCAGGCCTCATGATCTTTAAAGCTCTATTGCTTGTATGACCGTCGAAGGAGGTGTATGTGCTAAATGCCTTTGAGCTTGTTAAGTCAACGAGATATCCAGCACCTTTTTGTTTGCATTGAAGTATGAACATTCTTGCTGGTTGCATAGGTCGCCGACAAATAGCAAATGCATTTTTTTTTTTATCAATTTTTAAAATAAAAATAATATAAAATGTAAAGAAATGAAAGAAGAAGAAGAAAATAATATATATATAAAATCCAGCCCAGTCAACTTCCCCCCAAAAAAAAAAATCGAAGTCTATAAGGCACAACGCGCACATTTCCAGCCTTACTTTTCACAAAGCCTGATTAAATTCCATGAGAAAAATTGGACTCTTACAGCCCATGAAGACCAACCTATACACGAAGCGCACGACCGTCAACAATCCTCTTGAGAACGATAATAAATACTCTTTTCTCTCATTTTATTACGTTCGTTTTTCTTGAGAAATGCTTGCCTCACAGTAAGTGACAGTTTGACTGTGTTATGCAAACCACAAAAAATTGACTTGCCTTTCTCTTAAGAAAATTTTGTGTGTCAACGACAAAAGATTTGTGGTTGGCATTGCATGGTCAGACTGTCATCCACAGTCTGACCGTTATGCTAGCATGTCTCAATCAAATACATGAAAATATCAGTAAGAAAAAGCAATAAAAAAATTGGAGTAACCAACGTGATTGACCGTCGCAAAGAAAAAACCCTTCAACCAAGCGAAGCTCACCCACAAATCTCCACCGTCCATTAATATACGAGGTAGTCCTACTCGGATTTGGAAAAATTCACCAACGGATCGAAATTAATGCCCCCTCGCATGAGCGCCACGTGTACTCCCCCAACCACCCGATAAGGACGATCGACCGTCGCGAGCAATTGACCAGATTTGTTTTGGGCTGCGTGGCCTATGAAGCAGCCCCGATTTTTGGCATTTACTATGTCAATGTGACCGCCATTCAGTTCTTAAATTCTTGGAGATATTTGGGGTGCATTTGATAACCCTTCAGAATTTTTAATTCTGCTCCAGAAATAATTTTATAGTAGAAATGCGTTTGGTAAAGAATTACTTCTGAAGCAATTTTCTACTTTTGAATGAGAATTGTGTTTGGTAAAAGAAGTAATTCTCTAGGGCCAGAATCACTTCTGGTTAGAAGTGATTCTTTTTCATTTTCATTTCTTTCACTTTTTCACTTATCATATTCCTTCTTCTTTCCTTCTCATGCTCGCTTGCTCCGGCAGCCTCACCGTCGCCTGACACCCGCTCGTCGCCAGCCACCACCGGCCGGTCATCGGCCCTCGACCGGTCACCGCCAGCCCACCTGTCGGTCGCTGTCCGCCGGTCGTCTATTGCCGGCGGTTGGTTGCCCGCCGGTCGGTTGCTCGCCCTCGATCGTCTACCATTGGCCGGTTGCTAACTGCCATTAGTAACTTCGCAAAAGCAGAAATAGAATGAAGGCGCATTTAGTAAACATAATTTCTCATTTTCTTCCAATTCTTGCCAAAATCGAAATTTTTGAAGAGAATGAATTTCAAACGCACCCTTGATAGCTATCGGGCAGAGCACTATTTACAACTTTGCTAGGAGTATGGGATCACAGATGCGGCTGCGTTTTTGTTGGAATGGGTTGGTAATGTTGGGAGGGCTCTCTTGCTTACATTGTCAAGCCTCAGTGAAAATTTTGAGAAACTTTATTTTACTGTGCCGGTGTCCGCATGCCCAAGTCTCTCCAATTAGAATAGTATCTTTTTCCTATCACGTCCAGACAGTACCCTCTAAGTGTTTTAGGTCTAAGGGATCCCAAGGTCAAGACGAAGGGCTCTCTTGCTCACACTGTCGAGCCTTAGTGAAAATTTTGAGAAACTTGATGCTGCTATGATAGACGCCACTTTTGAGGCGACACGAGGCGATTCCTATAGCTTGGAACATTTCGACATTGTATTAACAATGGACGAGGTTTGTGCATTTAACATTTGTGTTGAGGCTTCTGGTTAACTTTTACTGTTTGGCCTATTAAATGAATTAGTGTAGGTGATTGATGTACGGGGAACATTGAATCTTTGTATTGGATTATGCCAGCGTAATACGCCTGCGTCGGTTAAATCCTGAAGAGTCGGAGGCCCCATGGTTAAATTGCTTGATTCATAAGTTGAATTCGATCCATATATTTGCATCATTCACTGTGACATATCTGCTGCGTTGTTTTGTTTCTTCTTGACAGTTGCCATCTTTATTGTGTCTTGATATCAAGTCATCCTATTAGCATTTTAAGAAATGGTTTCCAACAAGAGCCAGTCGTGTTTTCTTTTGCATTTGATGCCCAAAATTTGATGCATGGATTGTGGAAAAGTTCAGTATGATGCAAGAATGTTGGATCTAAAACATAAGGAAAGCGACTTTGATCGTTTATCAAGCATGTTCTCTCTCTCTCTCACACACACAGAGTTACTTTGTCTTCATGTCCAGGTTTTGTGAACCATTACTAGGCTTACCTACTGGCAAAATGTCATCCATGGAGGTGAATGGTGATGGAATATATAGCAAATCCCAGGATGACGACGCATCACCCACTATTAAATGGACTCTGAATTCTCATGGAGGTGCTCCTACTTTGAGCTCAATGCATCAAAGAAATCGACGAGGGAGTGATAGGGATGCTTGGGACTCATGGCTTTGAAAGAAGACTTCTGGTACGATTTCTACTAAATTTGCATTCATCTTTAGTTTTCGCTATTGATGCAATCTGAGTGTTAGAAATTCTTGCAGTTGGTCATCTGTTCTTTCTATTCCAACATTAATGTGCAACCCCTGTTAATTATACCTTAAAGGGGAGGTTGAAATTTTTTTTTTTTTATCAACGTAATATTTTGATTTATGGTTTGGAAATAGTTGAGTGATGAAGCTCAATAGGTTTCAAATATTTTGATTCGTGGTTGAACGGTATTCATTATTCTCGTTTCAGTCAAACCACGAATCTGAGTTTGAGACGATTGAAATTTACTCCTCGTTCGAATGCACATCTAAGATGAAATGCCATAACCGAATTGGTATAAATCTGTCTCTACTATTTAATTACCCTAAGTGCGATCCTAGGCACAAGGGCTGAGAGGCTCTAATTATGACGCATTGTATACTTTTAGGCTGGTCAGTTGTCAAGGTGCGTGGATGAGGTCACAATTAGTAATCGCCTAATTATATACCAGCATCCCATGACTTAGCTCGGAATTACATTGTCGTTAACTCCTTCTTTCTTATACATGACTTCATTTGACTTCTTCAAACCTTTCAATCAAGTGCTAAAAGAGTCAAGACCAGGGTCTTGTTTTTAATTGGTCTTTTGACTTGCTGCTTCAATGTTAGGCACATATACCTAGAGGACTTGATGCGGTTTATGCCAGAAGATGAGGCTGTAAAGACAATGAGTCTATTTTTGGGGCATCTAAGAGTCAGAAAATTAGCAAATCATCCTTTAAAAACTGGGTGGTAAGAGATCATAGAAAGTATTTAATGTTGTTGTCTTCACTCTTTTAGCACTTGATTGAAAGGTTGGCAGAAGTCAAATGAAGTCACGTATAAGAAAGGAGTTGATGACTAATATAATTCCGAGCTAAGTCGTAAGATGTTGGTATATAATTAGGCGATAACTAATTGTGACCTCATCCACGGACCTTGACAACCGACCAGCCTAAAAGTGTACAATGCGTCACAATTAGAACCTCTTAGCCCTTGTGTTTAGAATCACCGTCGTTGGGCGAGGTCGATCTCGCCCTTGCTCTCGCTCTCGCTCGCCCCAGCCTTGCCAGGGGTTGGGCGAGGCTCACCCTTGCTAGATCTAGGGAGGTTTGAGCCTTGTCGTTCCTTGCTCAAACTGGTCATCGGCCTGGCTACCAACAGGAGGAAGAAGAAAAAGGGAAGAAAAAAAAGATAAAGAAAAGAAGAAAGGGAAAAAGATAAAGAAAATAAAAAATTTGAAAAAAAATTAAAATATCATTAAAAATTATCCACACCAGCGTCAGCCATGCCACATTAGCACAAGCTATCGCGACCTAAAATTTAGGCTGATTGATTACTAAGTTCTTGAACCTAGCTTGGATTCTCCCAAGTCCATACCAAATCGTAACTTATGGTTTGATATTTAACATGCAAAAGATTTCAACTTGGAGTTACTACTAATCAGTTTTTTGATAGGTCGATTAGACACCCAAATAAAGTATCGGGAAACATACTTTATTCTTACGAATCATAAATTGTGAGTTCGGGGACAGCTAGATTACTCTAGTGCCCTTTCGGTACCTTTCTTTTTATGAAAACATTTATGCAGGCAACTTGGATTCATTTTAACTAAAACCCTAACATGTGAGGTGTTCATGCGGGTGAGCAAAAAATATTTAACGCTGAATAATCAAAGCGTTAAATAAATTGCAAGAATAGATATAGGAATGACATATCTAAACGTTGCAGTCTAATCCCTAGCATTTTATCCAACCATAAGACTTAGACTAATGCATATTTTATGTTTTCACTTATTTAAATAAAAATGCATGCAATGCCATATGCAATATGAATGCATACTTATACTATATGCAATTATACTAACATGACAACCATTCTATATGGCATGTAAGGTATTTGTCTAAATGGCATAACTTTAATGACTTGCTATGAATGACATTTAATCATGAATGATGTGCTACTTTTTATTCAATGACCTAAACGAGCAAACTAAGTTAATAAACTTTGACATGCATACTAAATGAATGAACCTAAATATGCATACTAAATGACATGCAAATAATAACATGGCATTAATGACATGTTATACACTTGCGATGTAAGTAATAGCATACATGATCATTTTGATTAAAACGATATGTTATCATTCTAATTAAGATACATCGGTTGAACCTAAATACGACCTGTCCATAAATTGATAACCATGCTAATGCGTTCTTCGCGTACACAAGTAGCTTTCTTGGAACAATTCTAAGGCTTCATGCTTTGGTAATTATATGATTGCACAGGGCTAGAGTAGGGATGAAACCGAATCAAGCTACTTGCGAATACTCGAGTTGAGCTCAAATGACTAAGGGTAATTGGTTCCAAAATAGGTAGGCTCGAAACCGCAAAGCTGGAACCAATCTTGTTAGCATCAATTCCCCATTTTTCAAACTAGAAACTGAAATCGGTTGACCTTGGAATTGGCCTGAAACCGAACTAGGTCGATTGGAAACCGACCTACCTTATTTTTGTCTTTCTATTTCATTTTTTAGAATCAAGCATATTTGTCCTGTAATTTTAATGTAAAAATTTCCTATAAAAATATGGTTAACACCATAAAAAAAAACCTCAAATTGGTACACATGTGATTAATTTACCCTAAGCTAATTTTTTGATAAGCAAAAACCCCAAATTGGTACACCTGTGACAAATTTGCCCAAAACTTAATTTCTTTTAAGGGTTAATATCAATAAAAACTTCAAACTAATACACATGTCACAAATTTACTTAAAACTAATTTTTTGACCACCAAAAACCCTAAATTGATACACATGTGACAAATTTACCCCAAATTTTAGGATTTTTTGGAAAAGATGAACTAAGCCTATCACGACCTAAATTTCGCCAACTTAGGTTAATGGATTACTAAGTTAGTTAAATTGAATTAACTAACCTAGCTCGAGTTCTCCCAAACTCTGTCTGTCACGCCTTGGCTCTCGAGGGCGCGACGATCTTTATACTTCACTTGGGTCATTTTGAATGCGACGTCCTAGAACGCGTCATCGACCCGTTCGTTTTATCTTTTGATTAACGCAAGCGAAAATGATTAATAACCACCCAACAATTACGACAACAAGAATAGCAGGAAAAACAACAGAACTACTATCGTTAGCAAAATACACTTTATTTATATGCTTGTTAACCCTAGGAAGTTATAAATGCAAGCCCTCACTACGGGCCGCTTCCTATCAAGACAATAAAAAAGATATCGAGGTTAGGGTTAACTTATCTTCATTAAGTCGGGGTTGCACCAAAAGTCCAAACTACAAGCTCGATTTAGAGGATGTAGTATTCGGGAGGAGGCTCAGGATTGCTCTCCTCATCTGGGTCAGATTTCGGATCTTCTACAGAATCGTCAAGAGTATGTATATCTATAGGATCCCAGACTTCCTCACCTGGAGCTCCACCTCTACCATGACCATTGAAACCCCTCATAGGACCAAAGAGGGCCTCACTGTGGCAGACGAACCACACCTTAAATTGGTGGGGTATCAGGTGCCTCAACCCCTCATCAACCCAGACCGCCGTAACGTGGAGTTCAAAATTATGGTCCACACCTAGGACCAGGTGCGGTGTTATAACGAGGCTCTAATCCGTAGGAACCCTGAACCGAATGAGTCGCACAAACAACAAGTGATATAAATCTCAGTAAGTTAACAACTTAAGCCTCGTGTAGGATGCTGATTCACCTAGAGCATACCCTAAATATGCAACTTATTATCGATGGCAGATCAATAGCAAGCAATTCTTGCTCTACTTAATCTATAACGGGTTCGAGCGACTCAACTCATTCAACGAACAAACCGTAAGCATTCTTACCTCGTATTGGCACATACCCTGCATGATATTAGTTATAGCATTCTATAGACAATGCATCAGACAAGGCACATAATCAGAACACATAACACCATTTCTCATGCGTAATGCATCCAAGCGTGTTCCATTTTATTACTTAGTGATTACGACCGCTCTCGGCCACGGCACAACCCGAAGGTTTGTGGTCTCGACCACTCTAGGTCATGGCACAACATGAAGGTTGGTGGTCTTCTAGCATGACTGGGCATCGTCCCGCCCCATCGGGCGCGGCAACATCTCGACCCCCTAGAAGTTCGGGCGCGGCCACACCTCGACCTCCTCTGAAGACAGATGGCATTCCCTAAGGAGCATTAGTCCGACCTCTACTGCGATCCGGCATCTGACTCCTCGCCGGGCATCCGACAAAATAGGGCATTGTCCCCAAAAATCATTGGGGGTCCATACTCTTTGTGATCACACGAGCACACCAATCATGCATACCAATATCATTTCTTCTTTCTTTTAGCCAATGCAACCATGATTCGTGCTCATACTTATGACAATCTTTCACACGTAAAAATATAATAATAATATCACACATGATTACACAAACATGCTTATCCCGTCAAACTTTACATACTTCATTTCTCAAGCATCTTAGATTATTCCAATACCTAAAACTTGGTATCCAAACACGACACCATACAAATCACCATTTATATGTTAAAAATTACATTCTTTTCAACTAGGAAACTATAATTCAAGAGACAAACATCTTTCCAAGGCAATCCTAACAACATAAAATCATATATATAAATACCATATAACTCAAGTACAAAATATATTAATTAACAACTTATCACCCAAACTTTGATAGCTTATCGATAATTCCTCAATAGCTTATCGCCTATTTGACGAAAGCTTATCATCCATTTTTCGATAACTTATCGTCTAATTACCGATAGCTTATCATTCCTTTGACAATAGCTTATCATCCAAATGCCAATAACTTATCATCCATTTGATAATAGATTATCACCTAATTACCGATAGCTTGATAATAGTTTATCACATAATTACTGATAGCTTATCATCCATTTGATGATAGTTTATCACATAATTACCGATAGCTTATCATTCCTTTGATGATAGCTTATCATCTTTCCTTGATATGTTATTACTTCCACTTATCACCTTCCTTGATAACCTATCACCACATGATAACTTATCACCATTTCTACTCTACTTATCATGATAGCCTATCAATTAATCCATCCCTAATTAATTCTAAACCTCACTTAATCTAACCCTAAACACAATTAACAACCTAATCAAAGATTAGAGAGTTAACTCACTAGTTTAATGGCGATGACGAATGGCAACATGACGTGGCTTGGCTTGGTGCGGCAACGGCACGGTTCGGCAGCACAGCACAACGAGTGAGCTTGGTGCAGCGGTTGGCTTGGGCTCGACGCGGCGCGGCTGGGACGGTGGTGACGGCAATCCGAATGGTGGCAAGGGCGAGGCACAGTGGTGGCAAGGTGAGGGGTGGCGATGAAAGAGAGAAAATGAGAGGAAAAAAGAGAGAGAAAGAGAGGGTGGGCAGTGGATGGTGACCGAACCAAGGGAAATAGAGGGAGAGAATGAAAATGAGAAAGAGAGTTGTCTTGAATGTCTCTTACATTATTACTCCACATAAATGCAACTTCAAATCTTATCAATTTTAGCTCATAAAATCCAAGACAATCTTAAGGCAAATAATTGAAGAGAGAGAGAGAGTGGAAGTCTTCTACTCCAAAATGTCCTCTCACTTCTTCACTAAGTCTTTACTTTGCATTTATCAAAATTGTCTTTTGCCCATAAATGTTACCCCTAAATTCAAAGTTTCTAGAAGGGTTAATATGGTAATTTCCACTCTTGACACTATTTACGTAGGCTTAACACTATTCACATGGGTTTGGACTTGAATTTAATGGGCTTAGTGGGCTGGATATCCAATGGGCTCCTTATTTGGGCCAAAATGGGCTTTTGAGAGCAAAATTGTAATTTCCTCTTATTAGGTCTCTTGGTGGCCGAATTTTGAAGAAATGAGGCTCATTGGGCCTTGCCAAACCCGTGAGCTCTTTTTGGTTCTCAATTTCCAACTTACCGTCACTTATTCGAAAATTTAGGATTTACTGATAAATTTTGAGATTTTGATAATGTAATATCCAATACTTTTTATTGGATTAGAATTCGTGATTAAAATCGCTCGAATTCGATCTTAGTACATTGATTCAAAATTAGGGATATCATACTGTCAAATCGTGACTTAGGTTTAAATGATTAACATGCAAATATTTTAACTTGGAGTCGCCACTAATCATTTACAGTAGGTTGATTAGAAGCTAAATAAAACATTAGGGAGAAAAATGTTTTATTTATATGAACTAGAGAAACTAAAGGTGGATTTGTGGTTGAGCATTTTGAAGGAGCTTTGGGGAAATGCAAAGCAGTTTAGCCTAAAGCTCATTGGGGAAATGCAAAAACTGTTTGGTAAACTCAACATTTCGAAAAAGCTTTGGGAGAAAAGATGTTTAATAGAAACACATTTGGAAAGTCCATTTAGGTGATTATTTTAAGCTTTTCAATTTTTAATTGGTTTAAAATTGAAAAAAAAATGTTTGCAACTTTTTAAATTTAAATATTGACAACAATGTTAAAGACATAAATTAATATTTTTTTAATTTAGTTTTACCCATTGATTAATTTGTTCTAGCAAATTTTTATTGAAAATAATTATTTCATTATCCTACTCTTCTTTTGCATGATTTCTTTGCTATCCATAGATCTTTGGCGATGCTTTTTGATTGATTTCTTATGTGCTCAGTGGCGAGTGCCGATTTTGTTAGTTGATCATGTCGATCACGTTGGTAAGTGGAATATTGAATCACCCTAAATTTTAATTTAGCACCTTAGGTTGTCTAACCATAATTTCTTGTTCGTAACAATTTGTTTACAGAAAAATGTAAAAGTTTAGTGAAATCATAGATTAGAAGAGGACTAGGAAAACATGAAGCCACAAAAAAAAAATGGTAATGAAAGCCACAAAAAAATAAGAAACAACTCAAAGTAAAGATTTAAGGAAGGCATGGCAAAATCCACATGCTTATAATTGAACAAGTTCCTCATCACTACGTAGGATAGGTCAACTTGTTGGTTATGTAGCACCGACATGCTTTGGTGCCCTTTGAGTCACGTCCAACACGCGTTTGACACATGTTCAACACGCTTGGACACGCGGTCAACGCTCTTGACATGTTGCGGACACGCGAGTCCAGCCATGAAAGTAGATGCAGGAGGTAGGGGAGGGGAGGCAGTGGGGGAGCTTGGTGTGGCTGGCGGCGAAGCAGAGAATGTAGTCGGTTGGGAGGGGTCGCAGATGGGGGCGCCAGAGGAGTTGGTGACGCAAGTGGCGAAGTGGTGGGTGGTCATGAGCTAAGAGAGGGACTCCATTTTTTTTTACGAAGAAAGGGACGAGGTTGGGGACGAGGCGGGAGGTGAAGAAGTTGCCGCAGGAGAGGCTGGCCTTGAAGATGCAAGGGTCAAAGAGGGAGAGAGTGAAGAAGAAGATGAAGATGAAGATGAAGGAGGAGGAATGGGAGGAAGAAGAAGGCGCGCCCGAGAGAGAGAGAGTAGGGGGAGGGGAGAGTTGTCTTATCATGGGCAGGGGCCCGAGGGGGGGGG
>BCNH02000002.1:9569814-9599248 GCA_001662345.2 Metrosideros polymorpha var. glaberrima | reverse complement strand
GGGGGGGAGAGAGAGAGAGAGAGAGAAGGAGAAGGAGAGTTGTCGTACCTTGGGGAGAGCGAGAGAGGGTTTGAATGTTTGTGAAATTTTGGATTTTGATTTTGAATGGTAGATCGTAGATTGGTTGGACTAGGGATGAATTATGCTTTTTCCCCGTGTCTTGGCATTTATTACAAATTGCTCATGACTTTTCAATATTAGTAAATGATGAATTAATGTTTTAAATGTAAATCCATTTTAGGCTTTATTTATTTATTTATTTATGGATTTGAATCAAATTAATTTGATTAAAATAATCATGTATATATAAAAATATATATTTAATATACGTGTCCTAATGTGTCAGAATTCTCTATTTTTTTTAAAATGACGTGTCAGCGTGTTGTGTCGCATCGCATGTTGTGTCGCGTGTCAATGCTACATAGCTTGTTGGGACATTGCCACTCTCTCATTTCCCCAAATTAACAACTTAACTGAGAACGTGATCGAGTTTTCGGAGGATTCCCCAACTTGTTCCTTACACAGTTACGAAAAGCAAAAAGCTAATGTTGGGAAAACCATGACAAATGCTATATCAAGACAAAACATTCATGGGAATAGACGCTATAGGGGTAGTCTTGCAAACATCCTTAAACATTTCCTAAACTACTAGCTATTTGATTACGTAAACGTGCCATGTTAGATGTTGCATCACCGTTTGAATCACTGCTCTCCCCATTTACATCATCGAAATCCACTATATATAAATTGGGATCCAAATCTATTCTTGCAAAATGTGCATCATTCACAGCATTCCTTCGTATATAATTATGCAAAGTCATTGCCGCTATCACAATTTTCACTTGCTTTTGATATGGATAACTAGGCATACTCTTTAGAATCTTCCACTTCTTTTTCAATATATCAAAGGCTTGCTCAATTATTGATCGTAGTGAGGAGTAGGCACGATTGAACACTTCTTTATTACTTGTAAGTGCAGGACCTCGTTGAAAGTCAGGCAAATGATATCTAACTTCTTTGTATGGCCCCAAATAATCTATGAAATTTGGATATCCAGCATCTACTAAATAATATTTACCTACACAACAATTACTTAAATTTAATCAACATATATAACATACATGAATTAATATCTAAAAACCGTTAGTTAACGAACCTTTGGGAGGATGAGAATATTGTAACTCATGCATGGCTTCATAGAAAATACGTGTGTCATGAACTGTTCCCTCCCAACCAGCCATTACAAAAGTAAATTCCATGTTAAAATTGCACACGGCCATTACATTTGCATCGGTGTTCCTTTTCGATCGATAAAACGAAGTTGATCTTGCGTAGGTACCACCGCTAGGATATATGTACCATCTATAACTTCAATGCAATCCTAAAGCAAGAATGCAAATATTACACAATGTCCTAATCGTAACAAGAATGCAAATAGTTCATCATTTCTATTGTATAATCGTAACTAACCTTTAAACGTGGATAGAATCTTTGATTATTCCGGATCTTCTTTGGAACTTCCTTGAATTGTCAATCGGATGGTTGAATCAAATCTGCTCCCATTTCACATACTTTATCCAACACTGAGCTAAATAACCTGCATATGGTTTCCTCAGAGTGCTAAAAGCGCTCTTGTGTTAACTTGTTACTTACACCATGTCTTAAAATATAAAGAAACATTCATAGCATTTCTACAACATCAATATTCCTAGATCCTTGGAGACCATATCGTGTCACTAAATCTTGCATTAAATTATTAAATACAAATCTATTCATTCTTAACATTTGATAACACCTTATTGAATTAGCATCAATGTCCATCACCTCTCTTAACCATGCATTTCTTGTATATGATGAGATTATGCACCGTTCTTTGTGACAGTATCTTGTCTGATAAATAGCTACAATATGGGCGGCTACACAGGCTAGCCAAAATTCATCTTCCTCTTTTTCATGGCTTTCCCTTTTAGGAATATCATTCATAACTGGTTAAAGTAACAAAATAAAGTTAGAATAAGAGATGGAACAAGTTATCTATATCATCCATCAACAGAACACTTATCAACCATCATAAATATGCAAACTCCACTTAATAAAGAGAACACCAACTAAAGGTCTAACAAGGGAACATAAACATGTCTCACCAACTAAGACAAACAAGTAGTGTAAAGAGAACACCAAATAGGTCTATTACAACAGCATAGTGTATGAAAGAGTCCAAATAAATAGCTAACGTTCCTACTGAGTATTATGCTTATCGAACTGACGCTTGATCCACTGGGCTTTTTTCTCATTGCCACGGAAGTTCATGAAGATTTGCCTATTGTCTTTCTTTTCTGCAAAATGTTCCAGTGCAAAAAAGTATAACTCTTCGTCTTGCACAATCTCAAGTATGGAATCCAAAGTCTTCATGATTTCCTTGTAAGGATCAAACTCCCTCACAAGAGTTAATGCATTACTCCTACTTTCACTAGCTGAACAAATTCTTTCCATTTGCGTTGTTAGCTTAGCACCTGTAGTCAATTTCTTTTGTTTCTTTTCTGGTGCTTGCCTCACTGAACTTTACGACACTCTTTTTTTGCTTTGAGCCTATTCATCAGTCTTTTCACCAACATTACGCTCTATATTATCATCAATAGAACTTGCACAATCATCAATATCAAGTTGTGTGGCCATAGTATCCTTATCAACACATAAACCGTGTCTACGTGTCCATGTGACACTTCCGGTGGCAACTGTATCTCTAAACATTTGTCCATCAAAACTTCAAGCTCCGGATATATGCCTTTCATTCTAAATGCTCTAAACTTAGGATTTTCCTGTTATAGTAAATATGTTCATGAGTTATATTATAAAAATGAACTTTAAAAAAAGTAACAAAAGAAGGGAACAAAAACCTAAATTTTCCTCTCCTACCATTTCTCACTTGCATCAATGATATTCTTTTTTGGATCCCATCCTAATCTCGTTTCTTTCAGAGTCAATGACCTCCATCTTCTCCATTCTTCCTTAAGATTATCCTACTTACTCTTTATTTTATTTTTATCGTACTTTTTGCCCCTCAGTTCCTCAAACTTGTTAATTATGATTGTCCATCCATCCCTTTTGTTGTTTGAAGGATGATTGCCTTTTTCAATTTGTTCAACGTACAACTTAAAAGATTTCCACATCTTCCAAGCTCCAAAATACCTTTTCTTTTGATGAACTTGCCATCTACTAGTAAAACGATAGAAAAGAGCACAAACAAAGCCTAATTCAGCCAGCTGTTCTTACGAAAATTCGATTCCCAAAGGAAAAATAACCCCTTTCAGGGATTCATATATCTAAAACGATTAAACAAGGAACCTATTCTTTGAAAAAAGACCAAGTTTGAATATCCAACGTCACCAACTGGCAAATTCATAGTTTTTTTTTTTTTTTGGTCAGAAGCAAATTCATGGTTTAGATAGATGAATAAAACACTAGAAAGAAGCGATACTAAACAATTAAAGAAGAATATTAACGATTACCATTCTTTCTGTCGCAAAAACTGAAAGAGAATTGGGTATCTGAATTTCATTAGTTTAAGGAGAAGTGGTCGACAACCCAACCACTAGCAGAACCTTTCTTACCTCAAGCAACTTCAGCAACATCATAAAATATTCGGAGAGGATGACGATTAAAGTAGCATCTTGGCATGAGAAAACATACAATGCCAACTTCAACAAAGCACAGACAGAGAACATTCAATATTGACACTGACCTGCAATTCGTACTCCAAAATGTAATCCAGCAAAAAATTCCCCAATTTGCATAACCCTTGCTGTCCTCTCATCCATTTGTCTTTACTGCTATCCAAAACAACCCCCCTCTACGCTTCGGCATCAACATCGACCTTGAATTCTGATGAAAAGAAAAGTTTCTTCTTCTTTTTTTAAATCTTTTTAGACATTTCGACAGATACGAAGTCTAGTGTGCTCTCTCATCTGTCTTGGCCTGATTAATCCTCCTCAAGCCTTGTAACGCATATACAACTCGAGCAATTCAGGAGGACAAAGCAAGAACGTACAAACAGAAGGAAAAAAGAAGAAGAAAAATTGCCGAGGAGTGAAGAAGCCGAGAGAGAGAGAGAGTCCTGAAAGTACTTTATGTATTGAGTGTAAATTAAAAATCAAACCCAAAAAGCGATGACCCCAACTCTAATTGAAAATCTAGCTATGGACATACAGGCACCAAATCTAAGCACAAATCTAAGCAATCGAAAGCAGAACGAGCAACAAGGAGCAGTCAAGCAGGAGAGAGAGAGAGAGAAACTTGCGGCGAGATGCGATGATTGAAGGTGAGCGAGGGAGAGTAACGCAAGGAAGGTGCGGCAAGATGCGAAGGTTGAAGATGAGTGAGGGAGAGCAACGCAACAAGGAGCAGTCGCAGGAGCGAGGGAGAGCGAGTAGTCCAGCGCAGTAGGAGGCAAAAGGCTTGTTGCATTGAGCGGGTTTTTTTTAGGGTAAATTTGGACTTCTAATAAGAGGGGCAAATGTGGATTTCTAATAAGTTTTTGAGGGCAAAATAGACAACTAGGGAAATTTCATTAAGTCAGGCCTTCAGCATTCCGAAAATGTTTTAAAGCTCAATGCTGAAGGGACCAACATTGAGTTTTTAGCCTTCCCAAGGCTAGCATTTGGCCGAATGCTCCTTGGGAAGGTTTGTCAAACAATCCAGCATTTCTCAAATGAGCTTTCGAGATTGAAAACTCTTTGGAAATGCTTAACTAAACCCACCCTAAGTTAAGAAACCTGATTACGCTAGATTTAATCTAACATCCTTTCGGTACCATTTTCATTTCATGAAAAATATTTGTCAGGCAGTTTTGGATCAATTTTAATCTAATTTCCTAACATGTGAAGTGATCATACAGGTGCACAAACATTATTTAATCATCAATAATCAAAGCATTAAATAAAATGCGAGATAAGGGCAAAGTGGACGTACTTGGATGCTGCAGCCTAATTCTTAACGTTTATCTCCCAAACGCAAGACTTAAGCTAATGCATTTTTTTTATTTTTTTTGGGTTTTCACTTATTTAATAAAATGCAATGCAACTATACTAAAATGCAATTATGCTAAATAACATGAGAGATGCCAATTATTCTAATGTGGCATGTGAGACATTTATTTATATGACTAGACTATATGACTTATAAGAATGACATGCATTAAAGTTCTATTCTATATGACATGCATAAATGACTCTAGACTTATCTTTCTAAATGACGGGCAAAAATGTTATGCGACTAAGCTATATGTCAAGCATTTTATTTAAATAATCCTAAGTGACTAAATTAAATTAATGCATGGACCTATACATTTTAGTATATGAATGCACCTAAAAAATTATATTAGATGAACCTAGACATGGCATTAATAAACCTAGACATAATACTAATGCATGTACTTAGACATTATATTAAGATGAACCTAGACTAATGACATGGCAAAGATGACCCACACATGATGAATATTTTTGTTATTTTTATGAAATTCGGAATTAAAAATCAATGAAATTTAAACTATCCTAAATGAAGATTATCCTAAATAGCTAGGAATTAATATAAATTAAATCCTAAACTATTTTAGAAAATCTTATCATAGTTCTAAACATTTTAAGAAAGGAATGTCATCTAAATGAATGCATTTAAATCCTTAAGATCAAGATAGGATAAATCCTATTTTTATCATAAGAAAATCTTATCATACTTTACATGCGTGTCAGGGCACTATCTTAAGATCAAGTTAGGATCGCCAATATCGACATGTTGTCGGTATAAGGATAAATCCTTATTTTTAAATTAAATTTTTATTTAAAAAAATTTTCCGCTATAATTTGAAAATCAATTTTAAATCTGAAAATTATCCAAAATATTCAATTTTAGATCACATATTTCAAAATAGGCAACGTTATTGATTAGAATATCAAAAGATAAGATAACTACCTAATTTGAAGCTGCGGATGATTCAGTTTCCTTTTCGAATCTTGGACCGGATTGGGACTGGCTTGCGAAGGGTCTGCTCGCGGTGGTAGACTCGGCAGGCGCTTGGCTAGACTGTTTGAGGGTCGGTGGCTGGCTGGTGCGAAAAGGATTAGCCTTGCGCGGTGAAGACCAGCTCGCAAACGAATTGGACACGATGAAATCTGCAAGCATCCACCGAGAATTCCCAATGTCTTCTCAAACTGTGAGCTCTCTTCAAAAAAATTCCATTGGCGTTTTCTGTATGGAAGACGTGAGTGAAACCTGGAAACGAGAGAAGAAAAGTAACGATAGTGGGATGCAAATATTTAATATTAATGAAAAATTGGCCTCCCTTTTCTTGTCCTTTTCTTCTCAAGAACGGTGTATTGCCCTCTACAATCATCACCCTTTCTCTTCTCTCTACTTGAACCCACCGAATGTCCTCCTGATGCGAACCTTAAGCGAAAGCAGTCAAAAAGATAATCGATTCCACAGTTTAATGAGAGAAGAGACAACCCGTATTGTTGTGGCGATGACAATTTGTTGGGAAATCTGCTAAGGTTTGTCGAATGCGCTGCGACGGGGGGCTTCGCAAGGGGTCGGTGTGCTTCCCGCGAGTGCGGGAAAGACTGGCCAGCAAAGCCACGGCTGCAGGCGAGGCAGAGGGGCGCGGAAGGGACAAGCATCGGCAAGGTGTCGCAGTCGGAAGAGGATCTTGGCCGTAACCCCTCTCCCCTTTTTGTCGTGTATCTCCCTGGCCGTGCTCTTCAACTTGCGAACCACACCCCTCCGAGAGAGAAGTTTTTCTCTCTTTGTTTTATGGCTGTGAATTCTCTGTCCCCTCACTGTGAAGACTTAAAGGAGGGAAAAAGAACAGTACGAGTGCCAAAACTTAGTGCCAAAACTTTCACAATGGACACTTAAGTTCTACTTTTTTTGGAATATAGGATACTTGAGTGCCAACTATGGGAGCCTAGCCTAGCCGGAAATCCGACATTGCGTTATTTTATTAATATTTTAAGCTGACGTGACTCGCCAGTGCTGACGTGTCAATTTTTTTATAATATTTTTCTAATAATATTTTAATTTTATTAATTTTTTCCTTCTTTTCAATTTTCCCTTTTATTTTTCTTCATCTTCTTCCTGCTAGAGGGAGGGCCAGCGACGACCAGCGAGGCCTCATCGTTGCTGGATGAGGCTGACCTCACCCTCGTCGTCTCTAGGTGAGGTCGGCCTCGCCAAATCTGGGCGAGGCCGACCAATTCCATTCAATTTCGATTTCAGATTTGAACCCTCGTTTCCTCCTCCTTCACTTCCAAGAATTCGCTGAGTCATCATAATTCGTCATCTTTTTGGGTTTTATAGCTATCTAGTGTTTCCTCTTTTGTTAGCTAGCCATGGATGCTCGTGTGAAGCATGAGGTCGTCTCGTCCCCCTCCTCGCAGAAGGACATCGCGCTCGACAAATCGCCTCCCATGTCCTTCATCAATCTCAGTGACATCAGTAGTGAATCTGACCAGGACGACGATGAAGGCCTCTCCAAGAAGAGGAAGCCTAGCGGCGAGGGTGAGGTCGGCCTCGCCATGGCTCGGGACCTTGCCCAACGATAGCGACGGCAACAGTGAGGTCTGCCTTGCCTACGCTTGGCCAGCCCATGGCAAGGCCAACCTTGCCCTCACCACCCTCCCTCTGGTCGGTCACCGGTTCGGCGATTGACCAGAGGAAGAAGCCAAAAAAGAAAAAAAAGTCATGTAATTTAAAAATTTTGCCGGAAAAAGCCACGTCAGCAAATTTGTTAGAATTTCTCACCGTTGGCACTTAAATGTTCCTTTGTTCTCCAATTTTAGCACTTGAGTGTCCTTTTGAAAGTTTTGGCACTAAAATGTCCATCCGTGCCAAGTTTTGACACTCGCGCTGTCCTTTTCCCCTTAAATGAGTATTAAATAATTAGGTCTAATCCCCACTTAAGAGGCCAACCTTTGGCCATGCAGATGAAACCTTGGGTTGTGGTCGAAACTTTATAAACTTATAGACTCACTTTACTTTAAGTCCGAGGCCTTTCACTCTAATGGGCTAATTTCACTCAATTGGAGCTCAATCACCTCCTTGTGATTTTCAACTCCCTTCCCTTCCTATGTTGGCCGATTGAGCTCTGGCCTGATCCACCTATCTATTTTAAGTCTAATGTTGCCACCAATCCGATTTAATGCAAAATACATGAATATGTAAATGCAGGAAACTAAATGAAAACTATAATGAAAATGATTTAATATTTTTTGCTAGGGACCGGGGTCAATCCCTATTTTTTATACTAAATAATTACTAAAATAAATTCTAAATTAATCTCAAATGGGGTCAAAATTTAGGTATTAACATAGACCTATCGTTAGAAAATGAGATAATTGAAGAAACGTCAACTAAGTTATTATTATTATTTTAAAAAATGATTAACACCACGAAAAACCCTATACTAGTACAGTTGTGACAAATTTATCTTAAACTAATTTTTTGACCATGAAAAATCTCAAACTGGCACATCTGTGACAAATTTACCCAAAATTGGTACCCTATGACAAATTTACCATCTGTTAGTTTCCGTCAAATTACTGAATTTGATGACATGTGACAGTTAACGGGATATACCAATTTGTGGTTTTACCCTCTGTTTGTCATAGGTGTGCTAGTTTGGAATAAAATCACATGTGATGACATAGACATGCTTATCCTGTCAAACTTTATGTACTTCATTTTTCAAGCATCCTAGATTATTCCAACACTTAAAACTTAATATTCAAGCACGACACCACATGAATTACCATTTATATGAAAAAAAAATTGCATTCTTTTCAACTAGGAAACAATAATTCAATAGAAAATCATCTTTCCAAGGCAATCCATACCTCAAATCACACAAAAGCATGCATAGAAATACCACATAACTCAAGTACAAAATACATTAATTAACAACTTATCACCTAAACTTTGATATCTTATTGATAATTCATCGATAGCTTATCGCCTATTTGTCGATAGCTTATCACCTAATTATCGATAGCTTATCATCCCTTTGATGATAGCTTATCATTCAAATGTCGATAGCTTATTATCCCTTTGATGATAGCCTATCATTTTTTTTTCTTGATAGGTTATCACTTCCACTTATCACTTTCCTTGATAACCTATCATCATCACTTATCACCTCATGATAACTTATCACCATTTCTACTCTACTTATCATGATAACCTATCAACTAATCCATTCCTAATTAGTTCTAAATCTCACTTAATCTAACCCTAAACACAATTAACAACATAACCAAAGATTATGGAGTTAATTCACTAGTTTAACGGCAGTGATGACGAATGGAAAAGGCGTGGCTTGGCTTGGCGTGACAACGGCATGATTCAGCGACACGACATGGCGAGGGGGCTTGGTGTGATGGAGAGGGCATGGTGGCACGGCTTGGCTCAGTGAGCGGACGGCGGCAACGGCGATTCGAACGGCGGCAAGGGCGCGACACAGCGGCGGCAAGGTGAGGGGCGGTGGTGAAAGAGAGAAAATGAGAGGAAAAAGAGAGAGGGGGAGAGAGAGAGGGGGGGTAATGACCAATATCTTCCAAGGCCTTTCTTCTTCACCAAGTTTGCATTATTGATACTTCATAAATGCAACTCCAAATCTTATCCAATTTAGCTCATAAATTCCAAGACAATCTTAAGGCAATAATTGAAGAGAAAGAAAGAAGAAAGAAAGAAAGAAAGAGAGAGAGAGAGAGAGAGTGGAAGTCTTCTACTCCAAGATATCCTCTCACTTCTTCACCAAGTCTTTACTTTGCATTTATCAAAATTGTCTCTTACCCATAAATGTGTCCCCTAAATTCAAAGTTTCTAGAATGTGTATTTTGGTAATTTCCACTCTTGACACTATTCACGTGGGCTTTGGACTTGAATTTAATGGCTTAATGGGCTTGATATCTAATGGGCTCCTTATTTGGGCCAAAAATAAGCTTTTGAGGGTAAAACTGTAATTTCCTCTTATTGGGCCTCTTGGTGGCCGAATTTTGAAGAAATGAGGCCCATTGGGCCTTGCCAAACCCATGGACTCTCTTTAGTTTTCAATTTCCGACTTATCGTCACTTATCCGAAAATTTAGGGTTTACCGATAAACTTTGAGATTTGATAACGTAATGTCCAATACTCTTAGTCGGATTAGAATTCGTGTTTTAAATCCATTGAATTTGATCTTAGTACATTGGTCGAAATTTAGGGATATCACAATTGCGTTGTGGGTTTACAATATTTCATGTCTTTAATTTAATAAATTTACATATTATGAAAAATACAAAAAAAAAATCTTATTGCATGTTAGGATAGATTAGTCCCTTAGTTACAATTGCATGTTTAGGAAATATGTAGTAATTTAGGAAAATTTTCAATTTACAATAGGATTTAATTTGAATTATTTCCTAATAATAATTGGGTAATCTTACATTTTAGATAGTTTCATATCTTGATTTTAGAAAATAATCACTAAAAAATAACATGAGCATATCATATAGAATAAGTTGCATCGCGTGCCATGTCATCTTGCCACGTCATTGCAACATCATCATTCTAGCCATGTCATCTATCTATGTTTTCATGCCACGTCATCGTTGCCATGTCATCATTGTTGCCACGTCAACATGCCACATCATTGTTGCCACGTCATCATAACTTCCATGTCATTTAGTGATTGCATGTTATGGTCATTTAATTTATATTACATGCCATGTTAGAATAGTTCACAATAATTTTACTTGTCATTAGAATTATGACATGTAGATAAATTGCATGTTACATGTCATGTTAAGTTAGGTCATAACTTAGATGCATTGCATATAGTTTAGGTTTCATTAAACAAGAAAAACCCAAAAGAATTAATTAGAATTGCATAGGCATTTAGAAATGATGTTTAGGTTTTACTTTCGTTATTTTTAACTTACACTTTGCAGATATTTGGAAAATTATTCATAATAAAATTTTGGTTTGCTTTGCATTGAGCTTAGCCCTACTCCTAGCAATTTATTTATTGCGTTGATCTCTTGAGTTTGCATGATCACCCATTACATGTTAGTGGTTTAGGATTAAAATTAACCAAGACTGCTTGCAAAATATTTCTAAAGTAAAGAGAAAATGCATCGAAAAGGCGTCAGATTAGTCTAGCACAATTAAGTTCCCCTATCAATGAATCTCTTATTCCCGAAAGTAAAATGCTCTCTCACACTTTACTTAGATGTCTAATCGACCTATCGATAACTGATTAATGGTGACTTGTAATTTAATCAATTTGCTTATAAAATTGATTAAATCAAAACCTAAAAGTTGCGGTTGGTATGGGCTTGAGAGAGTCTATGCTAAGTCTTTGGCCTTATGAATCCATTAGCTTTCCCTTAGATGGTTCATCTTTGAGAAAGTCCCGACCCACTCGCCACGTGTATCCATGCACCACACATCCTTGATCATCACCAGCTGTCCCCCTTACTGAGCCCATTGTGAGTTTATCGGATTGGTACTAATCAAGGTAGGATTGGTAGGTTAAGTAAATAATGTGTTGGTCTTGCTTTATGTCATGATTCGTTGCATAACATGTAGTTGTCAAACCCTAAATTAATAATTCCCCTAGGTTATCATAGCATATGTTGGGGTATCAGACCTTTGAGATAAAAGTCGGACTCTCAATAATGTCTCGCATGCATTATATATAATGTTTAACATATAGTATCTAGAGTCAATTTCTATGTATGACTAATCGAGTTTGCATCATAATTTTTTTTTTTGGGTCGGAAAAGATACTTTCATTTATTCATAAAACGAAAATTGCATGGAAAGGACACGTTAGTCAGGCGATGGGCTTTGGCAACCTAGTTGGTAGCTTCATTGGCATCTCTAGAGCAATGGGTTAACTTCACATTTTCCATATGGGTTAAAAATCCTTTGCATTCGTTGGCAATGTTTTGCATGGCCCATGGGCATTCCATTTGGCCCATAAGGAGGTCCACAAGGGTTAAATAGTATGCATTTGATAACCGGCCAGAATTTTTAATTCTCTGCCAGAAGTGATTCTGGAGCAGAAATGCGTTTGGTAAAGAATAACTTCTGGAACAGTTTTCTACTTCTGAATGAGATTTGTGTTTGGTAAAGAATTGATTCTCTAGGCTCCTTCTCACGCTAGTAGGCCGCCGGACGTTAGACGTCAGCCACCAGCCGTCGGACGCGCGGACGCCAAACGCGCGGATGTCAGCCGCCGGCCGTCGGACGCGCGGACGCCGAACGCGCGGACGGCAGCCGCCAATCCCCGAGTGCCATTTGGTAAACTTGCCAAAAGTAGAATAAAAATGAGGGTGCGTTTAGTAAATATAAATTCTCATTCTCTGCCAGAATTAATTCTCGAAAAAATGAATTCTTGCCATAATCAAAAATTCTGGCAAGAATGGTTTTCATGCGGGCCCTAACTCTCACATTCCCAACTTAGATTGTGTACTTTCCCCCCTTCCACATGCGCGTCCCTTCTCTGCTTCAAGTATCTCAGAGCGTGCAATAGAGCTAGGGCTTCTGCTTGCAATGGAGAAGAAGCTCGAATCTCCTTCACGAAGCCAGCGGTGACCAGCTCGCTTGAATTACGTACCACTCTAGCGATTGAGCTTGGCGACTCACTGTCCGTCCACGAGTAGTCTACAGTTAGCCTCACGGAACTACCGGCCGACAAAACCCATGCTATAAGTGAGCTCGAGTTGCTGGATTTCTTCCTCCCCTTCTCCAGGTTCCATCCTCTGTAATTTTTAATTTGTGCTAGGACTTCGTCGGCTATGGAGTTGGGATCTGGAGGCTTGGCTTGAAATGTGCTGTTGTTACGGGAAGTTCAGATTTGCCAGAGAACAGCCGCAACTAGCTCCTCCTCAAGTGAGTCCATCTTAGCTTTGAAAAAAATCCAAAATCCATCTATCCATTCTGGTGATGTTGGCCAAGCTTCTGTTGAGGTTGATTCTCGGATCTGACTAAACTATTTTCATCCAATCACTGAGCATGGAGATGTGTTCCACAGTTTCTGGGTAGCTTGAGCAGAGAGGGCAGAGGGGGTCAGGTAATACCTTTCGCTTGTGGAGATTCTCTTTCATTGGCAACACATCTTGGCACAGCCTCCATAGGAAAATTTTCAGTTTCGGGTGGCAGCAAGGTTCCAAATTTTGGTCCATAGAGTTCTAGGAGGCTAAAATGACGTCGATGCTTGATTTGGATTGGGTTTAGTAGCCGTAGAGCACACCTTGTTGTAACCACTCTTCACCGTGTAGGAGCCTGCCTTATTCCCTGTCCAGATTACCTTGTCTTCCTTCGAGCTTAGTCAAATGGGAATAGTTAGGATTTCATTCACAATTCGTCCTTCGAAGAGGTTATGTAGCTTAGGCTCTTGCCATTCCCTTGTTTCTGCATCTTTTAGCTCGGCCACCATAATTGGGTCATCCTTGTTTGCCGGACCACCAATTTGTCCTGTTGTAATCCATTTATCCTCGTAGACATTGATTGATTTTCCGTCCCCCACCAACCACTTTACTTCTGATTCTATGGCAATGCTTTGCCAACCCCACGATGGACAGTACCCTTTCCTTGCTTTCCATAAGTCTCCATTGGGGAAGTAGATACCCTTAAAGATCTTGCTCCATAGTGTTGAGGGGGTTTGAGATGGTCTCCAGGCTTGCTTACCCAGCATGGGTTTATTAAAGTTTATCGAGTCTTCAAAATCGAGACCCCCCTTCGTCTTTTCTGAATTTCAAAATATGAGATTTTGTGTGACTACTGCCGAGTGTTCTAAAAGCTTAAGCTGTTAGATTAAAACGTGATTTAATATTTAATTATTCTAATTCTCTCTCTCATGCTTAGTTTGGTTTTTTTGCCTAGTATCAAGCGTGGAAATATTTCATTGCGGAGACAAATAGGTGCTTGAAAAGATTTGAACTCAGGACCTCATACTCTGATACCATGTAAGATTTTGTGGGACCACTGCCAAATATTTTAAAAGCTAAAGCTGTTAGATTAAGGCATAATTCAATATTTAACTACTCTAACACAAAACCTCCCATTTCTTCCAATGCATTCCCCTCCTTGAGTCATTTTGTTTCCACCAGAACGAGGCAATTCTTTGTTCAATGGCTTTGCAAACTAAGATGGGTATCTTGAAGATTGACATAGCATAATAGGGTAAGGCCCGCACCTCGATTTAATGGGTCTTTCCTTCCCTGCTTTAGACAAAAGCTTTTCCTTCTAGCCTTCAAGCTTCATATTCACTCTAGCTAGAATCCATGCAAACATCCCTTTCTTTATTGACCCCAATCAGATGGTACACCAAGGTATTTTCCTGTCTTCTCTATAATCGAAACTCTTAACTCTTGTGCCATATTTCTTCTTAAGTTCGGCAGGCAACCGCTACTAAAAAAACTCCTGATTTGTTCAAGTTAATAGATTGACCCGTTGCGAAGCAATACTGATTCAACATGGCAGCCAGGTTTTGGCATTGTCAAACTGTCCCATCCAGGAAAAATATGGCATCGTTAGCAAACATTAGATGAGACAGTGTAGGGCAATACCTGTTAAGTGTTATTCCTTTAATGCTTCCATCATCAACAGCTTTATGCATCATCCAAGAAAGAACGTTAGCCATCATTATGAAAAGATAAGGAGAAGTGGATCTCCTTGTCTAATTCTGCGAGAAGGCTGAAAGTATTGCATTGGTTCACCATTAACTTGTACACTGAAGGATACCGTGAAGACACATTGCATAATCAAAGCTACCCATCGTTCGTAGAAACCCATTTTAAGCATACTCGCCCTTAGAAAATTCCACTCCACTCTATCATATGCCTTTTGAATATCCAATTTTAGTACAACCTAAAACTTCTACTTCAGTTTGCATCATAATGTTGAAGTTTAGTGTTTATTGCATGTTCTCGATGAATTTTGTGAATACCAGCATACTTTGATGCATCATAATTTTCTTGAGAATCGTGAATAGTGCATATTCTTGATACTATTTGCATAATAGTTGCATTTAGATAATCTTTCTTGCATATAGGACTTAGGTTGCATTATTAACTTATTCCATGCATGTTTCATAGCTTAGGTCTTTGCATATAAAATTTGATGCGTATAGGAAACATGTAGTAATCTAATCTATGCATGCTTTATACATGATACTTTTATTTATACATAATTAGGACTTAATACATGTTTTCCCTCTTTGATTTCAGTCAATCATGTAGGGTCTAAGGTTAATTTTGGTTTTGTTAACTTAACTAATAAAGAAAAATTCAAAAAAAAATTAATTAGAATCTCATGTAGGTTGCATTTGGCTATAGAATTAATTCATATTTAATTCTATAATGTTCATGTTATACACGTTGTATATTGCATATCATTTAGGGAGTCACATATCTTTAGGGATCAATTTTGATTGATATTTCATATAAATCACACTTATTATTCATTGCATTTTAGGCATAATTCATGTTTATTTCATATAGGTAAATATGCATAGTTGCATACAGTTTAAGAATTCCTGATGCCTGCATATGTTTAATGCCTTAAGAATTTCGGCCATGTCATGTCTTATTTAGGTTGCGTTTAATATGATATAGTCTGTTCGACCCAAAAAAAAAATGATATAGTTTGAAATAAATCATTCATGTTAATTAGGATAGATTTGATTATAACATGTTTCCTAGGTTTAGTTTCAATTCATTGTTATGATTAGAATTGCATCTCGGTCACATTCACTTTTTTGTTGCATCAGTTTATGTCATATAGTTTAATATGCATAATATTTTTCACTTAGAAGTTCATACTAAACTTGATTGCTTAATTTTATACATGTTGATCTAATGAGATTTTCATCTCATTCGATTGCATTACATTGCATGCATAGTTTCGGCCATTTAGTGTGCCAGACTTTAATTGTGCACTCATCATGTTAATTAAATAAGAAAATACCACAAAGATTAGTATAGGTTGCATACTAATTAATTTTCCATTATTGTGGTAAATAAGTTGTTGATTAGTGCATAACGTTAGGCATCTCATATAGTCTTGCATACATCACATCATTGCATATTTACCTTTTGACCCATGATTTGCAAAAGCTCGTGTCTTGATGGTCAATAACGCGGCTTTGCCTATGTTTGCTCATTGCATCTTAGGTGCTTCAATTATTCCGTAATTCATTTACTGTACTAATTATTGGGGGCTAAAGTACACTAGAAGTGTCATAATTTAGCACGGATGGACACTTTAGTGCCGCAATTTCTAAAAGGTACACTTAAGTGCTATTTTTTAAAAAAAGTGGGACACTTAAGTGCCAACTCCGGCGAGCCTTGCCGGAAATCCGACATTGCCTTAATTTATTAATTTTTTTAAGTCTACATGGCTCACCAAAAGGCTGACTCAGCTCCTGCATGCTAAAACAACGTCGTTTAACTTGCTACAACCACAAACGACGTCGTTCGGCATTCTCTTCCAAAATAAGAACCCTAAATCGTCCAAATTATCCAAATTGAAGAAAATGCCCAATTTCAAACCCTAATCAAGCCCTTCCACCCAAATTGATGCCCTATTTTGATTTGCCCCCAAATTTGACGGCCGAACCTTGGAAATGGAGAGAAGCACCTTCAGCAGCGGCTCAAATTCCTCCCAACAAAGGGAAGGAGAAGGCGAGCGTTTTATGTTATTGTGGTTTGTCGAGTCCAAGAAGAACATCATGGATTTGATTGAATCCCGGGAGAAGATTTCATGGATGCGGCAAATATAAAGAAGGGTCGAAGTGCAAGTATTTCAAATGGATTGATGCGAAATTCTCCGGTCAAGCAACAGAGATGATATTAGAGCTACTTGAAGGACGATATCAATCTCTACCTACATTAATGGACGGGTTGGACGATGTCGACTCAATGCAAGCTGAAATGAAAGCTTTAGCATCTTTGACCAATTATTTGAAGAACGAAGTTTCGAGGATGAAAATAGAAAGAACATGTTATCGAGCATTGATCGTGTTGTTGTTATGCTCTGTAGCCTATTTTATGGCGACATGTCAAATGAGTGATGAGAAGCAATTTCTGAGTCTTCCATAGTTGATAATTAGTGGAATATATATTTGTATTGGTTAATTGTAACTATAGCAGGGGCTGCGGCTTGCTGCAAATTTTTAATAGAACAAGAGGTTTACTGGTTATATGGTTGGATATGGAATGTTGGAATCGATTGTTTTGAGCACTTACAAGTTCTGTTGCCCAGTTGTGTATTGTTAATCTTGGTTTGTTTAATTTTTGCTTTATATGTTTGGTTTGCTGCTGGTAATGACTTGTTACAGCTGCAATGTTTGCTGAATGTTTGCTGGTTTGCTGCAATGGTTGTTCAAATGAAGGAGTTTGCTGGTTTGCTGCAAAATTTGCTATAATGGCTGTTCAAATGTTTGCTGGTTTGCTTTAGATGTTTGGTTTGCTGCTAGTAATGACTTGTTACAGCTACAATGTTTGCTGAATATTTGCTGGTTTGCTGCAAAATTTGCTGCAATTGTTATTCAAATGAAGGAGTTTACTGGTTTGCTGCAAAATTTGCTGCAATGGCTGTTCAAATGTTTGCTGGTTTGCTTTAAATGTTTGGTTTACTACTGGTAATGACTTGTTACAGCTGCAATATTTGCTGAATGTTTGCTGGTTTGCTGCAAAATTTGCTGCAATAGTTGTTCAAATGAATGAGTTTACTGGTTTGCTGAATGTTTGCTGGTTTGCTGCAAAATTTGCTACAATGGCTGTTCAAATGTTTACTGGTTTGCTTTAGATGTTTGGTTTGCTGCTGGTAATGAATTGTTACACCTGCAATGTTTGCTGAATGTTTGCTGGTTTGCTGCAAAATTTGCTACAATGGATGTTCAAATGTTTGCTGGTTTGCTTTAGATGTTTGGTTTGCTGCTGGTAATGACTTGGTTGCTACAATGTTCGTTGAATGTTTACTGGTTTGCTGCAAAATTTGCTGCAATGGCTGTTCAAATGAAGGAGTGTAACAAATGCATGAATGATTATTTCAATACCATAATTTATGAATAGTGATCACTTAAGTGCCAGTCGTGATTAAAAAGTGATCACTTAAGTGCCAAGTTTTGATAAAAAGGGATCACATAAGTGCTAGTCGCTTTGATCACGACGTCGTTTGATAGGTCTACGTGGCTTGCATTAAAAAAAATGCCACATAATCTAAATCACTCGCCGGAAAAAGACAGGTCAGCATTTTTACCGGAAAATTTCGCCGTTGGCACTTAAGTGTCCATTTATTCTCCGATTTTGGCACTTAAGTGTACCTTTTAGAAATTGTGGCACTAAAGTGTCCACCCGTGCCAAATTATGGCACTTCTAGTGTACTTTAGCCGATTATTGGTTGTTATTTTATTGTTTGCGCACCGTGCATGGTCATTTTCACATATTAATGGCTTAGGTAAAATTGATAAAGAAATTGCATGCAAACATTTTCATATAAAGAAAAATGGTGATGAAAGAGCGCTACATTAATCTATTGTAATCAAGTCTCTGTGTATGGAATCTCTAGTTCATAAAAGTAAGCTAGACTCCCGTATCTTAGTTAGGTTTCTAACTGACCCACAATTAGTTAGTGGCGGCTCCAAGGCAAATTTAATTGCATGGTTGAATTGAGAACCCAAGCTGGAAGGGCTTGGGAGGGCCCGCACTAAACGAGGACGTCATCACGTAAGAGGAGCCTTCGTTCTTGCTTAGCAATCTGTTAAGTTTCCTTTGATGGTGCACCTCGAGGAAGGTCTCAAAAGCTCAATATGCTCACGAGCCTAATTGAACTTTCATTATTTTTATTAGAAAAAATTAGCAATAGTATTTGAGCTTTCATTATAGTAACTCGAGCTCGAGTTTTGTTTATAAGTAGTTAATTTTAATTAAGTCGAATATTTCTATATTTTGATTGAGTCAAGTTGGGTTGAGTTCGAGCTAAAAAACCTAATACTCGATTAAGCTCAAGTCGAGTTGAGTTGCTTATAGTTATCGAACAACAACCTCTTCCCAAGATTTGACCCTACCTTTTTCTTCCCTAGTTCTTTGATTTTTCAAGGTTTTCCAATCAAAGTGAAGCATAATTCTTAAACAAAAAAACGCGCACATTTCTATTCATATGAGTATGACTTAAAGTCAAATACTCCAACCAATCAACAAAGTCATCTAGATTGACGCAACCTTCAAATTTTCAGGTGCCTCCAATTTGATATCAAGGTCATTCTCCTCGTGCCTCGCTTTTCTTCTCGTAACTCGACAATTTGAATTACAAGAGACGCTCCAGTGTCGGTGAATTCATCATCGGAGCTTGGACGGTGGTCTAGGTCAGCACTGCGTGTACGATCCATTGGAGGTCTTTGTGGTTGTCCTTGTCTCGCTTGATTCTCCAGGAGGTTGAGGACTTGCTCCATTTGTCTCTGGAGGTTCTCTATGGCATGACCGTGGCTTTCATTATGAGTTTGTTCCAACGTCAAGCCTCTAGGAATCGGATTAATCATTGGAAGTATGAGATGAAGAATGAATTGAATCACTTGATGCTTGGTGAGATTTAGAGGCTAAATGAAAGTGGCTAATGTGTTTGACGGAAAGTAACTTGATGGGCGATGAGATTGTGAGAAACTGAAAATTTCAGCAACGTGGGCCTCGATGGTTTCATTTGGAGGTTTTTGAACTGTGTTTGAATGAAAGAAACTTTGCGATTGATCAATTCACAACCAATTTGTAGTATTTCACCAGCCAAATATACAGAATTTTATGTTCACCTCCAAAATTGGATAAAGAACCGATTAAAGGGATTCCCTCACTTGAGGAGGAAATCTCATGTATTATCAAAACTTACATCTAAATTCAACAATTAAGAATGCATCTCCTGTTTACAGAGGGAATAAGACATAGGAACTAGGAAACATAAAAGACAGAATAAAAAATGTTAAGAGACATAAGAACTAGGAAAGACATTAAAACACATGGAAACTTAAAATTCAACCCCCAGCCGAAAATTGCATCAGAATTTGTGGAATGCACAACTCCAAACGTATTGGACTTCTTCCTCTCCATTGGATCCGTCGGATCATACCGTCGAAATCTCCTTTTGCTTGCATAATTAACAAATAGACTAGTTTAATCAATGAGGTTTCAATTGGGCCTACGAGTTAATTTGTCTTCAAGAAAATTTCCCAAGTTCTGATGCGCCGTATCAGAAACTCATATAAGACTGCAAGGTTTACATCTCTTTTCGCATCCTACGTTGTTGGCATGGAGAAAGAGGATCGTGTCCGGAATAGCCTGCATAACCCTTATGACTAGGAGTCGTGGCACTTACCTAAGCCGATTCAAGAGGCCAAGAGACGTATTCTTAAGGGATATGCAAGCTATTTACCAAATACAGTCCTGTTCCTCCATGCTTGGAACTTCACAGAACGCTCAAGGGACCTTCGGCGGTACACGGCGATTAACCTATTGATATGAAGGCCAACATGCGCATCCGAGGTGCCATGTCCATGTCTATAGAGCTGTTCTTATGCATTCGTGCAGGTGTTGCCGATTATGGAGGAAGACAGCTTGCTTCGAAGAATGTTCTGCATAGGCCTTGTGAATCCGAGCCTCGACTTCTTAAGGTAACTAAAGAATGGCTTACTCGAAACGGGTACTAACTTCACCAACCAGCCGATTGGCCAAGATACTGACGCCAGAAGAATGCAAGCCACCCATTGCCCCCAATTTAGTCTCTCGGTATCAGCAAACTTCTTCAGAAACTCCACCATAATCACTTGAAGCATGATCGTGATTCCGATAATCGCCAGGAACAAGCGATTCCTGTGAATGCCTTTGAATACATTCTGCTTCTCCAAGCTCCTTGAGTTGAATTCATTAAAAACTTGGCAAAGAACGAAAGTATTGAAAATTAATGTATCGTTCACCCCTGCACTGACATTGAATATGGACTCTCCCCTGAATTGCAGGGTCAGGAGGACTGCTATCTGGTAAAATGCTTGGGCTAGAAGATTCCTCCACATAACATTGGTTATGAGCGGTTCTGTCCGACCCACGGGTGATTTCTCCATCAATTCATCGCTCGGTCGCTCTGTGGCAAGGGCAAGAGCACCTAGTGTGTCCATGATGAGATTTACCCATAGTAATTGTACTGCGGTTAAAGGAACCTCACCTGCTGAAACCGCTGCAACGAAATTGATTACCAAAGCAGCAACGTTTACCGTCAGTTGAAACTGTATGAATTTCTGGATATTGTTGTAAACGCATCGCCCCCATCTCAATACCGTCACGAGGGAGGTGAAATTGTCGTCCAATATGACGATGTCGGAGCTCTCTTTGGCAACCTCGGTTCCTTGGATGCCCATGGAAAGTCCGATATCTGCTTCTTTTAGTGCCGGTGCATCATTTGTACCATCTCCGGTGACCGCAACCACATGGCCCTTTTGTTTCAGGCACTGCACCATCAGCAGCTTGTCGAAAGGGGAGGACCTAGCCATAACACGGATTTGATCGACTTTTTGCATTCTCTCTTCGTGGGTGTAGTTTCGAAACTCTGAACCCTCCACCATCTCTATGCCATCATTTCCAGTATTCGGACCAAGAATCCCGCACTCCATCGCAATAGCTTTCGCTGTGAAGGCATTATCTCCAGTGATCATTTTTATAGACACTCCAGCTAATGCACAAGTTTCTACAGCTTTCTTGACCCCTGGTCGGCACGGATCCTTGATGCCAACTATTCCTAGCAGTGTCAAGCCATCTTCCTGCAGCTTTCTCTTGTCCTTCTCATCGTATTGGAATCCACCATCTACAACTTGCTTGTAAGCAAAAGCGATGCATCGGAGGCTACTAGCCGCCATACCTTGGATTATTTTCTCGAAATTACTTCTTGCAGCATCGTCCATGCATTGTGTAATACCATCAATATGATAGTAAGTCGAGCACATTGCTAGAATCATCTCGGCAGCTCCTTTCCAATGCACATACACAGTGTCGTTGCCCTTCTCGTTTATGAGGACGCCACTTCGTTTCTTTTCCGAGTTGAAAGTCTCGACATAAAGAATGGTGTTTTTCTTCTTGATTTCTTCCATTTGCATGTTCAATGCATAGAAAGCCCAAGAAAGAATAGCTTTTTCAGTAGGACTACCAGAAATTTCAGGTTCAGCTCCTGATGAAGGCATAAACACACTACCTGTAGTGTTTAGTCCAACAGCTTGATGGAATAGCTCAACAACATTGGGGGCAATTGTGTTGTAGTAATCTTCTCCAATGAGTTCTTCCCCCAACCAAAATTGGGTTACCTTCATCTGATTCAACGTTAGTGTGCCGGTCTTGTCTGTACAAATTATGGTGGCCGAGCCCATGGTCTCGCAAGCAGAAAGCTTTCTGACCATCGCCTGGTCCGCCATCATCCTCTTCATGGAATATGCCAACGTGAGCGTCACGGCCAGGGGCAAGCCTTCAGGGATTGCCACCACGACTATCGTCACAGCAGCAGCAACAATTCGGACGACCGCATTCAATATGTCATCCGTACTAGTTTTGCTACCAATGTACTCCTTATTTCCGTTCTCATCTTTAGTGTTCCCAGTAAAATATCGGACTAACAGCACAACAAGGACTAGAAAGGCTACAACGAGGCCTACCTTTCCGATGGAAGAGGTTAGTTTATCTAACCGAGCTTGCAATGGCGTTCTTTCATTTGAATCTCCAGATATGGAGCTCATCATCTCGCCCCACGTAGTGTTCATTCCGACTGACACCACAAGCATCCGAGCGTATCCATCGACCACCTTAGAGCCGGAAAATAAGAATGGATTCCGATCCAGATCGATTTCAACGTGCTCACTCTCCCCTGTCATGCTCGACTCGTCGACTTGCAAGGAATAGCCGTCCAAGAATAAACCGTCTGCAGGAATCTGGTCGCCAATAGTTAGCGAGACTACATCCCCGACCACCACGTCAAAAATGGAGATCTGTTGAGGTCGGGCGTCTCTCACGACATTGACTTTAATGTTGTTGCTTATCTTGGATAGCTTGTCAAACTGCGTCTCCTGTCTGAAGTTACTGAAAGCGGAGACGACTATGACCAGGAAGACGGCAACGAATATGCTTCCACCTTCATACCACCCTTCTTGTGCCCCATGTTCTTTCATGCCGAAGCCTAGAGAAAGGCCTGCACAAACCAGTAGTATGAGGATCGTGGTGTCTCTAAATGCATCTATCACGAAATGTAATAGCCCTTTCGGGGGTGGCTTTTGATAAGTGTTTGAACCGAACATGTCCCGCCGCATGGCAACACCATTGTCATCTTCACAAATCCCCCTATCCTTCTCCGTCCCAAGAGTGGCCGCGATGCCTTCGACTCCGCCAAGCTGACAAAGAGTAGGGAGGTCCTTGTCCTTGACCAACTCAATGAGTTTCGTGTGATCAGTACTCGGGACCAATTGAACAGTAGCAATCATTGTATCCGGACTGACCAACCCAATGTCGAGGGCAGTGTAGGAATGGCTGCATGAGGTGTCGGAGTCGTGGCAGTTCCTCCGGGACACGATCTCCTTGGCTAGGGAGAGCATGACTCGGTGGGAGTATATCGCGAAACAGGCGAAGCGCCATCGCTTCTTGGCCTTGGTGAGGGGAGTCGTGGTGATCGCTAGGAGGAAGGAGTGGTAATCAAGAGGGGAGTAGCGGTTTCTCTTCATTGTTTCGGGTTCTTTCTTACGGACAAAGGCACAACAGGTGCAAATTCGCAATCAGTAGGAAAATGCTCTAGGAAAGAAATTCATTCCCAAAAGGGCGCGCACGGCTACAGTTTTATAGAATATCAAAGGCGGTCTTCGGCTGAAACTTACTGGCAATTTCGTATCGATGATATTCCTTCACAAGACAAAGCATATCACACCAGAAGTGACAAACAAGGGTCAATGGTCAGCCATAAACAACTAATGGAACCCAAAAGAAGAAACAAACTGCTCCATTCGTCGCATGACAAGTATATGTTGAACTTCTCCAATGACTTGCAGAACTGGGAAGCGCGTGTTTGGATTAGATTTGGACAGTTTCCTGGAAAGCCTCCGGTGATCCCACAATATGGGAAACTCGATTTCTGGCTGTTCTTTAATGAGACTTGTCATGGTAGGAGCCGAAAGGGAGAGTTCAAGTTCACACACCGCAGATCGAGCCATGTCTCAGGCTCAGAATGCGTGCAGATGAGAAGTCTTTGCACAGTTCAATCTTCTATCAAATAGAGAGTACAGATTGAGCATCCACAGCCGTCCGTACTGGGAAGAGGATTCGTGCAATTTGCATTTGTCCTCCCGAGGGGATTCAGATTGGAACCCATCGGAAAAGTCAAGCCCATACTTGTCAATTAACCTACCAAGTGTTTGATCAATGCGTGGAAAAGATTCATCTCTAACTTTGAAATTGGACTCTGAAAGCCACCTATTTAAAAGTCTCATGCACGGGGCATTCAATTCCTGTATACGAGAGCCATATGCACGGTCGAAAGGCCCGGACTTACCCGATCTATATGACTTACCGGATATCCCAAAAGCCATTGGTAGCCGGTCTTTGCACCCTTACCCAAGATTATTAAGAAAAAAACACTCCCCCGACCCAAGATTGTCTGGTTTTTCGAGACTTGCATTCATCGCTAATAAACCTTGTTGATAGTAACGATTCGAGAATTATGCTTGTGCATTATTCCGTAACATGAACGTTACCCAACACCCTCTAGAGTAAGGCCGTATTTTTTTATTTCTTTTACGACGAGAAAGTCCGCCTTAAATAAGTATATCTCGAGCCTACAAAGTCTCCTCCGAGAGTTGAAGCTCGAGCTAAAAGTCCAAACCTGAAAATCGCAATGAAAGTTCAACTATCCTTCATTTTCCAACCAACTACGTCTAACAATTGAAATTTCCTCTTCAATCCCGTGAATAGAAACAGAGTTCAAGTGGGCACGCACGACACAATTCAATGTGCAAGGACCCCCAAGCAATAAATGTCCCATGTGCCACAACTTCCAGGAAACTCCCCAAATCTATAAAAAGAGGGAGTCATTAGTCAAAAGAAAAAGGCATAAAAGAAAAAGAAAAAGAAAAAGAAAGGCGGCAGATGGAACGAGAATCATTTTGTTGGAAATTAATCCGTGAAAGTTACGTAAAAAAGTCTCCTCTTTGCTACCTCTCGAAGTCGAAAACGAAATCAGGGGGCATTTGGCCAAGGCTCGTTTGTGACCGTGAGGTCAGCGTCTTGACCACGCTTCGGTGGAGCCCAGCAAGGGCACGGTGTGTACGTAATCGGAGACTTTCCCACGGATCACTCTGCGTGAAAAGTCCAACGGCGCCTCCGGTAAGAAAAATCGCAATTTGGTTTTCGGGCGAAATTTTAGACAAAGGGTCTAAAATGAGATCATGTGCGGAGTGAATCTTGTCTCAAATAAGAGGCTTAGAGTGGCTGATTTAGTCTACAATGGGTAAGCTAAGTTCAAGCCTTTCAAACTTGATAGATATGTGCATCCATCATAGAACCGAATGGATTTGGATAGGGATATGTAGTTTTCAGGCGAAATTTTAGACAAAGGGTCTAAAATGAGATCGTGTGTGGAGTGAATCTTGTCTCAAATAAAAGGCTTAGAGTAGCTGACTTAGTCTACAATGGGTAAGCTGAGTTCAAGCCTTTCAAACTTGATAGGTATGTGCATCCATCATAGAACCGGATGGATTTGGATAGGGATATGTAGTATCAATATCACCGAGCAGCATTTTAGGTCTTTAAAGGACTTCGTCTGATTTGAAGTATGGACAAAATGAGCAATTCCTAGAACCATTCAACTGTGGTCTTTTGTGATCTTTTCCTCTCCAGTCCCTTCCGTCTATTCACTAGAGTTTTCATGTTTAGTTAATTATCTATAAAAGAAGAGAAAGAAAAGTAGGAATCCAATAAACAACATTGGATGAAGTCCATTTCAAATTCTTATTTGAAGTTAAATTAAACACTTGAGATCTTTATTTGAGGGATAATATCTACCCTGCGTTTAAATAGCGGCCCCACTTCATGCCTTTATTGGAAGTTTTTCCAAGGAAATAATGGAATGGAAGATGAAGAAAATAAAAATAGAAAATTTTCAAAATGAAATTGGTATTCGTGGTCTTTTTTGGTAACCCAATAGAATGAGGCAAAAGTACCGATTACTTGGAGGCCTGTGAAATTGCTCGTAAGTCCTATAAATGGTTTAAGTCTGGATTTTTTATTTGTGCAAAATGATCCCAACCAAACCAATTTGCACGCATGAAATTGGTGTTCATATTACGAAGAAATACTTACGCATAGCTGCTACAAATGTGAGAGCCACACGAATGTGAAAAATGTGGCACGGGCAACATGCATGGGTGTACATAAAAGCTAAATTGTCAAAAATGTGTTCTAGACATATATTTCCATGGAAACTTAGTCCGAAAATAGGTATAAATTTCAATGAAATCCAAATTCCGTAAAAAAAAAAAAAAAAAAGACTTCATTGAAAGAATTTAGCGATTTAACTGAAAAATGTATAAAAGTCAAGGGAGTTGCAAATACCCTTATAAAGTCTTCCATAAAAATCAAAAGTTGGCAATTTTTTCTTTAGCAATTCTCTTGAACTTTCCGGACAAAATACATTTCATCAATTTCCTCGAAACTACATCCCTCTGCTGCCCAGCACCCAAGGCACACGCACCTTGAAGAAAGTGTCCGACAATTATTTTTGTACTTTTGCTGACGTTGACTGCAACCAAATGTCCCACTTGCAATTCCCCAAATGGAATCAAAGATAAGGAATTCAAAAAAACTGTACCATCCGTCTTAATTTGTCTTTCACAGGCTTCGCCTGCTCACGTCAGCATATTATTTGTAAGATTCTTTGGCACATTTAGTTAATGCTTTCTCGCCTCGAAAATTGTCGACATCAAATATGAAAGAAGACAAATAGAGTTAAAGGAATGACATTAACCAAGTGCATCTACTTCTACAAAATTTTGATCAAATCCATTTGACAGCAAATCCGATCAAGTCCAACCGGCATGGTCATCAAGTCGAATCAGAGTACGTAAATCTATTTGGAAAAGTTTCGACTGATTTGACCAATTTTTATGTGCTTTGATTCAATTGGACGAAGTGGCTCCCATGAGATCCACCTTATCGAATGATAAATGTGAATCGGCCTCACATGTAGCTGTTTTAAAAACTTTACCGAACTGGCCGATCCACTTGGTCTCCGATTCGATTCATACCATTGTACCCATGAGGGTTGTGCAATTGGACTGGTTCTACTCGGGAACCGGACCGGCCCACCCTGAAAATAGGTTCGATTCCTGAATCTTGGTTTCGAGTGAAGACTCACTCGGGAATTGGACTGACCTAACCAGTTTTGGAACCGATTTCATAAAGCTAAAAAAAAAAAGTAGAATTTGGAGCAATATTTTTTTGGATGAATGAGGGATGGAGTTTTCTAATTTATGTTTTATGTTATGTGTTTAAACTTTTTTACTGTTTATAATTGTACGTGACTACGTATTTATCTTATGGATTCTTGCTTTTGGAGAATAAGAATTGCTCTTGTTTATCTTTTGCTTTGAATCATTTTATTTCTCTTATTATTTTGTTGTAAAAAATGAAACCAGAAAAAGGAACAAAAGAAAAACATATTCTCGAATAGATCTTGAAACCAGACCGAAAAAACATGGTAGGTTCCAGAACCGATTCTAAGGTAAATAGAGTAGGTTTCAAGTTCCAAAAACTAAGAACTAATTCTAACAAGGTATATTCCAAGTTTTAGCTCTAGAACCAATCACCCCTATCTACTGGTCAAACTTGTTAGAATGAACAATAGGTCCAAGCATTTAGGTTTAGAGAGGCTTTTGTGGCCAGTTTTGTATTTTGTAAACGGTCCAAGCATTTCGGTCCTACACCCTCTGAAACGTGCTGAAATGACTTTGCTAACTTAGTTGCGCGAGACATCTTTGCAATTTCTACAATATATAATATTAACTAATATAGTTTCGAAAAGTACATAAAATTATCAAATTGCCCGTTTCACCGATCCAACTGGTTGAACCGGTTAAATTGCGTGTGGCCTCCGGTACGGTTTTTAACACGCTGGGTGTTGTGGGGGCATAGAACACTTGCTCCTTCCAAGACGTCACTAGAAAACTTTGTGTTGCTTTTGGTTTACGTAAATCATTAAGATGCTACATTTATAGAGGGTTGGTGTATGAGCACCATCATTATCCAACTCTATATCACGAGATTTCACAATTATGAGTACCCGAGCAAGAATTGATTTTACTGCGCCTGCCTATACAAAAGGTAACTTATGTACTTACCCATCATCTAAGTATGCATATATAATATATAAAAGAACTCATTTTTATAATTGAAAGGCGCTAGCGCAAAGATCCGGCTTCCTATAGACCCAGAAAACACCTCACAAGCTCCATGAATAGGATTAGTGTGGGCCTTTGGCATGTATAGGCGGCCTTAACCCAAAACAATTTACACACAATTTATAAGATTTGAACGGGTGGCCTCTAGTTCATAAGCTGAAAGTCTTTTTATGCCCAAGAAACTATGGTAACACATGAGCTTATAATAACTTGATTTGTTTGATGCATATTATATGCTTTTTGAAAACTATAGTTCAGCAATCGTATGCATGCATTGGTAGTATTTGTTTCACTAAGAGTAGTCAAAATTTGATTGGTAAATTTTGAACCTATGAAATTACCCCACATATATCATGAACCAAACAAATCAAACTCCAAGGACATCATGAACAAATCAAAATTCTCTTCCTTTGCACATAAAACCTTGATATATAATTTGGTTGCTCTTGGTACGAGTAGGAAATTTTATTGTTTACTTTTCATATATAATTAAAAGGGTTGGGAATGGCGAACAGTGTAGCTACCCTAGTTGGGCGTTATCATAAGGGTATAACACCCTCTATGGAATGTTCATTTTGAGTCATAATTGTTCAATTCACACGTAAGTGTATGTGTCTATCACCAAAGCCACATCAATGTTCGAGAAGGCAAGAAGTCTCTCCATATAATGTAACAAATGCCCAAGATACAATATTTCCAAAGATGAGCTTACGATATGGCTTGAATTTGTGACTTGATAAAGAACAAGGACAAATTGTCAAAAAAGTAACCTATTGCACTTTTATCAATTCAATCATAAACCTTTTAATTTTACCAATTCAGTCCTAAACATTTTGCATTGATGCCAATTCAGTCCTAAACCTTTTAAGATTGCCAATTGAATCCTAAACCTTTTGCATTTATGCCAATTTAGTCCTTAACCGCCGACCGACAATG
>BCNH02000002.1:9519523-9569628 GCA_001662345.2 Metrosideros polymorpha var. glaberrima | reverse complement strand
GGATCACTGGAGCTCACTGGCCATTAAGCGAGGGCCGCAAAGCCCTTGCTGACCGCCGGCGAGGGTCGCAAAGCCCTTGCTGACCGCCGGCGAGGGTCGCAACCCTCACCCAACGTTGGCCAGCTGGGTGACGCCATGGGCGCTGCGAGCAAGGGCAGCCCCTCGCCTAGGCTAGTGAGGGTCACCCTCGCCGACGTCAGGCAAGGGCGACCTCGCCCGATCTGGCGAGGGGCTGCCCTCGCCGGCCAAACTAGCAACCTGCAACAACCCAAGCCAAGGAAGACGAAGAAGGAAGAAAAAAAATTAATTTAAAAATATTATTTTGGCCAACCGGCGCTGACGCGATTTAGGACTGAATTGGCACAAATGCAAAAGGTTTAAGACTCAATTGGCAAACTTAAAAGGTTTAGGACTAAATTGACACAAATGCAAAAGATTTATAACTGAATTGACAAAATTAAAAAGTTTAGGACTGAATTAATAAAAATGTAATAGATTTAGGATTTTTTTTGACAATTTTTCCTAAAGAACAGTGTGGCCATTTTATCACTAGTCAAAGATTCGCTAACCCTCCAAGAAATTTTAGTTTTTCTTCCATGTCGACCAAGAGTCACGATCCTAAATTCTTCTGCGAAAAATCTACGTTGACTAGTGGGGAATCTAGGAAATGCAACCACTGCAAACAAGAAACACATGGGTGGAACGAATTTTTGGGTCTTCGATGTGTATTTTATGACGAAGAAGATCAAATTCTATAGTTATCAATGCATCTTCCATGCAACTTCCTATGGTTCGTTAGTCGTGCAAGAAATTGTTCACGGAGATGGTGGAAGTTTTGGCTCGCACGATGTCTCAAGCTGTCCTTTTTGGACAAGGGCATCGCATAGACTCAGGACCTTATTGTCTAACTCAAAGTGTGAAACTTAAGACTGAAACACGCAATCGATTCCTGAATCTATTAATTCGTATGTTTTAGTTTTATGAGTATTTTTATTTTGCGAAAAATGTATGATTTGAAAAATATTTTTCTAAAATAATCGCTTATATCACTTAAAAATAATTAATTAATGAAAATATTTTCATTATCGACAACAATTTATGTCTAAATATTTTCGTAAATGATGAAAATATTTTTTGTAAGCGATCATTTTAAGGAAGATATCTTTCAAATCATTTATTTTCTGCAAAACAAACGGACTCTAATATTTCTTTGGGATAAGTGCACTAGAAATTTTAAAACTTATTATGAAAGTGCAATTGAGCCTAAAACTTACAAAAAGTGTAATCAAGTATTAAAACTTGTCAAATTGATACAATCGAGTCCTTCTGTTAACTCCGTCCAACTTGACTAACGAAAAACGCCGACTTGTCTTTTTTTTTTAAAAATATTTTTTCTCTTCTGTGTGGCAATGAAACATGAAACATAAGGCTAAAACGATCTCGCTTTGGTCTAAATCTATTTTTAGTACAAATTTCATTTAAATTAAAATAAAAAAGTAAGTTAAGTAAAAAAGAGGATGAGAAATCAGGTGGCGAGGGCTTCACCGCCTAACCATTGCCAAGAACGGCCCATGAGGGTGGGGGATAGTCGGCGGGGGTCACCAAACCTCAGCCAGTGGCCCCTTATTGACCGCAGGCAAGGGCCTACAGGCCCTGATCTGGGCGAGTGTCGCTTCCCTCCTAGTTTCTCACACCTCTTTTTTTATTCAACTTACGTTTTAATTTAATTTAAATAAAATTTGTATAAAAATCATATTTGGATCAAAACAATATTGTTTTAGCCATGTCATCGTCACGTAGGATAGAGACAATAATATAAAAAGCCATGTCAATAGTTTCCATCAATCAAGATGGACGGAGTTAACATAATAACTTGATTGCACCACTATGACTTTATTATACTTTTTGCAAGTTTGGGAATCAATTGTACTTTCATAAATAATTTTAAGACTTTCGATGCACTTTTCCTATTTCTTTTAGAAAAAGTAATTCCTTTGTATGATTTTGTCAATATGATGACGGAAAGTAGCTCGGACAGCTTAAAAGTTATCACATGGGAGGAATTGGAGAAGTGACGATTACCAATGGACTTAATTTTTATTGCACTTTTCTATTATGGTTTAGGATTTGATCTCCAATCGGAAAGTATGGGGCTCCATTGTGTTAATACCCAAATAAATTCGCACATGGTTAATCACGTGCTCAGCATAAGACGAGGGATGGTGATGAGCTTATGATGAATAATCTCGACACAATGGGATTAATAGTGATATGTATTGATTGCTCAAGAAGCCTTACAGAGTTAAAGCATTGTTTAAGACTGTGTTTGATAATCATCCAAAATTTTTAATTTTGCTCCAGAAGTAATTTTGAAGCAAAAATGCGTTTGGTAAAGAATTATTTCTGGAGCAATTTTCTACTTTTGAATGAGAATTGTATTTGGTAAAAGAAGTAATTCTTTAAGGCCAGAAGTGATTCTTTTTTATTTTCACTTCTCATTTTCCTTGTTCTTTCTTTCCCACGTTCATAGGCCGCCATCGCCAATTGCTAGCCACCAACCACCAATCACCGATCAGTCATTAGGCGATGGGCAATCGCCGGACGCCAGTCCCCATCGGTGGGCTTGTATCGCCAGTCACCGGTCCTAGTCGATGGGTTTGTATCGCCAGTCGCTGGGTGGTGGGCGATCACCGGCCGCCGCCGGTTGCCGGTCCTCATTGGTCGCCAATCTCCGGCCGCCATTTGGTAAACTTGCCAGAAGTAGAAGTAGAATGAGGACGTGTTTGGTAAACATTCCAAAAATTTATTTCTCATTCTCTTCTAGAATTGATTCTGGCAAGAATCAATTCTTGCCAGAGTTGAATTCTGGAAGAGCATTGTTACTAAACAAGCCCTAAATATCCTGGAAGATATTATTGGATATAGTAGTAGATTCAATCGCGACACTTTTTGTAACGATTCATGGATAGAAGGAAGCAATTGAGAAAGAAATAAGAATTTGATATGTCATCGATGTATCAAAGGGTATTTATTGGCAACGTGAGCAGAAAGGTAGCCTAATATGTCGAAAAGCAGTTATTGGCAACGTGAGCGAAAAGGAAGCCCAATGTATTGAAAGCGGTTATGGGCAACGTAAGTGAAAGGGATGGCCCGATGTATCGAAGGCGATTCTTAGCGAAAAGGTTGATTCGATGAAAGCAATCATTGGCAACGTGAACCAAAGAACAGTCTAATGAATCAAAGACAGTTGTCAAAAGCGAGTTAATCACAGGGGAAGACCAAGTCAAAAGCTTCAAAGGCGGTTTATCAAGATTAAACGCCAAAATGGTTATGGCCCCCTTCTATAAATACCATAGGACCTCAAATTAGAGGAAAGCATAACTCGAACACACACACACACACACACACACACAATGTTATCTTTCATTTACGCATTTCAATTCTAGTAATTAGTCTTAGACGTAGCTTGGAATCTTTCCGTCGAGTCAAACTCCGGGTAGTTTCCGCTTTAAAAGTGATATTACGTTGTCAAGTCTAATTCCAGTGTCAAATCGACACATTGTTCAGTTTTGTTGTTGAGTCAAACTCCGTCGAAGCTTAGTGACGTGGGTTGTTTGTCAACCGTTACGCAAGCCAAGTCGTTCTGTCAAGTTAGACTCTGAGTGAATTTGGTTTGTATGATCTTCCAACAATAATTGGACGGTTTGCATTTCACTGTTGTATCAACTCTTTGGTTTAACTTTAAATCAAGCAATTTCATTTACAATTCAAGCCTAATTCCTTATGCTCATCAGATTATTTTTGTCCAGAATTGCTACAGAACTATTTTGTTTAACTAAAAGCCGAAGAACTAATTTCGGTGAAAGATATTTCGTCGTAGGAATATTTTCGGCAAAACACATTGCATTATGTATTTTAATCTAGTATGCCTACAAAACCTTATTCATTAAATAATGAAATTACTTGTTGATTAGTAATGTCAAATTTTAAATAAACAAAATTTACTATTTGATTTTCGTAATTGTGATTTCATTAGCTCAAGTCAATTAATATTTCGTAGGCAACTACGTGGCCTACACCTTTATGTGCCATTATTGGATATGGCAAATATCACCAAAAACCATAAACTAATACACTCGTGTCACATTTGCCCCAAACTAATTTTTGTATCACAAAAACTCTCAAATTGGTACACCTATGGCATATCTATGCCAAATTAATTTTATGTTACAAAAAACTTTCAAATCAGTACACTCGTGTTACATTTATTCCAAATCGTTATACTCATCCCACATTTACTTCAAATTGTGGTAAATCTAAAATGGCAAGGGTGCACTAGTTTGGAGTTAATCCAGCATGTGTGCACTAGTTTGGAATTTTTTTTGTGACGCAAAAAATTATTTAGGGTAAATGTGGCACGGGTACACTAGTTTGGAGTAAATGTGGCATGGGTATATTTCAGTTCGGGAGTTTTCATAATACAAAAGTTCGTTTAAGGTAAATATGGCAGGAGTGAACCAATTTAGGGTTTTTAATGGTATTTACCCTATTGGATATGATGACTAAATTATCATACTGGGAAGATCCTAGGCAGATAAGCGATTGTGATGTAACATGTCATGGGCCACGGCTCGAATTTTGCATACAATTTAAAACTTGAAAAGAATATATGATTAAACCTTAAATGATGTATACAATTTTTTTTACTATACATAATCAAAACTCTAAGTGCAAAGATGCATCCCTAGTTTTGTCGTGCACACCTTTATAACACTAGTTTTAGATTTTTCATAAACGAATGATAAATTTGTCATATGTGTATCAGTTTTGGGTTTTTAGTGGTCAAAAAATTAATTTTGGGTAAATTTATCACAAATACGAGAGTTTTCATGATATTAACCCTAATTTATAAGGGCACAACTTATTTTTGAAAAACTTGCGAGGAGACGTTGGGCTTAATGGCACCAGTGGCCACGACATGATAGCATATGGACAGTAACAAGGAAATCTGAGGAAGAAGATCAACAGTATTAATGAAATAAAAGAAAATTTTGAAAAATTAAATATTAAGCAAAACAGCTTCGTTTTTTGAGTAAATTTTGTCCGCATTAGACATTGACCGTGCCATGTGAACATTTGGTGATGACCGAACCAATACGTTAGCATTTCGAGGCAAAAATTGGTCGGAATAACTGAGTTAAAATTTTACTCAAAGGTTTAGAACTACATTTACAAAATCGAAAAGTTTACATTAGAATTTGTATAATATGTTTAGGACTGAACTAGTAATTTCTCCCCAATTTTGCTATTTCAAATGGAAAATTTTACTTTACTGTAGCTTTAAAGATCAGTTTGAAAATAACATATAATTTTGCAATACTAGGCATATTATCAAAGAATGTCCTGTCTTTCACTTTTGATAAATATGGATTGACTCTCTAAGGGATTATTATGATTTATGATCTAACTTTGCTATTTTCTTTCAAATCTAAAAATTGAAGCTTTATTTTCCTGGAGAATTACAGCAAAGAATTTCAGTTAGACAAGACCTACGAGTTTTCAATACTAAGCTTGTTATGATAGGAAGTGCAAAAGTTTGGAATGACTACTTCTTGCAGAAAGTGATCTCTACCCTACAAATTGACCAAGACTAGTGCGTGAAACATGTAGATTCATATCTCTCTTTCTTTTTGGGTCAGAAGATTCATATCTATTATTTGGTACTTTTTATTTGATTTGCCAATTATCCGTACAAAAGTGAGTTTCCACATCTATTGATAAATTTTAAGGAAAATGAATTAGTTGTTGATTTTGGATAGGAAATAATGAATATAACAATAAAGATTTTGAAATGTAGGTATTGGAATATGTTGAAAGGTAAATTTGTAGAAAGAGAAGTAATGAAGCAAGAACACATGTTTTGTGATTGATTTATCAGAATTTATAAAGATTATGACGTGGGCTTTTATATTCCACCAATAGAAGTTATTTATAAATAGTTATGGATTTTGGATTCACAAATAACATCCTAGCACTATCTACAATGATAGATAAATAGCTATGCTTTTCGAGATTCCGGACATGATTATGCACAAGAAGTTATAAAGCTTGAGATTATAGGCATAATCATCTAGCAATTGTGTGCTCTTGACAATCGATTGTTTTGTTTACTAATGACACTGCCCCAGCACATAGCCAAAATCTGCATTGTTTGCTCTCGCTGACTTTGCCAATCTATTTCCTTTGAATTGACGACTAATGAAGATTTTTTCTGATAATCTCGACACTAACCTCACCATCTTGTTGTATCGACATCTTGCACTACCGATGAGTCTGATGCTCCCGGATTGTTGTGTTTATAGATGACTTCTACTTTGATTGAACTTTACTCTTGTTTACTAAGCTTGCTACTCGTCGATATTGATCAGGAGTTGTTAATCTTTTGGTGTCAAAAAGTTTGTAATAGCAACATGTAAGAACAAGTTTGTTTCATTTGATGAAGACCTTTAAAATAAGAAACAACAAAATTCGGCTTTGAGATCCTTCTTTTTGAGGCACGGGGCAACCATAATTCGGCTCGATTTGGCTCGAATGGAACAAATCTGTATCACCCTGATTAGCCCCAAATTGTAATCAAACAACAAGCAAATTAAGTTTCAAATCGAACTGATAAAAGGGTAAAATCTTGATTCTTTTAGTGTGCTATTCGTGTTGCCGGTTTCATTAACTTACAAATTTACACAAACGTGGCATAGCTCAAACAAAATTAAATTAACATGTACCATGATTTGATTTCCTGATTTGTTTTGGTTTTCAAAATGTTGGAACTAAATCAAACAGTGAAACACGGTTTGGTTCCATTTGCAAACCCTTTTTGTCGGGAAAAAAATTCCCTTGAAGCAAATCAAACCCCAGAAAAAGGTTAATTTAAAATTCGAGTTTTTCTTCTTTTGGGCAGCAAAGAAGCACTTCAAGTTTGTGTTTTTGTTCGACCAAAAAAGAGTTTCGTGTTTTTGAAACCAAACGCAACCGAAGGAGTCAAATAAATTTTCGGACAGTGCAACGAGTTGCTTCACTTGGAAACAAGGGGTTGGCTGAACTGTAATGAACCTCTAATAATGATCACCAGAAATTTAAGGGTATTGGAAATTAAAATTCATGAGAAATATAAAGGGTACTGGAAATTTAAATATGGCTGAAAAGGTAAATCTGTAGAAAGAGAAGTAAATAAACAAGAACACATGTTCTGTGATTGATTTATCGTAGTTTATAATGATTATAACATGGGCTTTTATATTCCACCAATAACAATTATTTATAAATAATTATGGATTTTGAATTCACAAATAATGTCCTAGTACTATCTACAGTTTATAGATAAATAGCTATAATTTTTCGAGATTCCGGACATGATTATGCACAAAAATTACAAACTTCGAGATTGTAGACATAACCATCTAGCAATTGTATGCCCGTGACAATCAAGTAGTTATTTTTTTAGTGTCTAATAGTAATTATGTAAGAACAAAATAAATGTCATAGATTCCTACTTAATTTTCCTCGTCCTCTGTCCACTTATTAGCTAATGCACAAGCTTGTTTAATTTGATGAAGACCTTTGAAATAAGAAACAACAAAAGAATGTTCCATATCGTGTGCAAATGTATTATGCCTGCATGATCCTTCTTTCTGAGGCAGAGAGTCGGGGCAAACATAATGCAACTCGATTTGGCTCGAAGGGAACAAATATGCATTACCCCGATTTGCCTCAAATTGTAATCAAACTAAAACAATTTATGTTTTGTAATGCCAAAACTCAATAGAAATTGGCTAAATAGAAAAATCGAAATAAAAAAGAGAAACAATTTGTTCTCTCGAATTCAATTATCAAAATCAATATCAAAATATCAAAAGTTTGCCTTTCTGAAATCGTAATATCCCTTTTATAGGGTGCTAAACCTAATTAAGTTAGAAAACGTAAAAAATTCAAAAAGACCCCTAAAATAACAAAAAAAAAAAAAGGCCTAAAAAAACCATCAAAACGATCTCGAATGCCCAAAAAAAAGGACATGCGTCATCGCTTTAGCAATGAGTTGCTCTAGCGGCCCGTTTTCAATCAGCATATGAAATTTCAGCCAATTCCGAGTTTGCCGACCCGAAGTGCATTATTCTCCCCTGCTAAGAAAAAGATTCGCCCTCGAATCTATTTCGTCTTCATTGACAACAATCTCCTCACACTCTTCTTCATCTGCATGGTAAGATGATAAATTTGCTACGTTAAAAGTCCCCAATACATTGTACTCACTCGGTAGCTCAATCTTATAAGCATTATCATTAATTCGCTCAAGAACCCTGAACGGTCCATCAGCTCTAGGCTGCAACTTGCCAAACCTGCCAGCTAGAAAACGCTCCTGTCTGAGGTGAATCCACACTAGATCACCCTCTTTGAAGATAACTTTTTTTTTGCGCCTATCCACCCGCTACTTATACGTCATATTCTGTTTGTTGATTCAGTCATGAACTTGTGAATGCAACTCTTTGATTTGCTTGACATGCTCATCTGCATCTGAATTGAACTACTTGTGAACTGGTAATGGCGTGAGATCCAGAGGAGTAATTGGATTACGCCTATAAACTATCTCAAACGGGCTATTCCCTATAGTTCTATTCTGTGACCTATTGTAGGCAAATTCTGCCTGAGGTAACACCAAGTCCCATTGTCGTGGGCTATCTCCAATCAAGCTTTGCAGTAAGTTTTCCAAGCTTTGGTTGACAACTTCAGTCTGCCCATCAGTCTGGGGATGGTGAGAAGAACTAAACTGCAATCTGGTGCCCATATGTCTCCAAAGAGTGCGCCAAAAGTGACTTACAAACTTCACATCACGATCGAAGGTTATGGATTTCGGAACCCCATGCAACTTAACAATCTCTTGTAAAAACAAACGAGCGACCTGTGAAGCATCAAAGGTCTTGTTACAGGGAATAAAGTCCACCATCTTTGAAAATCTGTCGACAGCCACCATTATGGAATCTTTACTTCGCTGTGTTCTTGGCAATCCTAAGACGAAATCAAGGCTGACATCCTCCCATGGTGCAACCGGGAGAGGTAAAGGCATATATAAATCAACATTGATACCTCTGATTTTTGCCACATAACATATCTTGCACCTCTCTACAAACCGAGCCACATCACGCTTCATGCGAGGCCAATAAAAATGTTCATATAGTAAAGCTATCGTCTTATCCATCCTAAAGTGTCCAGTTAGACCTCCTACATGACTCTCAGTGATAATGGATTCCCTCAACGAACACTGAGGAATACACAGTCTGTTACCTTTAAAAAGAAAACCCTCCACAATCAGAAACTGCTGAGAAGGCCCTATTTTGCACTTCCTCCAAATATCTCCAAAATAAGGATCATCTTCATACAAATCCTTAAAATAATCAAAGCCCAAAACTCTTACTTGCATCGTAGACAACAGAGAATGTCTTCTGTTCAATGCATCTGCCACCTTATTCAGTACTCCTGCCTTATGTTTAATGGCAAAGCTGAAAGCCTGAAGAAACTCCACCCACTTTGCATGCCTAGCATGCAGTTTATGCTGCCCATTAATATATTTCAATGCCTCATGATCAGAATATAGAATAAATTCCTTCGAAATAAGATAATGCCTCAAATGCTCCAAGCTCCTCATTATGGTGTAAAATTCCTTATCATAAGTCGAATATCTTTTCTTCGCTTCATTCAACTTCTCACTGAAGAATGCAACAGGTTTACCTTTTTGGTTCAAGACGCCCCCAATACTAACACCTGAGGCATCACAATGCACCTCAAAAACCTCACTAAAATTTGGAAGCACTAAAACTTGGGCTTCAATCACCATTTTCTTCAACAATTGAAACGCAGCATCTGCCTCTTTCGTCCACACAAATCGGCCTCCCTTCAGACAATTCGTAAGAGACGCAACAATGGTGCTAAATTCACGAACAAACCTCCGATAAAAAGATGTTAGTCCATGAAAGCTGCGTACCTTATGAATATTCCTCGGAGACTCCCAATTTGTAATGGCCTCGATTTTAACTAGATCCATCTAAATGCCATCTTTCGACACAATATAGCCCAAAAAGGTCACATGATCAATTAAAAAGTGACACTTCTTGATGTTGACATACAATTTCTGCTCCTTCAAGGCCTCAAATACTCTTCTCAAGTGTTGCAAGTGTTGTTCAATTGAAGCACTATAAATCAAAATATCATCGAAATAAACGACAACAAATTGACCAATAAAAGGACGAAAAACCTTATTCATCAGCCTCATAAAAGTACTTGGCACGTTAGATAATCCGAATGGCATCACCATCCACTCATACAGACCATCTCTAGTTTTAAACGCCGTCTTCCACTCATCTCCAAGTCGCACCCTAATCTGATGGTAACCACTCCTCAAGTCTATCTTCGAAAAGATAGTCGCCCCATATAACTAATCAATCAAATTATCAAATCGTGGGATAGGAAATCGATACTTAACTATGATTTTGATAACACATCTGCTATCTATGCACATTCTCCACAATCCATCTTTCTTAGGAACCAACAAAGTCGGCACTGCACAGGGACTCATGCTCTCTCGGACTGCGCCTTTCTCTAACATCTCTTGCACTTGCCTCTGCAGCTCCTCATGTTCTTTAGGGCTCATTCTGTAAGCTACCTTATTGGGGATAACAGCTCCTAGAATGAGATCGATAGAATGCTGAATGTCCCTCATGAGCGACAACCCAGGTGGCATCTCTTTCGGTACGACATCAGCAAACTCCTCAAGCAAGGGCAGAACTGATGTAGAAATTTCGGAACTGTCAGGATTCTGCTCCATCACCACAACGGCAAAAAGCTCAGATGCGTTCATTGCCTCTTCCTGGAACTTTGACCGAGACAACATATTATTCTTTACCTCCTTTCTCAAATCCGTAGGACCTAGAATAATGGTCCGACCATCCTTCTTAAAAGTGTGAGTATTTTTGAAGCTATCATGCTGTGCTTTTCTATCGAACTACCACGGCCTCCCCAACAAAATATGACAAGCATCCATTGGGACCACATCGCTCCACACTTCATCATTATACCTTTTTCCAATCGAAAACTGCACAAGACACCTCTTGCTCACCTTCACCTCGTTCCCTTTCCTAATCCATGACAACTTGTATAGTTGAGGATGATATTCTGTATTCAGCCCCAATTTCTCTACCATGGTAGTAGACACCACATTCTCACAACTTTCCCCATCTATTATCATGCTGCATATTTTTCCTCCGCTAGTGCACTTAGTATGAAAAATATTATGTCTAAGCCATGATTCATCTTTCGCCTCAGAAACATTTAAAATTCTTCTAACGACTAAGGACTCACCAGAATCAGCGTAGATAATCTCTTCTTGATCTGCATCCGCATCCTCTTGTTCACCATCTGATTCATCATAAACTGCACATTCATCAAAGACTGGATTATCAACAAGTATCATAATCTGTCGGTTCGGACAATCAGCGGCAAAATGCCCAAGTCCCTAACACTTGAAGCACCGCTTAGCTGCAGTCCCTCCCCTGTTAGTTCCAACGCTACTCTGTCCCTCTTTGGACGCTGGTTTAGAGCTCGCACCCTTAATTGCTGTTGGTGTCAAATTGGCTGAAGAACTCCCTGTTTTACCACGGAAATTTTTTCTCGACCACCGACTCTAAAATCTGTAACTACTGCCCTTCCTTTTACACTGTGCCTCCACCTTCAAGGCCAATCTGCACACGTCCTCATAGGTCCAATACTGTTGTAATTGGACAACATTAGAAATTTCGGTCCGCAACCCTGCCAAAAATCGCGCAATCATTTGTTCGTTTTCCTCAGCCACATCACAACACATCTACAGACGATCAAACTCATGGGTATATTGCTCAACGGTTAAATCTCGCTGCATAACACTATAATATTCAATAACGCTGTTTACAGCAACTTCTTCATCTTATCCCAGCGATCCACTTTCGATTTTCCCTCTCTAGAACGCTGTTTCTTCACATGCTCCCACCATATCAAAGCATGTTTCCGTAGCCTTATAGCAACTAATTTAACTTTCTACTCTTTAGTCAAATCCATAATATCAAAGATCCTCTCGACTGTATGCAACTAATCAATAAACTCATCAGGATGAGCCTTACCTTCAAACTCAGGAATCTCGATCTTCATCCCGATATTAGGAAAAGATGATTAATTTTCAGGTCGTAATCCCCGATTTCGTCCCTGGTTCAGAACCCCAAAAGGGTTGACATCCTCCTCTTCATCAGCGGATGGATCCTCATATTCCACTCCATCTTCGGATTGAACGTCCAACCTCACCTGCGTAAGTTATCGCTCCAAATCCTGGATTCGCCTTCTTTGATCTTCAATTTCTACGCCTCGCAGGTTTCTTAGACGTGGCTGCTCTTCTGCTGCTTCAGGAACGACTCCACGACCCCGTCGTCCATGACCACCACGATTCTGTTCAGCCATTGATTCAAGGCAACCTATGCTCTGATACCAAATAATGCCGAAAAACAAAATTAAATTAACATGTACCATGGTCTGGTTTCCTGGCTTGTTTTGGTTTTCAAAACGTTGGAACCAATCGAACCGCGAAATACGGTTTAGTTCCGTTTGCAAACCCTTTTTCTCAGGAAAGAAAAAAAAAATCCCCCTTGCACCAAATCAAACCACGGAAATTTTTATTTTAAGATTCGAGTTTTTCTTCTTTTGGTCAGCAAAGAAGTACTTCCAAGTTTGTGTTTTTGAAATCAAACGCAACAGAAGGAGTTAAATAAATTTTCGGGCAGTGCAAGGAGTTGCTTCACCTGGAAACCAGGGGTTGGGCTGAAACTGAAATCAAACTGTAATAATGTCTATGCAGTTTACACATAAATACGGGAAGGTTTCCAAAATGCAGATCATAATAATCAGGGCTTTGCTTAAATCTTCCAAGAGGACAGAAAAATAACATGCCTCTAAATTTTATATTTTGCCTGGAAAATAAGAGAAAGCTGAGCAATATCTTAACCAAAACACCCTTTCATGTGTCCAGAATCCAACACACTACTATGAACCTCTTCCCTTAGGAGGTTTCATATTCACAACTAAACCATGCTTGAAAGAAGTGCAAATTAGGCACATGCTAAAAAAACCCAATACAGTCATATAGTTCATGTAACTCTACTGTCAAAAGAGAGTGAATAGGAATGAGCAGTGTAGTGCCCAGAGCAACATGCCCTTGCCATGAGATCATATGCTATTAGAAGGACACCTATTTGAAAGGATAATTGAAGATAACTTCGGCATTTTCGGAAGCTCTTCGATAGGAGAGCACATTTCGGATCACAGCAAGTAGTTCCCCTAGAACAGAGACTTTAAGATGTTTTTGTCCAGGCCATGTGCACAAATCAGCCTTGATAATCATGCTCTCCAGCGCAAGTGTATCACCAAGAAGAAACTTAATCAGGGCGAGCACATATTTCGACCCAAAAATGATTAACTTCCAAACCGGTGATCTTGAATGTCTTGAGATGTTTTGCCAAACACTGAAAGTTCCCTTTCCGTGATCACAAAAAATCTTCTTCGTCAAAGTTAAAACATTCTTTATATCCTTCGTCAAACTCAAACTGCATAGAGATACCCCATTTAAGAAACTTACTTCACATTAGATGCGGATCCACCGCAAAACACAAAAACAAAAAATCCGTTGCCTCACTTAAATTTCTAACAAACGACTTTCATTTCTCGACCTCAAATGCCAGTTAGTTTTCTTTTTATATCGAATCTTCATCAATTTGAACTCTTAAACTCGTATACACAATAAAACATCTTCTCTTTCCAGGTGCTCATCCCCAATTTATTAGTTCAAGATCCTAACATTAAATGGCTGCAAAAGAATCTCCAGCGTAACACTGCAGTTACTTTAGGACATGAACTAAAACAGCTTAATATTGCCCTGCACAAATGTTGAGTAGACTGACAGAGTCTTGAGCAAATTTCAATTGCTGAAACAAATAAGAGTTTGAGAATGATCATCTGTATGTGCTTCTAAATTTTTGAATCATTGTTTAACATTCATGCAAAGAGCAAGTCAGCACTAGAAGCGAACTGAACGTAATATAGCAAAGGAACAAACCTTCAATAGGGGGAAGCCAGTCAGGTGTGTGACTAATTTTTCCAGGCACTGTGAACTTCGTAGCATGTACGCTATCCCGGGAAGGTCCCATTGACTAACTGGTGCATGTAGTATCAAATTCTGACATTCTGACAAAGGAGATGGCACTCCTTCCATCTCCAAAAGGGACAGAACCTAAGCACATTGAGCAAGCAAAATGGAGAATTTAATTAGTATTTCTTTTTCTGTTTGCAATATATTTTGACCATGTCTCCCAGCCGAGAAAAGACCAATAAGGGTACTGCAAGTGGAAATGAACAGGTGAATCTTTTTAAGAATTGAGACTATTTACATATGCTTCTCATGTAAAACTTGTGATCCATGAAGGATCTGAAAATTCTAGTAATTGATCACATGAGACAGCGAACCCAATTATCAACTAAAGTTTCCAGGGGAATGCATCCATTGTCATTGTAAAATATTCTAAGTATACTCTGTAAGATGTATCATGGAACAACAACCAAATGTGACGACAGAGGATGACCCGGTTCCTGCCAACCTAAGATTACTAGGTCTGACAATGTTGCGTTGAGTAGCAGCCACAACAATTAGCAATATCTAGTGGCATTCATTGTCCCTAATTGAGTGAGATTCCAGATCCATTTACTTGAAATTAGACAGAGCGAAAAAGCTCCAAGGTTCACAATATGTTCTTATGTTTACAACTTGAAACACAAAAGTTATGAATCATCCTATCTGCCAGTAATTAATTATGCACGCATTCACAATAATTCCCCTTGATGAAATCCTAGAATGCGGCAGAGAGCCGAGGTTACCCAACCTGGGCAACAATCAGCATTAAAAGGTGCTAATCACACACACCATTCAACAGGAGCACTTCTCCTAAATGGTAAAAATATCGAGCCCGTACCTGCAAACACCAACCACCAATGGTGATTGTGGAAACTCCGCACAGCTTCTCAAGAAGTTCCTTCAACAAGTCGCAGCACATCCTATTTCTACGCCACCGGCTAGGAATGACAAAATCTAACTCGGCTTCCACCAAATAAGATACATTGTCAAGTCTGAACACATACTGCTGCCCTGATACCCGCAACGAAAGCAAATGCGGGGCCCAAATTTTCTCCACGTTAGAGGATTCGTCCCCGATAAGCCCCAACTCTTTCACACTTGTTGAATGTATTATAATGTTCTTCATGCCGCAGCACTGCCGCAACTCGAGGGACTCTAGAACAGGACTTCCCCTGAAAATTCCCTCCAGGATATCCTCACTCAACTCCGAAGATTCGATCGACAAGACCTTAAGACGAGGCCACCTAATAGTCCTACCCAACGAGAAACAGCAGAAACGGACTTCCACGCGCACCAACCAACTCAAGCAATACAAGAACTGAGGCAGTATATACTTGACCCGCAAATTGGTGGTACTCGGCCACAGGCGGAGATCCTCCACGCGACCCCCCGCCGCAAAGTGGAACCAGAGGTCGAGCTTGGGGTGGTCGGCTTCATCGTACCTAAAGTTGGTGACGTGGAATTTCTTCGCCGTGGGCGAGGTGCACTGGGTCAAGACCCTATCGACAAGGGACGGGAAGTCGGAGTAGGGGTCGTGATTGCGAGGCCGGACTCCACTGAAGACGAGGTGGGTGGTGGTGGTCCAAGTGGAGTGCCACCGCCTGGAGAGGACGCTGGTCTTGACCTATGTTACACTAACACCGACACGCGACACGACACGACACGACACACCAACGTAATTTCTCAAAAATAGAGAATTTCGACATATTCCGACACGTTGTAATTTAAATATATATTTTTATATATACATGAAAAATTATTTTTAAAAAAAGTGTTGGCGGCGCATTCCGACACGTTGTAACTCAATCACTGAGTTTTAAAGAAGAAGAAAAATTTTAATAGTAATTTGGTCTCTTTAACTATTAATAGTTTCCTTTAATCCCTTGGGTTTTGTTTTACGAAAAATATTTTCCTGAAAAATATTTTTCTCATTTTTCGGCATTTGTTTTGCTTAAAAAAATGAGTCAATGGAAATGTTACCAAATCTTAAATTCATGAAAATGATTTCCTTTTTCAAAAATCATTTTTCGAAAGATGACTAAGTATCAGTGCTTAGAGCAGAAACTCTACGCTTGGGTACGGGAACCCCAAAGTTAGTTCTCGGGTCCCGACGTTGAACACTAGGTCTGTAGCAGCTAGGCTCGGGTCCATCAAAGCCGAGCCCAAAGCCCTAACGCCCATGTCCAATGCCTAGGCACCCGAGCCTAGATCATAAAAGCAGTGCTCGGGTCCTCAATGCTCGAGCTGTGGTCCCCGGCACTCAAGCCCAGCCCCTAAAGGTTGTGCATGCATCCTCGGCGATCGAGCTCGAGTCCTTAGTTAATGAAACATATGTTCTTATAAAAATATATATTTTTTAAAATCGAAATTTTAATTATTTTTATTTTTTAAAAAATCGATGTTTATTTTTAAAAAAGCAAACTTTTTAATTATTTTTAATTTTTCTTTTCTTTTCTTTTCTTTCTTTTACTTTTTCTTTTTCTTCTTCCTCGGCCTATCGCCGGCCACGGTGACCGCCAGTGAGCTCGAGCCTCGCCAGATCAAGCGAGCTCGCGGCCTCTGGCAACGAGCCTCGAGCTCACCTGCAGCTGGTCGCCGACCCCATCGATCACCAAGGAAGAAGCAAAAAGAAAGAAAAGAAAAAATATATAAAAAGAAAAAATAATTAAAACTAAAAAATAATTAAAGATATTAAAAATTACAATTTTTTTTAAAAATTTCTCCCATCAGATTTTCCATATCAAACGACAGAAAATACTCTCCATGTGTTTTTTCAGGTTTCAGCCAAACACTAGAAAATGAAGTCATTTCTTGTAAAATAACTTCTTAGGAAAATATTTTCCATAAATGGTATATTTTTCGCGAAATAAATAGAGCTTATCTTTTGCAATTTTCATCGGAATTTTGTCAAATTAGTTTTCTTTGTGCAATCAAGTCATTTTGTTGTCATGTATTATCAACATACTCTAACAAATTTCTAACAATATCCCACGTATATAGGAAGTAAAATTCTTCCGTGATGTTGATGTGGCGTTTAATAAGAAATAAAAATGAAAAAAATAGAGAGACAAACCTTGTATAATATATATATATATATAATTTGTACTTGAATTGCTCCAACAAAATAAATATTGTCAAAAGTAAAAGGGTCAACTATTTTTTTCTTATTACACGTGATGTAGCCTTCATGCGATGCTTATGCCGCGACCACATTGGCCTAAATGAAATCGCAAATAGATTGAATATATTAAAAGGCTATTCGCCCTCTCTATTCAATCATTCTAGAAAGGCCGTGTTAGAGGAGTGACATTTTTCATAATCTGTTGAAAGTTACTATTTATTGTCATTTAATAATTTTATGATTATTCTTCAACTTTTTTATCACTTTAACAATGTTTTATCACCACCGATATAGGTATTCATATTTTTAATGGTTAAAGCTATTGGCAAAATTGACCATATTATAATGCTTCGATAATTTATAAGATCCCAGCTTATTGAAACTTTCATCAATATTTCTCTTTTTTTTTAATAGAAATACTCTAATAATTAGTTTTGAAAGTCAATGGGAAATATGCTGATATGACCAAAAAAAAAAAAGTTAATGTGGTGTACATGTCACTGCCAATTTAGCTTGAAAATAAAATAAATTTATCGGAAAGTACTAATAAGGAAAATTAAAAGAAGGGTTAATACCACGAAAAATTTCAAATCGGCACATATTTGACAATTTTACCCTCCGTTAGTTTCTGTTAAATTTTACCGTCAAATTGCTGAGTTAGATAACATGTGGCAGTTGATGGGTGTACCTGTTTAGGGGTTTTACCCTTCGTTTGTCACAGGTATATTAGTTTGTTATTTTTCGTGATATTAATCCAACTTAACGAAAACTAATGATGGGCAAATTTGTCACAGATGTACCAATTTGAGGTTTTTTGTAGTCAAAAAATTAGTTTTTGGTAAATTTATCACAAGTATACCAATTTATGATTTTTTTTGCAGTAAAAAAATTAGTGTGGGATAAATTTGTCACAAGTGTATCAATTTGGGATTTTTCGTGGTATTAACCCTTTCTAATTCCTTATAAGTATTTCAATCTTTGGGGGTTTTTACGTTCTTTTTTTTTATTTACTAACATCTTTTTACTTTGTGAATTCACTTTTTTAATTTGATATAAGATTTTATTTAAGTAACATATTTAAATGAAAAGTTAAAGTGGTTTGAATGGGTGAGTAAGGGTTTTCATCGATTGGGTCAAATGTGAATGTGTTTTATTGATATAGGTTGATTCAAGTACCGGTTGGGTCTGGATCTATCAGATTTGGGTTGCGAAAATTTTATTGCATAAGAATGGATCAATTTTGGTTAGACTATTTCGATCCAACCTACCCATTTGATGAGCTTATAGGAGAATTACATCAAAGAATTTCAACTAGACAAGACCTACAATTTATCAATACTAAGCGTGTTATGATAAAAAGTAGGGTTAATACCAAGAAAAATTTCAAACTGATATACATGTGACAAATTTACTCCAAACTAATTTTTTTACCATGAAAAACCATAAACTGGTACACATGTGACAAATTTACTCTAAACTATTTTTTTTACCATGAAAAACCCCCAACTGGTATATCTATGACAAATTTACCCTCTGTTAGTTTTCATCAAGTTTTACTATTAAATTGCTGAGTTTGATGACACGCAATAGTTGACGGGGTATATCAATTTGGGGTTTTGCCCTCCATTTGTCTCAGGTGTGCTAGTTTGAAATTTTTCATGATATTAACCCAAATTAACGGAAACTAACGAAGGGTAAATTTGTTATAAGTGTACCAGTTTGAAGTCTTTCATGGTTAGAAAAATAGTTTGGGGTAAATTTGTCACATGTGTACCGGTTTGGGATTTTTCATGGTCAAAAAAATAGTTTGAGGTAAATTTGTCACAGACATACCAGTTTAAGGTTTTTCGTGATATTAACCCTGAAAAGTATGAAAGTTATGGAATGACCGCTTGTGATAGTAATTTATCCTTCAAAATCACCATGGCTGATGTGTCAACCAAGAACATTCATATTTTTTATTTGGTATTTTTTATTCTCGATTCACCAATCTATGTACAGAGTGGGTTTCCACATTTATCAATAAACAATAGTGTTAATACTACAAAAAATTTCAAACTGGTATACATGTGAAAAATTTATCCCAAACTAATTTTTTGACCACAAAAAAACTCAAAATTGATGCAATTGTGACAAATTTACCCTTTTTATCACAAAAAACTTAAAACTGATACATCTATGACAAATCTACCTTAAACTGATACACTTGTGACAAATTTACCCTTCGTTAGTTTCTATTAAATTGAGTTAATACCACGAAAAATCTCAAATTGACACACATATGACAAACGGATGGTAAAATTTCAAACTAGTACACCCTATCAACTGTCACGTGTCATTAAGCTTAGTAGTTTGATAATAAAATTTGACGGAAACTAACGGAAGACAAATTCATCACATGTGTATCAATTTTGAGTAAATTTATTACAAATATACCAGTTTGAAATCTTTCTTGGTATTAAGCCTAAACAACAAGATTGATTTTAGTACTGTCTCACCAAGAAGTGAAAATCTCTAAGCAAGATCGAACTTGATGAATTTTAAGGATAATTGGATTCGGTATTTATTTTGGATAGAAAAGTAATAACCGTAAAAGTAAAGAAATCGAAATGCAGGCACTGGAAATTAAAGTCTGTGAGAGATGTAAAGGGTACGGGAAATTTAAATATGCTAAAAAGGTTAATTTGCAGAAAGAGAAGTAAATATGCAAGAACGTATATTCTGTTATTGATTGATCATAGTTTTGATTATAACACGGGCTTTTATATTTTCACCGGTTGCAGTTTTTTATAAACAATTGTGGATTTTGGATTCACAAATGTCTTCCTAGCACTATCTACAGTTATAGATAAAGAGTTATGTTTTTCGAGATTTTGGACATGATTATGCACAAGAAGTTACAAACCTCGAGATTGTAGGCATAATCATCTAGCAATTGTGCGCTCGTGACAATCCATCATCATCATTGACTGATGTATTGACAAACCTTTGTTTTGTTCACTAGTGACACTTCCTCGACACCTAACCAAAATTTGCATTTGTTTGTTTTTGATGACTTTGTCGATTTATTTCCTTCAAATTGTCGACTGATGAAGAATTTTCCAACACTCTCTGCACTAATCTTGCTATCTCGTTGTATCAACATCTTGCACTAGCTCATGGATGACTTCCGCTTTGAAAAGTAATGACCATAAAAGTAAATAAGTTTGGGATAGAACTAAGAGTGAACTTAAAGTTGGTTTTTTTTTTAAAGGAATTATGAAATAAACTGTTCATAATTCTTCTGAGATGAAGTATGAATGTTCATGGAATTATGGCGAAAGTTCAACATTGAAAAAAGCCTTTGAAATCCCTAAAAAACCTTAATTTTAGGTCCTGTTTCAATTTTGCCCCCAACTTTTTTTTTTGTCTAAAAGAACGTCAACATCTAGTAGAAATCTGCCCCGAATTTTTTTGTCTAAAAAAAACCTTAACTTTAAGTTTAGTCCCCAATTTACCCCGAACTTTTTTTCTAAAAAAATCCCAAAATTTAACTCTAGTACCAAATCTACACCCGAAGCCCTCATCCAAAAAAATCCCTAATTTCTCTAATTTTCATATCAAAGAACAATTTCATTTTGGAGATAATTTTCCACCTCACCTTGCTAATGTTGATTGATTACCGACATGGAAATGCCACGTCAAAAAATAATGGAGATTTTTTGGCGGAGGTTTAATAGGGGAAAATTTGAGACTAAATTGAAAGTTGGTGACTTTTTTTTAAACAAAAAAAGTCTAGGGAAAATTAGGGACTGAACCTAAAGTTTGATGCTTCTTTTAGACAAAAGAAAGTTCTTGGAAGAATTGAAAATAGACCTAAAGTTGAGTTTTTGGGGAATTATGAAATAAAATGTCTGTAATTCGTCCGAGAGGCGGTATGAATATTCATGGAATTTATGGGCGAAAGTTCAACATTGAAAAATTCCTTCAAAACCTCTTTGTAATATAGAGAGTTAAGTCAATAGATAAGTATATTGAAATTTCTCCCGACTTCTTTCATCAAAACTAGTTTTTTTTTTGTTAATACCATGTAAAACCTTAAATTGGTACATATGTGATAAATTTACCCAAAATTAATTTCTTAACCATGAAAAACCTCAAACTGGTACATTTGTGACAAATTTACCCTAAACTAATTTTTTGATCACGAAAAACCTCAAACTGGTATATTTGTGACAAATTTACCTTAAATTGGTACACATGTGACAAATTTACCATATATTATTTTTCATTAAATTGGATTAATATCACAAGAAATCTCAAACTGACACATTTGTGACAAACGGAGAGTAAAATCCCAAACTAGTATATCCCGTGTCATCAAACTCAACAATTTAACAGTAAAATTTAACAGAAACTAATGAAGGTAAATTTGTCACAGGTGTACCAGTTTGGGATTAATTTGTCATCAATGTACCAGTTTAGAGTTTTTTGTAATAAAAAAATTAATTTGGGATAAAATTGTTGCATGTATACCAATTTGAGGGTTTTTTTCGGTATTAACCCTTTTTTTATTATTATTGAACATCAAAACTAGTTTTTTTTTTTTTTGGTCTGGTACATCAAAACTAGTTTACGAAGCCATTTTAGATGCTTAAACAAAGCAACCTATTAAAATCACGAGTCTCGCAACACTCAACTAAAACTCATCGAACCTTCTCTTGGTTCAACGGTCCAAAAATATGTTCGTTGGCCCCAAACGAGTGGAAATTTCCTCTCTCGTTTTTCCATCATTTTCAACCTTTTCATGCTTCATTGGCCCCCAAGTTTCTTTTCTTTTCCTAAGATTCCATTTCCTCACGAAAATAAATATATTATTTAAATTAAATGATACCCTTTTCCAGAAGTGAACGCAAAATGTTCTCTTCGGTGATTTGTGAACCGTATTCTAAGGTCAACGCTGCTGAAATGGGAGGTAATGTTCACTTTTCTCTTTTGACTATAGTGAATTAGCCAAATTGGAATTTTCACCCAAAGGGGTTTTTGGACTTGGGAGTCGTGTGTGTCTCAGACTCCATAGTCAACCAGGCACCGAGTCATTTTCTTGTTTGAATGGCACTCATTTCATTCTTTATAATATGCTGAGGTATAGGTCCTGACCATTTTTATTAGATCTATTTTCGAGAGTACCCTAAAAATCATGAATATTTCTTCTCCCCAGCCATTTCGGATTAAGATGTGAAAGAGCATTTCTCTTTATAATAAGGGCGCATTCCAAAGTACAAAATGGGAGAGAAGGGATTTTAGAATTTGAGTTTTGAATAAAATGACCTCTTTTTCTTTTTCTTTTTCTTTTTCTTTTTCTTTTTCTTTTTCTTTTTCTTTTTCTTTTTCTTTTTCTTTTTCAATATAATCATAATATTCGTACTATTTAATAGTTCTTAGGTTGCAAAGAAATGAATATAAAGTGAAACTATCTAAATAAATAAAGCGGCGAGGGATCGACTGAAAGCGAGTATCAAGATTGAGATCCCTATGGAAGACTATCAAGTTGGCTGTCGTGAACATCAATATTCATGGTTCATTTCATTAATGGACATGTATGTAATAACAACATTATTTTTTTTACAGAAGTGGACATGGTTCATGATGAAAGTAATCGATCTACGTAACTTGTCGATCCTATCTGCTCTCAACTATATGTAATCAGGTAACTCTAGAATATCATCATCATCCTCACGAATTCCTCGTAGCTGACGAGACCATCGCCATCCATATCGGCTTCTCTAATCATCTGCTCCGCCTCTTCGTTCGTGAGCCGTTCGCCCAAATTCATCATCACGTTTCTCAGCTGAACACAAGAAAGCAGCCTGTCATTGAATCGATTATACGCTTAAAGCGAGTAGGTTTGCACACTAAAGGAGTCCAACCTTCAACATGAGCCAAAGTGAGAAACAGTAGAAAGAATGTGATCGTCAAGGGGGAAGACAAGACACACCAGAAGTAGTTCAATGTGAAAACATGATTCTCTGGTCGAAGTGTGTGTTACTGTAATACTTTCTGTAGCTTTTTAAGCTGCATTTCCTGAAGTGGTGATCGAAGATCATCGGATCGATTTTAACTGTCGAACGTTTTTAATTTACGGGGCAGTTCAAAAATTGCAGCGATTCTACAAATACAAGACAAAGTCCACATGTATAGATAGCCATGCCTTCAAATTAGTGAATGTTTACCTCAATGGCAGATATATATCCATCTTGATCTCTGTCAAACACTTTGAATGCTTCTCTTAGCTCTTCCGCAACATTTTCCTGCAGAGTATAGTAGATGATCCTCTAATATTTTCCCCGTCTTTTTCGCTTTCAAAAACTACACGGAAAGTATAAGAACGACTCGTCGGAAATCAACCACGGAAGCCTTTGTCGACTCACCTTCATTTTCCTCCCCATGATGTTCAAGAACTCTGCAAAGTCTATCGTGCCATTCCCGACCAAATCCACCTCGCTGATCATATCTTGGACTTCTTCTTTCGTGGGGTGCTCATCGAGCGATTGGATCACCGTGGCGAGTTCCTCCATTGTGATCATGCCTATAGAGGGATGAAACATTTGTTATCACAGAGAGGGAGACAACACATTCAGAATCTCACTGAGCCGCGGCTTTCGTCCTTAGCGTCGCTCTGTCATGACATCGTGTGCAATCATTTCGTGAGCCTGGCTCGTGCGAACCCGTGTTTAGACCATCCAGTCCATCGAAACCCTTCGAACGGTGAGAACAGTTTTTCCATTTCCAGCAACACGGGACGGTTTTGACCAAATAAAGAAGCAACATAAGATGGTAGGAGGAACAATAGTTTCAGATTTTCTGGAGCTCAATTACATCAAACACAACTACTACTGATCATCATCTTTTGTATTTGTCATTAGTAACAGAAAATTCTGAGTCCACTGAACCAAAAGTTGCAAGACATCAATGGACTGAAAATCAGAACATGGATACTCCAAAACATCTAGGGAAAAACAAGAACTGAAATGAAAAAATTATTACCATCAGAATCCTTGTCTATGAGACAGAAAGCTTCGCGAAAATCAGCGACTTGATCTTCTGTCAATGCTTCTGCCATTGTTGGGTCTGAAGACTCTCTGAACCTGGACTTTTGATCTTTCTTCTTTCTGGAAGAGCGAAAGAATAGGGCGTTCAATCAGTATAGCTTGCTTGAGGGGGTGCGTTGGCGTCGGTGTGAAGTCGTTCTTGTAGTTTTAAAAGGTGGAGAATAATGTTAAACACGTTGGACCGAAATTCAAAGAAGGACATCTACGTGGTGGTCTCTAAAGGGCTTGAAAGTCAGCAAAATTGAGACTTTGACTTTCTCAGTTGATGGATCTTGAGGGGATCCTCCGGCACCACAGAACAAAAACTAGTCGTGTCGCGCGGGGCATCTGAACTTGGAAGGGCAACGGCAAGAGCGAATCATGCTTCATGAATCTTGCGGGTCGACAAACGGAGTTCGGAACCAGAAGATGAACCCCACATGAATTGCGGCATCACAGTTGCTTCCATGTATGCCGAAACAACAGATCGAGCCTATGCACTAAACTTTTAGACTAGTCCCAAATCTGCCGCCATTAGCTCTCTATTCAAAAATAGCCATTGGTCATCCTAAATTTTTATATCCTAAAACGATTTCATTTTGGAGATAATTTTTCAAATCACTACTGATGTTGATTTGTTATTGATGTGAAAACACCATGTCAAGTTAAAACTGGACCGCATAGATATATTTGAGAATAGATTGAAAGTCTGTGATTTAGTTAAAAAATTCTAATTAAGGGCCCAAACTGCTCTTATTTTTTCAAATAAGGATCTGAAGTGGACCCGATTTCAATTAAAGGCCTGAAGTGGCTAAAAAGTTTCAAATAAAGGTATAAAATGAATCATGTTTCAATTAAGGACCTAAAGTGGTCAAAAAACTCAAATAAAGGCTTGATATAAGGGCAATTTCGTCTTTTTACTTTATTGATTAAATATTTTTTTTTTAAAACGAGGAGGAAGGAAGGAGCAACAGCCCCCGCCCCTGCTGCCGTCGCCTCATCATCAGTTGGAAAGGGCCGACAAGGGTCGTCGGCCCTCACCGACCGAGGCGAGGGCCCGACGACCCTCCCCCAGATCTAGGCGAGGGTCACAACCCTCCACCCTGAGCTAGGCGAGGGTTGCCGACCCTCGCCCAGCTCAAGGTGGAGGTCACCAGGCCCTCGCCCAGGTCGACGAGGGTCACCAGGGCCTCACCGAGGGCTAGCGACCCCCATCGGACCTAGCCGAGCCCTAGCTCGCCCTTTCCGACAAATGACGAGGGCAACTGTGCTGCCGCCGCTTGCTTCTTCCTCCATTGTTCTTTTTTCTTTTTTTTTCTTTTTTTTTTTTTAAATATTTTTATTTTATTTAATCAATAAAATGAAAAGACGAAAATACCCTTACATCAAACCCTTATTTGAGACTTTTTGGCCACTTCAAATCCTTAATTGAATAAGAGTCCACTTTGGGCCCTTATTTGAAAAAACGAGACCACTTTAGGCCCTTAATTGAAATTTTCCCTGTGATATATTTTAGAAAAAACAAGATTCAAGGCAAATTTGAGACTGGATCTATAATTTGAGGTTTTTTCTAAAACAAAAAAGAAAGTTCATGACAAATTTGCGATTAGACCTAATGTTAAGATTTCCTAGGGAATTAGGCCTACAACATAATGTGACACGGCCAAACAAGAAATGGGGCATTTCTATCAAATGACTCAAGGTTGCAATTGTCAGTCATTGATCTAAAAAAAAGAGAGAGTGAAATATGTGAATGAATGCAGAGAGCTAAACCAAGGTCAAGACGAGAAGATAATGGCATCACTTTTGCAACACAAGGACCAAATGAATTGCTGAAAAGATTGACATCCTCATGGTGCATGAGCTTTTTATTCCCAGAAGCAGATAACACTTCATCAACCTGTACAACACATTTCACATCCTCAACAACAAGATTCGGGAAAGAAGGATACGGCAAGCTCAATTATAATTCACCAGACAACAGAAAAAGAAAAAGAAAAATGGATTCTTCCACTACAAACTCTTACAAAAGAAACATAGTAAGGAAGAAGTTATGAGCAGCTCCTTGTCTGCTCAACATGGATCTCTCTCTCTCTCTCTCTCTCTCTCTCTCTCTCTCTCTCAGATGGGTATACCTTTGGGGACAATCTGATCTTTCAGCCACATGTATATTGGGACTAGTACATAATAGGTAGCGGCCATTACACCCAAAAGGAACCGCCGCAGGAACACGAACGGGTTCACAGGCATCGAGACATCCTCTTCCTTTGGACCAAGCTGCAATGAAATGCCAATATCTCACAAGTTTAATAAGGCGAAGAGAGGGAATGGCATGTGCAATGATAAGAATTGTAAAGAACTCTAAACTAAAGCAGGGACACATCTTTATCAACCGAAGCACGATGCACGTGGTTCCCATAATCGCCCCCAAGTCCCAACTCTAAGTCATTCTCTTATCACCCAATTTTGGAAGCTCTCCTATAAAGGGTTTTTGTTGACCATTCGGCCTTGACTGTACACTGGTAATTAGTTGATATTAACTGGGGTATTTTGAAACTCCATGACATGATTTTTGTGTAGCCGGTGAAGTGACCCTGGTGTTCATTGTGATAGAAAACCAATAATGCAGTTCATGTCCGAGCAAAATAAGCAATATCACTGCTACTAGAACAACAGGATACTCCTCTCGATCTCCTCAAGACGACAAAACTAATCTACATCTCACATCAATCAAACTAAGGTAGTTTTTTCCACCAAAAATTAAGAGAGTTGAAAGATTGACTATTGAAGCTCTGACCAGACATCAACGGGTTTCTCATTAATTACAAGTCAAATGCACAGAATATCAAGGAAGAAACGACCAAGTAACATCATCATGTGGTTTCAAACTGGAGTAAAATTACATTCACAAAACAAAAGAGACTGAATCTAGAAAGAATCTCCAAATTCTCCATCACTCCAAATGGAAGACCAGACTAGTTTGTGGATGACAATATCATTGAAAGATACGAACCCAAAACAGCAAACCAGCTACACCTTCTGAAAATAAGGTAACACCCAAAAACCAGCACTGTCTTTATGCATAACATTAATACCAGAATCCTAAAAATTATCAAGAAACATTACTGTCTACAAGACAACATGAGCTTTACCATTATACAGTGTGCATTAATTGACCAGCTACACATTTCATCCCATCAACTTGTAAAAGAATTCTCCCCAAGTTAGAGACTATGACTCATTCTAACAATCCAAACTGTTCAGTAAACTAACTGATTTGTCTTGCATTAATGAATTAGCTAGCTTGATATATTGATATCAAGAAAACTACAGCTAATTCACCAAAGACACCAAACAAAATGTCTAGTTAAAGACAGGGAAACGTGATTTTTAAAGTCATGCAGGGGTATGATTATGCAAGACAACAGATGAAAAGCACTGATTGTTAGAGGACTTTATGTGCTATTGCCAGGTCTACAATGGCAAAAGATCTGTAATTTCTTGTAACCAGGCTCCAGCTGCCAGCCAAATATTTTCAAACTGTCCTTTGCCATGCAAGCCATACGCAACTTTGTAAGAGAATTTGAAAAAGGATTTCACGATATAAAGATAGTCAATGATCATCTATAATATGAGAAACCTCATCTTCAGTTACATGATGAGCAGAAACACCATCTTGGCTTCATATTGGATCCTACACTCGAAAAGGTACAAAACCAGGGATTGTATTCAGTCAGGCCACAGGGTTCCAACCAGAACGAACCCAATTAGAGGCCAGGGTTGACTGAATTAAGGTCTGAAAGGAAACCAGAGGGTTTCGAGTCAGCTTTGGGTATATGTTATGGCTACATAAAGCGACTCCTCGGCAATAATATAGCTTAAACACACTCAGTTTTCATCTCAACTACCTATACTCTAGTCTATTCACTAATCAGAATAGAATTAGGGACACGTGAGTACGCATAATAGTAGTTACTCAGGAAGGATCAGACAAAATCACGACCTCATTTTATTTGAGTTGGATCATCATACAGAAACCCTATCTACTAGATATAAGCAGAATCAATGCAGTCAACGCGCAGCAGAAACAAACCTGTAAAGGAGAATCCCCAGACGCAGGTTTAACACCTGTCACAGAACACCCCATGATCAACCCATGCCGGCGAACACCACGATACCATTTTGGGCCAATCCTTTTCAACTGGATATCCTTGAACCCAGCCTTCTCAAACCACTCAATGTATTCTTCCTCCTTTGGAAAGAGCATCCACACGTCAGCAAAGAAGCGAGACAGCCAGAATGTTGGGTACACTGGGCCTATAATGCATGCCTTTCCTCCCAGTTTCAGCACTCTGTAGGCTTCCTTAATGCCACGCTGGGGATCTGGCCAATACTCGATACTGAAAATGATATTATGTGAAACCATCAGAGACAATTCCAGAAATTACATCTCCCTGTCTTACAACAGAAACTACCTCATACACGAGCCATAACCCCACACCTAATACAAAGACATAGCTTCTCCAGCGTCTCCATCATAAAATGCCTTCACCTATCTTTTACTTGCTAAATTACGTCCCACCGTCTTATGCTTGATAAATCCATTCAAGAAAACCAGCAGTGAAAATATCGCTATCACTTTTTTGCCAATGTGCAAAATAATGTTATAAAATTTATTTAACAATCAGCTCAATTCTTTATTTGATTCACTTGCCTCGCTACATCAGAAATTATGCCATTCGATTGATTATCATCTGTCAAGTCCATTTGTATGTCACACTTTCAGACACGGCTCGCACCATATGCATAGAAAAGTCAACACAATTCTCCCTTATTTGTAAATCATGCCAAGAGACTACGTAGGTTTACCATCAACTGAAATCTCCTGCATCATGACATTATCCAGACGAATGGAGGCTTATCAAAGAACGCTCAAATAGGTCGATGCACAAATGTTTCAAGGCTGTAAATTATAATCCAAAAGGGACACTGGATTATATGATCATTGTATCTAGATGCTTAAACCAAGAAAGTTGATAATGAAATGTCAATCCTACTGTTATCACAATAAAATTACACATGTATAGGTCATCAATCCATTGATATATGTGAAACACTTATAAAAAATTAATATGTGTAGGACATTCGGCAGAACATACAGAATTGCTTGGTAGAGACAAACACCATCAGTAATTTAAAGGCAGGTTCCTTTCCTATCGGTCAAGTGAATCTTTGTTACATGATGAAGCATCTCATTTTGCAATTGACTCAAATATTACCTCATCTTCATAGCTACAAGCAGAAGGCGCTATCTAACTTAAGTTACCCGTTATGAAGCACGGAAACTTAAGATAAAGTCAATCACCTTCCTGCCGAAATGTATCGGTCTGCATAGTCAGTCTTAAACGGGAGATCCTCCGCATCCCCCTCAATGATTTTGCACTCCTTCAGGGGCTCCTTCTGCCTGGCCTTGGCGAGCTGATGCGGCGACTGGTCGAGGATAGTGACATTCTTCGCATCCACGTGCTTAACAATACCTAGAGTGGTAAAACCAGTCCCACCACCAACATCCACCACTACCATGCTCCTATCATAGAGGTCGGCCGGCTCGAGCGCCTCGTCCCGCATGTCCTCAGTCCAATGTCCAGGGTTTATAATGTGGTCATACACAATCGAGAGGAACCTGTAGAACCAAAAGGCCTCCTTCTTGTGCTGTATGAACCTAGGCTGTGAAGCAGGCCTAGAAGCAGATACGCTACACTTGGGCACTGCTCTCTTCACAACCCCAATTCTAGCAGAAGACACTAGGGTCAATTTGGGCAGGTTCAGATTCTTCCCACCAAAATCCGACCCCACAAAGCCCAACCCTTTTGGGTATATGCTTCTCATCAATCCTAGGTAATCAGCCCCATTAAGCAGCGAAGAAGCCATGAGCTACCGAAAATTACCCGCGAATTCTTGAAAAAGTCGCGACCTTTAGCGTCCAGCAAGAGATACCCAAATGCAAGGACCCAGAAATTTGATGGGTTTTTATCTTCTTGGGTCCTTCAAGTGAGAGCCACGATGAAGCGAGAACGCAGTTAGGATTCGATAGTTCCCACCATGGACACCTAAAACAGAGAGAAGCATCAAGAAAATGGAGATAAGAGCTTACCAGACAGGTGTGCGGCTGGGGCTTGGCGAGGTATTTTTCTTTGTGCAGCTACCACTGGTTTAGTGGGCTCCGAGCAGAGAGACGCAACAGCAATACTACTACTGGTCCCCTGCCTGAACGGTTCTTGTTTTTTTTTTATTGTTTTTTTTTTTTATTTGTTTCTCCTCTTCAGTTTGTGGAACTTCTTTGACATCTTGCGGGAGAGAGAGAATGGAGCAAAGATGGAAGTGGGCGTGTGTGGTGAAATTTGGTCATAAATTATTGCTGTCCATACGAAGATAATAAAGTGACGTAGACTCCTCGCTCTGATGGCGTGGACTGGTTTCTTGTTTCTTCTAACATCTTTTCTTCATTAATAGACATCATTTTTTTTTGGACAAAATAGAGATGTGTGTATATATATAATCACCGGAACAATTTGTTGCTGCTACGAAAAAAATCATATTAAAAATTAAATCACATGACACTTCTAGTAAATCGCATCACAATGGCAACACCAATGAAGACGATTGTTATGGAATCAACTTATCGAAAGATGAGGAAGAGGCTGAAGAATAAAATCAACTAAAAAAGATTACCCATCATAACATTGTCAGCAGGAATCATATCACTGCTTGAAAAAAGTGAAAAAATATGTATACACACCGTAGAATTTGTTGAATGCTTAAAATGAGTAAATTAATTCTTATGTTTTGTAAGAGTTGCATAAAAATATGCTAGTGCTGTTGTGGATAGAGTTAAAAAGCAACATTAATATACTCTTATATGATTAGTGAATGCACCTAACTTCTAATGAAATAGTCATATGATTATCTACGGTAAAAGAGCTCCTACTATTATTAGGAAACAAAAAACATATATTTGTTATAATCAATGAAAATGAAAAGAAAAAAAATTTGAAATGAAGGGAAGAACGTCAGGGAAAATTGTGATATCAATTTTTTGGACGAATATCGAAGAGAAATTATGTAGAGGAAAATTGAGCTAATTGATAGTATTCGATCCCGTTACATCTTTCTAACTTTAACATTCTTTATTGAGGGCATTTTCGAAAGTGAGAGAGATAAACACAATTTCCCTCCATTTCTCTCTAACTTTGGGAAGTTCTTTCATAAGCCCCAAGAAAGTAATTTCATTCGCTTCCCTTCATATATTTTCTGGTTAATACCACGAAAAACTCCAAACTGGTACACATGTGACAAATTTACCTAAAACTATTTTTTTTACCACGAAAAATCTCAAATTAGTACCTCTGTAACAATTTTACCCCAAACTGGTACACTTGTGACAAATTTACCCTTTATTAGTTTCCATCAAATTTTACAATCAAATTGCTGAGTTTGATAACACGTGATAGTTGACTAAATATACTGGCTTAGGGTTTTACCCTCCATTTGTCTCAAGTGTGCCAGTTTGAAATTTTTCGTGATATTAACCTAATTTAACGGAAACTAACGGAAGGTAAATTTGTCACAAGTGTACCAGTTTGGCATAAATTTGTCACAAGTGTATCAGTTTGAGGTTTTTCATAATCAAAAAATTAATTTTGGGTAAAATTGTCACATGTGTACAAGTTTTGGGTTTTTCATGGTTAAAAAAATAATTTTTGGTAAATTTATCACAGAAGTACCAGTTTAGGATTTTTCGTCGTATTAACCCTATATTTTCTCTTCATTATACTAGACTATTGTGTCCCTTTTTCTTCATCATCTTAAATATAATATTTTGAAGGATTGTTGTACGAAAAAAAAGTCAGAGCATCTGTCGACAGTATAAAAAATATTTTTAACCTTAAGATTCTTTTTCTTTTTGCCATCTATGAAATGAAATGTTCCTTTACTCTAGCTATAAATGCTAAACTACAATTATTACCTAAACATGCGAAACTGTTTATCCATATCCCGATCCCCAAAAAAAAAAAATCGATTGTGGAGCAATATTATCACAATATCACATTGTATTTTCGTATAAACTTGTATTATTCTTTTCATCTATAGGCTTAATACCCTTGAAAAGATTCAACTTTAAATTTGGTCACAATTATACTCTAAACTTTTTTTATCTCATAAAAAACTATCAACTTTTACTTGAGTCCTAAATATGCCTTTGTTAACCCCATCCAAAATTTATCTTGATAATTGAGAGATGGAAAACTTTCGAGAGCAAGCTATTCGAGTTTTCCAATTGCGAGAGATGGAAAACTCCCGAGCACGAAAGATTGAAGATTGAGCACAAAATTGAAGATTCTCCGAGCGAGATGGAAGGAAGACACTCTAAAGAGTAAGAGTAAAAGTAATTGAAGAAAGTCAACCCTAATTACTTCAGTTCTTACCCAAAATCTAGATCCAATAAGGCGTCATTTGAGCTGACATGAAAATTCATCTCTAAAAAAAGTCCTTTCTTTTACATGAAATTTAGGGAAAAAAAACTAGAGCAATGATGTGAAAACGCCACGTCACTAAGGGTGGTTTTTTACGAAGGCTTAACGGATGCAAATTTGATATTCAAGTAAGAGTTGATGGTTTTCTATGAGATCAAAAAAAGTTAAGGTAGAATGAAGTTAATAATTTTTTATGAGACAAAAATAATTTATAGTAGAATTGGGACTAGATCATATGTTTGGAATTTTATGAGATGAAAAAATAAAATAAAATAAAATTAGAACCGGTATTCAAGTTAGGGATTTTTTAGGATATTGTGCCTTCATTTGTATATGTAATTATGTTTTATTCATGAATACTGAACATTCCACAAAGGTTGACCCCAAGCGGAAGGGTTACCATCTGAGGCTCTGAGCACATGTCATGGTTCATGGCTAATGCAGCACTTCACCGTAGACGCTACGCAGGCAAGTTCAACGCAGAGAGCAGCACTCGGTAGCTCTGGAGCATCAGTTGAAAGCGAAACCACAGAAGCTTTCCTCAAAATTCATTCCCGTGCCTCGCTCGGTGGAGGAGACGGCAGAGAGTTGAAGACTTTTTCTATTCCTTTTCCCATAAAGTTTCGTGCTTTCTGTAAAATTTCTCCACTTCTCGCTTCAAGAACCCCGAGATCTCTTCGCGTCCCCTTCTCTTCGACAGCGACCTCAATCCTCGGAATGCGGGGATGCCGTGGGGGTTCCTTGGTTGCAGTCCAGTGATGTTTTCGAAAGTGGGTTTTGTGTAATGTAGCTTGAGTTTCGATCTGAACGACCAAATGGGTGCTCCAGCTCGGAGTTGAAAAGCCGCTTCTTTGAGCCATTCGGAGAGAGGGTGCGAGAGAGAAGAGAGAGAGGGAGGCTTCCCATAACAATCAATGCTTTTGTGAGGATGGACTCTAATAAGAGTGCGTCGACGGTGAATGAACATGCGAATAGTTCGGCATCGGATAAGAGAGGGAAGTATCGTATTATGGCGGAGGTCAAGCGTCTCGAGCAAGATTCCAAGTTCTTGGAGGTACCCTTTTCCTTCTGTTGTCTTCTGTTTTTGCTTCTTTGTTTGTTCTGTGCGTGGTCGGGTTAGTGGAGTGAGATTATGGAGCACGGCTTTTGTTGCTCGAAGTAGCAATACCCGTAGTGGACAGTGCTCGAAATGATTCAAGCATGATATGTAGGATGTGTTGTTAGTGGTTTGTAATTGGGAACATGTGCATTCTCTTGTTGTGTTTGTAATTCGGTCATAGCTTTATCCTTTTGTGCTGAATGATTGGCGTGGGAAGCAGTGGCTACACGTTGACATCCTGTCGCACACTGAAAGGCGGTGCTGCTGCTGCTGCCTCTGTATAAAGTAGCTTTGAAGGCTATAGAATATTGTTAAAAACAGAGGTGTAAAGAATTCAATTCACCAGTCTTAAGTGAGATTTCTAGCTTTGAAGCCTCAAAGGCCCTTCTGTCATCTCATTACAAACCATCAAAACCCATGACTAGAAGAGGGAAAACTTCCTTTTCTCTGTCTCTACACTAGTTCGAGCAGTTCACAATGTTCCTGAGCCACAATTCCAGCAGTCACCCTCGGCAATTCCACCAATTCAATGGCCACATTCCACAAAACTCTGGTCCCACTCAAAATAGTTCATCGAATTTGCCGAAACAACATCTGCTAGATAAAATGTACCCTTTTCCTGAAAGATGAACCAATTGGTATTAGAGCTTGAGCTCGTGCTTGTGCAGCTTTTAGGAAGCAGTTTCAAGAACTATGCATTTGGGTCATGTTCTACCAACTTTGTAAAAAAGAATTTAGAAGATTGTGCAAATTTCTGGATGAAGTAGATCTGTTCTTGTTGAGCCATTAGCCGGTCTGTTGAATGACAACAACCTGACCTTGACAGAATTGAAAATGAAAATCTTCTGGCTTATATTCTGATGGTGTCACTCATGATGTATTTAAGGTGAAAGGTACCTTTAAGCACCAAAGCTAACGGTACCTTGACTGACCAAGTTGGAGCATGCGCATGCTTCAGTTAAGTGTAGTATTAAGCAATTGGAAGGGACATAGTGGACTCTGGACTTTTTAAGCACTAACAAGTAACAAATATATCACACAGCAACAGTGAAAGTTGAATTGAGAAATATATTAAATCGATTGGGTAAGACAAAGTAAGATAGAGAAAGTGAAATTACTGAATAGTATTCACTTGGTAATAAAAGAATCTGAAACCATACACCAAGCTTATTTTAGTTTATCTTCTATACTTATACTGTGAAACGGTTCCTGGAAAGTTTTGTTAACATAGACTGACATGCAAAAACCATGTTTGGTGAGGTATGATATAACTCATGTCATGGTTAACAATAAACAACTTGTTATCTGACTAACCATATGTCTTATCTTGACCTAACGTAGAGTCGAAGCACCTTCTTCTTCTTCCTGGATTATATGAGCGAGAGATGAACAAAGCTGAATTTGAATCAGAAGATCAATTAGATAAAGCCGGTGTGGCACTATTTCCTCTCATTAAGTAGTCATTGATGGGTCAACATTAAACCTCTCATGCAACTATTCTTTGTCTTTACTTATAACTAATAGAAGTATTAGAAGTACCGGTGCATTCAGTGCTTGCTTATCTTGCAGGTGAAGTTGGTTATTATGTTTATGATAAAGAAAGTTTGATGAACTCGATGCCAAACTTAGCTTTAGCTTAGTTATAGCGGAGACCCTCTTTAACCTCATCTTAGTCCTGGAGATGACATATCTATCTGATAGATAAACTACTTGTAGGAGATGTCTCGCTATGATTCAGTTTAGCTTGTTTGATCTTGCTTAACATAATACCACAGGATGCCCTTAAAAATTATACCATGCTATTGTTGGTTTTCGTCTGCTATAGGACATAGATGTGGTTTACCATGTGAGAGGACAATTTTTCAAACAATGGCAGGATGAATGGATTGATATCTGCAATTACTTAATGGCAGCATTCCACATATACTATCTCTTTCACTTTTGAATGTTTCAGATCTATCAAATGCCCGGCGACCAGTTGAAATCCATTCAAATCTGAAACTTTCCGTAGTCAATCTGTCAATTTGGCCAGCAAACTCAATGCTTAGTACTTAGCAGCATGAAATAGTTTCATTAATATGCTCGTTTATGTTACGTTCTGTGTAAATGCTTTACTTGCCTCTTCTGATAAATTACGACAGAAATTAATCAAATGATTAAGAAGTTGTTTATTCCTCCACTGCATCAATCTATTTGATTTCAATGCATATTTCGACTTAGCTTACAAAGGGAACAGTGTGACTGGTTCTCTGCCTGGCAGACATTTGCTGGGCATTTTCTCTTTGCCAATCCATCTGGAGACTGTTATTCTGGGAAATCGGTATATAAAACAAATCAAAACAGATTGTTACTGCGAGTTTTGGGTTGAGTCTTATTTGATTAGTGGAAGGAATATCTTCCTGTTAATGAGAATGTGCTGTGTACAAAAATTTTATTAGCTTGTTTAGTTGATCTGATGGCACAGATGTAGCTACCTTGTCCAGATGTACTATCGGTATGAGGCAAGGTTTTAAAAGCTGGACTGGTGAGAGAACCACTCAAGTGACTTTGTCTACAAATTCCCGGTCAACCGTTAATGAAATCTGGAGTAATATATAAAGCAAAAAGGAACTCCTACATGTAAGGGATCTTAATTTTTTGTTTGTTTTTGCCTTGTCCTAATATCCCCAATTACTTATCTACAAATACTGTTCTAGGACACATGCGTAAAATAGTAATTGTATTTTATCTCTCATGCATTTCAATAATAAAATCTGATATTTTCTATGCATCAACTTCGATAGAAAAAATTTCAAATATTAGAACATCTGTCTCTTTTCACATACATTTATATAATTTCATTATATTGGGTATTTATCAACAATTCTTTCCACTAAATATTTCTAATAAGGTGGTTTTGCTTAATATGCAAATTTCTATTTCGTGCATACAAGGAACACTTGTGCACATTTGCCAGTATCAATTGAATATATCGATTTCCAATTTCAAACTCACAATAATGCACAGTTGAGGGGTTCAAGTCCATGTGTTGGTGTTTTTAGGAGTCCCAGGTTCCAAATCAATTAATTTATTTTTTCACACCAGTTGTATGTTCTTATTTTACTGGTGTTTATATCAATTTAACATAATAGTATCATGCAGTGAGTTGTATGTGTCGACTACCTCATTAATGAGGTTCTCGGTTGGAAAATAGCTGACCCATTTCTTTCCAACGTCTTCTCTGCCTGGCAGATACTTCCTGGGCATTTTCTTTTCTTTTGCAAATCCATCTGGATACGGTTATTCTGATATACCTCCAATTTCCGGTATAAAACAAAAGGAAAAACAGATTGTTGCCACAAGTATTGGGTTGGGTCTTATTTGATTAGTGGAAGGAACGTTTTCCTGTTGATGAGAATGTGCTGCCTAGTTGATCTGATGGCACGGATGTACTATCGGTATAAGGCTAGGTTTAAAAGTTGGACCGACAGCTCAAGTGACTTTCTCTGCAGTATTCTCTCTGAACTGTTTGTAAATCCAGAGTATTATATGAAGCAAAGAGGGCCTCCTACATATGATCTGAGAGATCTTAATCTTTTTTTTCTTCTCCTAATATCCTATATTACTTATTTTACAAATATTGTTCTATGGACAAGTGTATACATTAGTACTTTTGTTTTGTCTCTCGCACATTGCAATATTAAAATCTGGAATTTTCTATCCAACGACTTTCAAAAAAGAAAGTTTAAATTTTGAAATATCTTTCTCTTTCCACATATTTTTATCTAATATATTTATCAACAATTCTTTTTCCATCAAAAATTTCTAATAAGGTGGTTTGCTTAATTTTTCAAATGTCAATTTTTTGCATACACAACTTGTGCACATTTGCCAGTATGTATGGAATAATCTATTTTCAAATTCAAATTTACACTGAGGCACAACTTAGTGGTTCAAGTCCATATGTCGGTGTTTTTAGGAGTCCTGGGTTCAGAATTCAAATCAGTTACTTTATTATTTCACACCAATTCTTTGTTCTGATTTTACAGTTTTGAGATATAATTTATATCAAATAAACATAACAGTAGCATGTGGTGAGTGGTATGTGTGTGACTACCTCATCAATGAGGTGCTCGGTTTGGAAAATAGCCGACTGCAATTTTTTCCAATGTCATTTCTACCAGACTGGGTCGTTTTTACTTCATGACCTGGTTGAACTTCCTGATTTGGCTGAGTTCAACCAAATAAACACTGGTTTGATCCAGTTATTTATTACCTCCAGCACTTTGGTGGGCTAACTGGACGGAACTTAGGAACAGGTTCCTGGTTTAACTGGTTAAACCGACCAATCTGGTCCCATTGTCAAAACACTGCTATCTGGTATTTAAACTTCTCTAAGAATCAAGATTGCCATCTACTTGATATCTGGTATTTTCATTGATTAATTTAATTAGAGTCGATTGTGATGTATGGCTCCAAGAATTGTTGCCTTAGTAGATCAGATGCTTTACTTCCTCAGTCTTAACTTCACTATACTGGATATGGTCATCTTTTGGCATGATTATGCCTTGAAGCATTTAGTTTTTTTATTGCCTGTGCTCTTATCTTTGGCAATTCTCTCTTCTAAATACTATTTTTTCTTTTTTCTAATAGAAATCAATAAAATATTATCGGACCTCTGCAAAGTTTTCACCCTGTTGAGTTTGCATTTCTGCATTGAGAGGATCTAAAACACGAGGCATGCAATTGGGTACTTCAGATTCTTTGCTTATTTCAGATAGTTGCAAAGATTGAGTTATTGGGTTGTATGGTTATAACAACTTTGGCTTGGAAAAATTTTAAATACCATCTGCCTAAAAATCAAATATTGGTGTTTCATGAAATCAGATTTCCTGCTCAATTTTATAGAACTGTGAGTTTTAGATGGTTCTTGTCTCTTGCTTTTCCTTGTGACAAGTGTGAAACCAATCCATAGATTTCTGTTAGGACCACACAGTTTGGCTCAGCTGCCCACACAGGGAATGCTGAAGTTCGAAATTGGCAGTTAAAGAAAATTAAAAGCCTGTAAAAAGTTACTATGTATAGTTTCTTTTTGAGATATTGAGTGCTGCAGAACGTGTTATATTGTGACAACCAGAGTCCCAACGCACTTGTGTGCTGATGCTATATATTCTCCTTGATTTTCTATGCAGGAGGAGTTAAAAGAACTCGAAAGATTAGAAGATGCCTCATCCATTTGCAAGGAGTAAGTATATGAGAGCTACTTAGTAAGCTTCTCCAACTTTGCTGTGGCTTAGAATTATGGCTTTTAATTCCAATTTACTCCTTAAAAGCAGAGTCTGAGTCAAATTTTAAAAGCCCAAGTAGTCTTTTGAGTAAATATTGATGATGTCAGAATTATATCTTTTAGCATTCTGCGACAATGTTTACTTTGAAGAAAGTCACTGTGAAGGCTACTCCACTGCTCAGGCGAAATGCTGCAGTGGAGTGCATGACCCTCTGAAAGAGCCTCTTGCAGTGATTATCTTTTAAATTGATCATGACTTTGAACAACAATTGTCACAATATCGTAGATCTTTAGTTTGAACTTTGGAGCAGTCAAATGTGAAGTCCAGATCTGTTGCTTTACAGGCTAGAGGTTTTAGTTACTATATGCATCTTTTCCTTGAACACTGGTTATCTAACTAGTTCGCGGTGAAGGACTAAATTTACCCGTCGGTTTTAAATGTCCTTCAGCTTGCTGCTCTATGTAGAGACAAAGCCAGATGCGTTGCTTCCAGTGTAATCCCTCAAACCTCTGTGCTTTCAGCCTAAATGTAGAGTGTTTGCTTCTGCCAGTGAGCCCTGTTCGTGTGTTGATGTTTTCGTTCCCCTAATTACAGGACTAATGGCCCAGCTAACCTGTCGTGGAATAGATGGTTTGAGGGGTTTCAAGATACGGAAGGCTGCAGATGCCGGATAACGTGATGAATCTGATCCTGCCATGTATGGAATTTCCCATTTCCTGGAGGAAGTATAAGATTGTGACGAAATAGGGCTTACAATAGCATACACAACAAAGCACGTGCCGATGCCACAATAAGATTGTAGCCAATGCGCAAGCAGGCTTTTTTGTGCCGCCGAGACTTAATTAGATTGTTACCTCGACTAAAAGCGTGCCAGCCAAGGCAACCGCACTGAGGAGTGGAGTAAGATGAATCCTGGATGGTCTGGGCCATCTTGGCGACTTTTAGATGTGTTTCTAGGTAAACTTGTATTGCATATTGTGTCACTTTTATGTGCAGTGTAAATTTCAGGGAATGCAGTTCTAAAGTTGATGTGCCCTCCTATTCTTTTCTTCATCACTGGAATCTAAAATGCCTTTGCCAAGGCTATCTTTCTCATTGTTAAGTTCACTAACTGTTTGCTAGCATTCTGGTTTTTAACTTATTGCACATTCTGCTTGGCTTTATGTAGCAAGTGATCTATCTCAATTTGGGTTGATGCTGTTTTAAAATGTCGAGCATTATATATCTCTGCATGATTGGCTCGCTATGATGCCTGGATTCATCAGCTCGACACGAAATTTATCCAGAGATGGTTGTTCTTTCGATAAATAATCGAGAGATTAGTCATTCATTGATGAGCTTTGTCTCATGCTAATAGCCTTACTTCAGTTGGGTAGAAAAGATGGGCGGATTTAGTTTAAACGCTAATTGAAGATGTTCGCCTTATGGAAAGAAAACAGAGAGGATATGTACCTTGCAATCGAAGACTCTTCGAGTGGCGAGCGTTCCCTCGAGAATCAGGAAGGCGCGCACCACGTACTCGAGCAAGTTGTCATCTAACTTAGATTAACCATATTTAATAGCACTTTGGTGGCTTTAAGTCTAATTAATTCCAAATATTTATGTGTTCCTAACTTCTGCATTAGTAGTTTTCAGGCCGGGGTGAATTTGGGCTGACCCGACTTGTTGGTGAACCGCCAAATTTTGGTCCAAGAGGGTAATTAATCAAAGCAAGGACCAGCAAGACCTTCGGCCCAAAATGATCCAATTATCTTCTGCTTTAGCAGAGCACAATTGAACAAAAACGCCAATTGCAACGACGAGCTCTTCGATTATGCTCATGTCTATACTCACATCTAATTAGTAATAGCCCACAATGCCTTGCAATGGTACTTACGGTCTAAAGAATTTCAACTCTAAAAGGTGTTGATCGCTTCGGATGCGTAAGTAATCGTGCTTAATCCTGACGTGAATTGCTTGCCTACGGACCATGAAGGTACTCGTTTGGTAATGTTATAGCTTCTTATTGAATCTTTCTGTGTTGCAATTGTGTTCTTTTTTTCATCGTCACTGCAGATTGTACCGTGGAAGTATGTTCATTTACATGTAATAAGAGGTTTCTAACGATCTCTACGATTAAAGTCGTAACATCTTAAAAACCTATGAGATCAAATACACTTATAAGATTCTACTGGATGCATCAAAAGGAGACGGAAACGCCTCTCCATTTTTCCCCTTTAACTTATTGTTTACAATTCCACATATGTAAATTTTGAGAGTCGTGCATTCAAATGGAGTAAATTATCGCGTTCAAGTTAGACATGGTGGTAATTATAAAGAGAAAGAAATAGACGCAATGGTGACGTTTCGTAAGGTCCTTAATTTTCTCTCTTTGGTGGAGATTATTTTAAAATGTTTACAAAATTATAAATTAACCCAAAATGCCAATTTATATTGTCTTTCATCATATTATATATTCTTCTGACTCCCAAACCCTAAGATATTACTAATCTTTAAAAATACTAGGAATCTCACGAGACTTTCCGTTGGTGTCATCATTTCATTATAAATAATACCAATGGATAATTGTGCCTGCCGGCATTACGTATGAGCCTTATCATGACATTAGTTTCATCGAAAACCTAAATAACCACCTAATTTAATCCTCAACCTAGGTACTAAAAATATTTTAAAAGGAGATGAAAAATATATAAAATCTTTACTAACCTAGCTCGGTCATGTGAAGTGACCATCAAAACGATGCGGAGTCCCCACTACTTTTACGGTTCCCCATGCAAGAAATTTGGCTAGAACCCTAAAAGAGAACACCCAACCCACGTTACTATTGTTGAAATAAAACAAGTTAATATTCGATTTTTTTTATTGGTCGAAAAGGAAATAGTTAATTAAAGAACATTAGATAAAATTTGAAAAAGGGATTAAATAATGGGATGAAAAGGACCGTTAAAAGAATCTCTTTTCCACACTGTCACCATCACTCTGTCCTTCTTGTCTCGTTTGTCGAAAGCAAACCCTAGTTTGCACCATAGGGGGAATGATATGGTACTTCGAAGTCACATGCTATACTAATGCTAGCCAGTCACTATGTGTAAAGTACTTTTATTTTTTATGGTCAGGCCATGTTATTCCCGTTTTATGTAAGTTTGCGCTTTTTTCTGCATTTATTTATTTATTATAGGAGTACTTCTTTTTATTTTTTATTTTTTGCAAATACTAGAAAAGGGAGGGGAGAGAATTAGGAGGAAAAAGAGGGGAAGAAAAATGGCAAGAGAGGGAAGAAGATGGAAATTTCCGACTGTTGGGTTGTTTTGGGAAGGGAAAAAGTTAGAGGGGAAGGAAAAGTGAAAAGTAGGAAAATTTGATTTATTTATGTGAAAAATCAAGATTGCACTTCAATTAAGAAAGGGATGAGAATGACCCTAGTATGAAAACAGAAGTAGCATTCATGAATTTTTTTTGGCTACATCTTTGTAGCCTTAGTGCATAAGTAAGGGCCCATTTGTTTTCAATTTAGTTTAGGCAGATAGTACCTTTTTCCGTCATGTTTAAAATATTATCTAAAATTTAAAAAAATATGTAAATATTCTGTACAAATTCATGTATTGATATTAAAATAAGGAAAATTTCATTTATTTATGTGGAAAATCAAAATTGCACTTCAATGAAGAAAGTGATGAGAATGACCCAAGGATGAAAAAGGAAGTAGCATTTTATGTATTTTTTGGCTACATTTTTTACCCTCAAGGCATAATAAATGAGGCCCCGTTTGTTTTCAATTAAGTTTAAACAAAAAGTAATGTTTTATTTTCGTGTCAAAATTCTAAAATTTATGTATTCGATTAAAAAATCACAATTCTTATACCACAAATTTTAGATTAAGAAAATAGTAAAAATCAATCCGGAAAATTTTTACACTAGCATAGTACATTGTTTTCCTTTCTTGTAGAGATTGAATATTCAAAATTCAGCCGAATTTAATGTTTGAGTTGCACAATATTAAAAAAGATGCAAATTTCAAAAGTTCACATGAAAACCATAAACAAAAATTTATTTTAAACACACACAACCTTGTTACATTCTCGCATTTCTTTCACCTTTTTTTTTTCCGGTCGCGACTTTCTTTTTTACTTCCTTGCTCTACAGTTTTTTCCGTCCAATGAAGTATAAAATTGCATTCTATCTCTTATTTTATATCTTATTCTTTAGAAATTTTATTAAGTCCACCGTCTTTATCGAACTATGTATATAAGCATGAGTGAATTGGCGGTCCAACCAATTGTAAGAACAGTCGAACTAGTTAAAGATGAACGGTAAAGATCGTTGGCTTAAGAAGATGATGATGATGATCAGTGAAAAAAAGAAAGAAAAAGATATATAGAAAAAATATAACAATTCATAAAATTACTCAAAATGACGTCGTTTTGACTAAATTTGTCCATGTCAGATCGCCGGTGTGCCATGTGAGACCGCTGGTGATGATAGGACTATCAAGTCGGCATTTTCAAGCACAAATTAGCTGGAAGAATTATATTGAAGTTTTACAAAAAGATTTATGATTACATTGATAAAATTGAAAAGTTTAGGACTGCATTGACATCCATACAATAGGTTAGTCATAAAAAAAAGTCACAAAAAACCTCCAAATTATACCCACCATGATATATTTATCTTAAACTTTTTTTGTGACATAAGAAACCCCAAACTATGTTCATTGTGACACATTTACCGTAAATTTTTTCATGGGATATAAATAACCTCAAACTTATATCTATGTGATACATTTATCATTCGTCAAAGTTTCGTTACATGATTTTTCAGCTAAAACGATGTCATTTTTATTTCACTTTAAGCTACGTGGGAGCCATGTCAACACTGTTTGCTTTATGGCATTCACGTAGACAAAATTTTAAGGGTTTTCATTGACAGAATTTTGACAAATGGTAAATGTGTCACACAAGTACAAGTTTGAGATTTTTTGTGTCAACAAAAGAAAAGATTATGATAAATGTGTCACAGTAAGCATGGATTATGGTATTTGGTGGCTTTTGTCCTTTCTTTTATTACGGTGGATAAAACTTCTATGTACAAATAAGAGCTATTTATCTTGCTGTACAAGGTAAGTTACAATATTTTTTCAAGAAGTAAAGGTAGATTATAATAATGAGATTCAAATAAAAGTGCACATACATATACGTACATATACGTATAGTATCCATAGCAAAAAGATGGATTGTTCATGGGTTATTTTCAATAGACCACAAGATCGTGCGCATGTGATAATATCTACTAAAGTTGTTTTTCACGTGAATGTGGTACATGCATGTGCATGGAAGCACATGTTTTCAGAGTTTGGACTGTGTTTTGGAGAATTTCCATATGTTGACCCTTGCTTGAGGTTGACACATATTCCATCAATCTCTCCACTGACTTTTTTTTTTGTTACTATTATTATTGTGTAGTTTGAATCCTTCAGAATTATTGGGTCGAACTAAAAAGGGTTTAACCCTAATTATTCTCCTGCTACATGACAAAGATTCCAATCAACTCCCCAGATGTATATGCTTTAAACATGCTTTTCTGTGATCGAATTAAATATATATATGTAGAAGAGAAAAATAGGGTTTCTAAAGATTTGTGTTGCTAGTTCCCGCCAACTTTTTCAGGAGCATGTTTTGTGTTTTGAAATTGATTGGGTATTAGAATTTATTATGCCATGAGCAGATAATATATTCTTTTACACATAACAAATAATGATCTAATCTTGAGAGGAAACTCTAATTTGTAGAATCACCCAAAGAACAACCTACATGTCCTCCGAATTTCTTGAAGATATTGTCTTTGGATCATTCGGACGTAGCGAGTGTCATTTGATGCGTTTATGAGACTAGGCGCAATATGCCCAGTGCAATTGATTTTAGGTGTCGATAATTTTTTAACTATGTATTTGGTGCCTACATTGCCATTCTGTTTAAAGCACAGCAATTGAGAATGGCATAGGATATCATATCTGTATTCAAGAATTATGTGATTGTGTAATCGTCCTTATCGTGATTAAGTATCGTGTGCATGCAAATTCATGTACCAGAAGAAAGACATGGCAAGAATAATAATCAAATAAATTAATTTTATTTGGATTCAACCCATTTGAATTTTCTGCACCCAAAAAAAAAAAACCCATTTGAATTTTCATATTGTTGGGGAGGAAATGGTGATGCCCTGCCAAGTTCATTTTCACCTAAATTTTTAAACAGCCTAAAGGAGTTTTTGGTTGGATTTCTTTCTTTCATTTTTTTTTTCTGTGAATTCTATTCTTGGGTGCAGTTGGTCCATATGGAGAGACAGATGACAGTAGTCAGAAACACAAACTACCATTAAATTCATTGATTGATGGTGTAATAATGGGCATTGGTCAAGTCTTCCAAGTCATGAAGTGCTGAGGTCTCTCTTTTGCACTCTGCACAACACTTATAATATCACAGAAGCCTCCATGTGGAAGATGATGGACTTTGCAGTCTGCTATGCGGTCCAATCCCTAACCCCCAGAGAGAGAGAGAGAGAGAGAGGAATCAGAAATCCACATCTCATCTATCTTCATGATTGATTTAAGGGTCCCTTGAATCCCCAAGATCCAATCACCCAATCACATTATTCTACTCTACTTGAATTTAAAGGGGCTAGTCATTTGATTAAAATAAAGGGCACATTTTTTTTTTCACCGTATTGGAATATTCATCTCCTCTACTGCCTACTTAGCTTGGCATGGCATCACTTCCCATGCATATATGCCGAGGGAGAATTGTAAATAAACCAGGGGGATTTTCTAAAGGCACTGGTGATTGAAGACCTATTTATCAAATTGAGTTCATAAATAGTCTAAGGTGACGTGATAAGTTATAAACGGATGTTGAAAATAACTTATCGAATTTAAATATTCAATAAGAACCCGTTATGTATTTATTTTGAATGCACATGTTTCATCCTTCTAGCGTAATTCCTTCTTCTTTAAATACTTAGGGGTGGCCTATCTCAGTAGGACCTCTCTGAAAGTAAGCTGCAGCTCCAGCACACTATGGTCTGTAGGGAACAACGTGATTCGGATTCAATGAACCTTTAAGTTGAACATTCTGTAATATTGTTTGCAGTCCTTATGGTAGCACCCCGAAGAGACAGTCTGCTGTCGTTGTCCCTCTCACCCTTTTTCTTAAACCTAAAGGAAAGAGTACTTAAGGCTACTCTGAATCCAATTACCCAACCAGCAAATCTTGTTATACCAAATTTTAAGGGTCTCAACTATTTTAATGTGAGGATGACAGTCTTACTTTCTTCCCCCCTGACCCATTGGAATATTCATCCCATCTGCCATGCCTACTGAACTGGGCACTTCTCAATTCCCTACTTCTTTATGCCCTAGAATAGAATGATAAACAGTACACCAATTGGGCTCTTCTTTGTGATTTCTAGGGCCACCCTAAAACAATATAATACATTATCCTCATAGTGGGAGACAGGTGGGGGAGCTCCTTCTAAGTGAAAAACAAAAAGCTGGCTAGCTAACATGTCACCATGTGGCTTCTCAGATCACTGTTTCAATGTAGTACTATGAACTCTTTCATGAATTCACTTGTAGAGAGATAACAAAGGGAGGAAAGGGAAAATGAGTTAACTCCCTCTATTGGAATACCCGGGAATGTGCCTAAAGAATAGGGAGGGGAGGTGGGTGGGAGAACAATGGAGGTGAATGTTGGAAACTGTGAAAAATCTAACCACGTTCATCAAACCAGGGCATGGGAACTTGAGGTGAGAGTGGGGCTCATCATACCATATTTTTGCACTTTCCTTTTCTAATTGGAATGTTATTACACCAATGGGCAATTCTATGGTCCACGGAGGGATAACTCCTCTGGTCGTAACGGTCATAATTTTTCGCATTTTTTTGTAATTTCTATACAAAATGTCGTCACGCATAATAAGTTAAAATTTTACGATCAACGATTAAAATATATTATTTTTTTATATTAGACGATCATGGAAGGGTATGGGATCCGTTTCCAAAGGATCCTTACAAACCCTACACCAAGTAGACTTGCTCGTTGGATGGCCCGGGCGAGCCTGCTTGAGCCGAACCTGTAGAAGCCCTACCCAAGTAGCCAAGGCTTGCGATGTTGAAAAACACAGGCAGGGCATGCCTGTCGATCTTTCCTTTTTTAAAAATTTCAACTAAAAAATGACTAAAACTATAAAATTAATGTAAAATAATTTTAGAGTTTTGTGTTATTTAATTTTAGGGCAAAACCCACAAAAAAAATCCTAAACTATGACCATCATGACATATTTATCTTGAACTTTTTTCTGTGACACAAAAAATAAAAAAACTTATACTTATGTGACACATTCATCAAAATTCTATCAATGAAAACCGTTAAAAATCTGTCTATAAAACGCCAAAAAGCAAACAGTATTGACATGGCACCCACATGTCTAAATGACATTGTTTTGGCTAAAAAATCATTTAAAGAATCATGACGGAAGGTAAATGTGTCGCATAGGTACAAGTTTTGGATTTCTTATATCACAAGAAAAATTTTAAAGTAAATGTGTCATGGTGAGCATAGTTTGGCCTTTTTTATGTCACAAAAAAAAATTAAGATAAATTTGTTACAATAAACATAGTTTGAGATTTTTTGTGACTTTTTTTTCATTTAATTTATTGCTTTGCCCGTGAGTTTTATAAGATTTTTTTCTCCTATATTTGAAATTTAAGCTCATCCATCCTATCAGTGTTTGTAAATTTTAAATATCAAGGTAGAATTATTAAGAAATTGTATCATATAGATGTTTTCATAGAATATATGCGCAATGGGGACAGGTCGAGCCTCCAGCCCTTACCCAGGCTCGACACGCCCAATGATCGAGCGTAAATTTTTTTCTAGGTGCACTGGGCAGTTCAATAAATTTTTAGTCAAGCCCGCCTATTTTTTTTTTGTCATGTTTATCCTCCTTGCACTTTCATTTGGTTATGATAATTAAAACTATTATTTAATTCGCTTAGTAGTCAGATTGAGATCAAATGGACAAATATATTTAGGCTTAATACTACAAAAAAACTCCAAACTAGTACACTCGTGACAAATTTACCTTTCGTTAGTTTCTGTCAAATTTTATTGTCAAATTGAGGTTGGATGACGCATGATAATTGACAGGGTGTACCAGTTTAGGGTTTTATCTTCTGTTTGTCATAGGTGTGCCAGTTCGAGACTTTTCATGGTATTAACTCAATTTAACGGAAATTAAAGAAGGGTAAATTTGTCACAAATGTAATAGTTTGGAGTGTTTCGTGGTATTAATTCATATATTTATGGTAGGTCAACTTGGGCAACAGACTGAAATGCATGTGGGTCAGAATGAAAAGCTTAAACAAAGGCAGCAGTGGTTGATAATGAGCTTTTCTTTTGATTATGAGAGGTTGGGCAACAGATCTGAAATGCATGCGGGACAAAATGAAAAGGTTAAATGAAGGTACAAGGGGCTCATGATGAGCTTTTCTTTTCCTTATGAGTTGGGTGATGTCTTCTTTTTTCTTGTTTTCTCTTTTTAACCTTTAGTCTAACGGGGTAATATTTCTTAATAAAAGCCAGAAAGCTTCACCATGTGAAAATTTCAATGGGGCCATTTCCTAATGACTCTAAGGTTTTTAATTTTCAGTAATATTATGTACATTTAAACCGGTACATTAGATTACTTTATTATCCGATGTGACAGACTATAATTGAATATTTGAACAAGTGGACCATCGATGTTCAATATTCAGAAAATTCTATCTTATCTATTAGGGAAGCAATTTAATAGATTTGATGTTAATGTATCTAACATTTTTTTTTCTTTTCTTAATTGAAAGTTTTTAAAGTACGGATGAAATGCAAAATATAAGAACAATAGTGTTGTGGCGGAAAATGGGAAAACCTAGAGCACTTTTGGGTGATTATGTTCCCTTAAGGTAGAGGAACGAACCATTGTGAGAAGCTTCCTATCTTTAAGCGACTGGCTTTTGGATATTTAGTGATGGCTTTTCATTGCCGTGTTGCTTCTCAAGCTCATAGTAATTTTGAAGCACACATCGGTCGCTTCATGAGTGCAGCACTAGACGATATATATGAATATGATGGTTTGTGTGCATTCGCAGAGATAAGCAGAGTCAAAAACTTTTTCAATTGGACACTCACATGTGTTCGAAAAGCTAACCTCTCCCTCTCCTTAAGTCGATACTTAGCTTCTGCACTTGATCTAGCAACTGCGCTTTGCTTTTTGCTCTTCCACGTGACCACATTTCCTCCTACAAAGGTGCATAACCCTATCATTGATCTTCTATCTGTGGGACTTCAAGCCTAATCTACATCAGCATAACCTTCAATCTCTATGCGACCATGATTCTTCATAAGAATGCAATGTCTAGGGCATGCCTTTAAATGTCACAATATACGGTCCACCAACTCCATGATGATTTGTGTGCACTCATAGAGATTAGCAGAGTCAAAAACTAATCTTCAACCGGACACTCGGGCATGTTCAAGAAGCTACCCACTCCCTCTCCTGAAGTCAATAATCGGTGAACCAACCAACCTCAACGTGATATAAACACAATAAGATTTATTGGGCAAACATCAAAAGTCCTCTCAAGCGCCGGTGCTTTCTCTCTATTCACGACCCATGCTCCTTCAATTTCGAATACGATGGGAATGGATGCCGTTGCCTTTTAAGGGGGGGGGGGG
>BCNH02000002.1:9394445-9511185 GCA_001662345.2 Metrosideros polymorpha var. glaberrima | reverse complement strand
AATTTTTGCAAAATAAAAGAGCCTTAGATTCAACTCGTGACATTTTCTAGTTTACGAGTTTCACTTGTTGACTTATTTAAAAGATCTCACTGAAATCCTATATTAAATTTGTTTCGTTAAGTTAGGTGGCAATTTTTATTCGAGTAATGAAATTAATAATCTAATTCATGAATCCCACTTATTGTAACGAGTGAAATTCGATAAATATTTCTTAGCACATCTAACATCTTTCGAAAATGTTACTCATGCTCACTGAACAATGGTCGATCTGTAGACCTAAAAATGAATCATGTAAATGACATTTCAGGATATATCATTTGTCTAATAATACCGGCGTCTTTTTTTTTTTGTAATGAAAAATTTATTTGTAATCGGTCACAAGAGATTGGTTGGTATATGTTGGCACGAAAAAGAGTTATGCGCATCGACTGTCGACATGCCACTCATCAAAACAGTATCTACGTAATGTTTAGCACCATTGGTATCTACAATGGAAAATCGAACCTCACTGTCACATGCATTGAACAAGTGACGAGATTAATTTGATGATGCGAATGCCACGTGGTTCTTTAGACCCACCCCTTCGCACACCCCTTTCACTTAGAAGAATGATGTATGTTATTGAAGTAACGATTTCGTGCAAATTGCTGAAATATCATCATTTATTGTTTGACAACAAGTCTTATATAATCTTTATATTTCTATATTCTCCATCTAGCTATTAATTTAAGCTTTTGGATTGAATTTTTCAATATGATATTATATCAGCGTTAACCCTTTCATGCATGTACTCTTTATATTTTTTTGTGGTTTCTTGAGTTGGACTTATGTTATTTATGACGTGATAAATGAGCTCTGATGAATATGTAGACGAGGATGGGTCAACGGGGTCGTCGTTCAGAAGATAACCCAAGAATCAAGGAAGTGGGTTTCTGACACGTGGAGAACATCGCCTGCTCTTGGGTTTGCCCTTCCCTTCGCCCTTTAGCCTGCGCTCTCCACCTGCACTGCAGAGGTCGCTTGCAAACTTTCAGTCCCTCCCCCAAGGAACGGGAAAAGAAAAAAAAGAAAAAATAATAATAATAAAAATAACGCCCATCGTTAAATTTATTATTTGTTTATTTAATTTTATATTTTAAGTAAAATAGTCCCGGCAGTATTTCCATTTCTCCGAGCACCTCCCCAAACATCAAGGACTCAACCGGGCCAACCCCATTGCATTTGCCCATTCCGTGAACTCTTTGCGCATATCCATTTGTTTACGCTCGAGTTCATATGGATGACGTCATGGTGAACTATAGAATCTATCCTCTCCTCGATGATTGTGGCGGCAACGGCTGCGGTGGCAGAGGTGGTGGTGGTGATGGTCTAACGGTATGAGCTGAGTATTTCATCGAATGCACGGTTATGAGAATGCCTCGTTATTAATGGTGCGTGTGTCTAGCTTTTGTGTGGATGGATTCCTACGGAGGATTTTTCCAACACGATACGAAGCGCACAAATCGACCTTGACATTGATTGGGCGGGTTTGAGTTTTATTAACCGCGCATGTTGAAATTAATAAGAAAATCGTGTTCGGGTTTGATCTGTATAAAATGAAACCGACCTATTGAACCCATTTAGCTGAATGAAACATATCGACATGATCAACGAGTGTGACTTTATTAATTGGCTATTTTTTGGTATCTTTGTTACTAATGACTAATATAAGTGAAATTGACATTAATGATTGCTATATTTTTACAAAGTTTGAAATTATAAACTTTTTCATAAATTAAGCAAAAAAGAGACATCCATGATTTTATTTATGCATTTTCTAAAAATAATTTTTTATTGAATTTACATAATTATACTAACTTATTAAACACATCAATTCCTTGAAAAAAAAAATCAAACATTAAATTTCATCTAAAATATGTTATTCGAATTATCGTGTAACATTCGGGTTGGAGTGGCCGAATTTGACCCATGTAATTAAATGCGTTTATGCGGGGTCTTGATCGGCTTACTTGTTCAATGAAACAAACTGTGTCTGGGTTGAGGTTTTTCAAGACACGATTCGTAAACCAACCATGTTCGGGTTGACCTAATTATTTGTATGTGCGTAAGTTGACACGAAACCAACACAATTCGCGAATACGAATCACCATCCCCAACTTAGGCGGGGTCATGAAAATCGAACATTGAGTAATAGGCGGTACAGAGTAACCATGATTAAAACCAAACATTCTCTAATGAGTGTGTAAGGTTCCTGCAATGACACCCTCTTGACCCTTTATCATAGGGAAAAGATATCTTATCAACGGAGACTCGCTTATATTCTACGAAGAATTATGTTAGTGAGCATCTTGCAACTTGCTAAACACTAGACTTGTCAAATGGGTAGATCAGATCGGGTCATAAATAGTCCAACTCAAAATGACCCATTAATCTGTTCATGACCAATTTATCAATAATGTAAATTTCTTAACTCATACCTGATCCGATTCGACCCGACCCAACTTATACCTGACTCGACCCATATTACTAAAATACTTTCATATTTAATTTAAAATCTAGGAAAACTTGTTTTTTTATGATTTTTTCTAAAATTATATTGTTAAAACAATTCAATGCGATACAAATCTAATGGAAATTTTTTATAGTTTTTTTTCTTTAAAAAGTCGATTTTTTTTTCTTTGGCCAGTTGCCATAGTCAGTGACTAGCCACCTCAAGTGAGGCTGAGCTCACCTGAGGCCGGCGAACTCAAGCCTTGCCAGAGGTCGAGCTTGCCCGACACTAGCAAGCTTGAGTCTCGCTAAATCAGCGAGGCTTGAGCCTTGCAGAGGTAGGTGAGGTCTCGGCCTCGCCGAGGCAAGCTTGAGGCTGGCGAGGCCTTGACCTTGCCAGATCGGTGAGCCTGGCTTGCCGTTGCTCACAAAGGTCGACAAGCTCGAGGCTTGCTGACGCTCACAAAGGCCGGTGAGGCTGAGGCCTTGCTAGATCAACGAGCTTGAGCTTCGCTGGCCTCCGGTGAGCTCGTGGCCGGCCACCGGCAAAGAAGAAGACAAAAAAAAAAGAGAAGAAAGAAGAAAAGAAGAAAAGATAAAAATAAAATAAAAATATTAAAAAATCAGAAAATGGTTAATGGCCAATTTGTGACTCACTTAAATGAGTTAGAATGTTTAAACCCATTTAAAACTTATTTAAGACTTACTAAGTTTTTAACTAACCCATTTATAACTTATTTAAGCCTTTAAAGTAACCCATTTATAACCCATTATCATTAAATGTGGGTTGAATATGGGTTTATAACCCATATTGCCACCTCTACTAAGCACTAATAAAGAGATAATATTTGATTCTCAAGGTATTGAATTTTTTTCGAAAAACTAATGTTCCGAAAATTGAACAACTCCTATTGAAGTATGCCTGTGGATATCATAAGACGCTCTCAAACACAACCTCGTAAATCCGTGAACTTTTAGACCAAACATTCAAATACTCGCGGCCGAAACGACCGAAACGACGGCATTCTAAGAAGCAAGAAGGGGCAAAAAGAAAGACACATAGGTTGTTGGGGGCAGATGTTGAAGCTCTTATTTGGCCCGAGTGCATGAAAATTATTAAGGCAATAGGAAAGTTGGCTTACGATGCGATGTTTATTTTCTTGAATGACATAGATATTTCACAAGTTTTGAGCTATATGAATTTCCTCCTTCTACATGAGCAAAAAACGACTCAATCTATGATCCCCCACTTTCTCTCATTTCCCAAACATAGCCTAAATGGCACGTAATTTCATTGCGCAACATGAATTAATCGCTATCGAAGAGAAGACACTCATAGCCGAGAATAGACCCAAGTCAGAGACGTATGTCGAAAAGTGTAAAAACAAAATAAGAAAAGGAATCGCGATTTGAGCCGATTTAGTATGTTCTCAAGTTAATGAGTGCTTTCAAAATACTATTAGGGCGTTCGTTACCATTAAAAGTAGAATGGTCAATATAATAATGGATATAACAATGATTGTGATACAAATAGTCTTCGAACTTTGATTCAATATGCAATGTGGTATCTGAACTTTTAAATTGTTTAATGTGATTCCTAAACATAGTTAAATTGTTCAATGTAATCCTTCTGTTTGCTCAAATGACAAACCAAACGTTATTTAATGACGCAGATTATTATATGGTGTGTGCTGCGTTGAATTTTTGAAAGCGATGAGCTGACGCATCCATCTTTTATCCATCTAATTTTGAAAAGAGAGAAAAAAAATTTAGGGCATGAACATTGTCATTTGAGATAACAATCTTATTTAGATAAGTCATGCTTAACTTTTTTTTCTTCTGTTGTCCACCGTTCAAACTTAACGGATTGCAAGCCTCGTCAGCAAATTCCGTTAATTTGAATTAACGAAGAAATCAACATCAAACACATTCATATGGTCTTAGAGACGAGATTTGCACGTTGATCCAAAGCTCGTGGACCGTTTGCGTGGGTTAAGGAGGAGCGTAATTTTCTTGGAGGCTTTCGTCGTCTTGGAAGCTTGAAACCACTCGCGCGGTAATATACGGGAGAGTCGAGGGCGAAATGAGTAATTCGAGAGGGGGGGAGCTCGCGAATTTTAGCTCCTTTTCATTGCCTGACAACGCTCAACCCACCCATTTAAAAGACCAGCAAAGCGGGAGTCATCACTAAAGCGAACGGTCACACTTCCCACGCATTCTCACAGCAGAGAGAGAGAGGAATGGAGGAGTGATGGAGATCTGAGATCGGAAACTTCGTTCCGGCGAGAGAGAGAGAGAGAGAGAGAGAGAGAGAATCTCAGGCAAGATGATGACGGGGATCGTGCAGGACCAGCATCTGGAGAGGCAGATTGAGAAGCACATCGGGTGCATGGCCGGCTTCCTCCACATCTTCGATCGCCACCAGGCCCTCGCCGGCCGACGCCTCTACGCCGCCAAGCGCCTCCCTCCTCCTACGGTCGCCCCCACCTCTCTCTCTCTCTCTCTGTGCTTTGCTTTTGCGTCTTGGGCGCTCGTTCAGTCTCGTCATTGCTGTTTCTGACGGGTGGGTTTTTTTTTTTTGATCTTCAGGGACTGAATTCGGCTCCAGAGACGCCGAGGGTTGTTGATTCTCCGGCGATGTCCGGAGAGGTCGTGAAATCTCCGGCGACTAGAGCACCGCCGTCGCCGGATCGGTCCTGGCCTTCGCCGCTTAAGGAGATCCGCTCTCCGGCGCCGGAGCCGGGGAGGCCGGCCGCCAGGTCGCCGCTCCCGTTCCCGGTGTTCGAGTTCAAGGAGGGCACGCGGTCTCCGTGGAAGTTCTCGAAGGAAGCTCCGAGGCTCTCGCTCGACAGCAGGGCGACGACCGACGCTAAAGGTAGCCTCTATCCTCGCGAGATCCGCACGAACGCCGCGATTCTGTCGGCGGGCAGGCCCGACAAGGTGGCGGCCGGCGGCGACGACGAGAGGCAGCGGCGGTCGCCGAGCGTGATCGCGCGCCTCATGGGCTTGGAGAACCTGCCTCGTCCGGATCCAGAGCCGGCGAAGAAGGCGGAGCTCCGGAGATCCGCTTCGGAGTCCAGAGTCAACAAAGACATCTACCGGTTCATGGAAGGGGCCGCGAGCGGTTTTCACATGAATCAGTCGCAGCAATTCAACGTGCAGAGCAAGGTCGCGAGCAATGCGATCAGAGAGAATGCCGCCGCGAGAGGGGACAACAAGTCAAGCCTCGCGGTTGGCCGTGACGCGAGGAGCGTGAAAGCGGAGGCGGCGAAAGCTGCGCACAGAGGATTGATCCAGAGGAAGAGCTTCTACGACTCGACGGAGTTCTTCCCGGAGCCGAAACAGGCCGTGTCCATCTACGAAGAGATTGAGAAGAAACTGAGGATGAGAGGCATCGACGAGCCGTCCAAGGATCTGGAGACGCTGAAGCAAATCCTCGAGGCTCTGCAACTGAAAGGCCTTCTCCACTCGAAGCGCAACGAGGTGAACTCGAGGAATTTCGTCCACGAGAGAAGTTTCAACGACTCTCCAATCGTGGTCATGAGGCCGTCGAGGTCAAGCAATTTCTATGGCAGGAATGGGAGTAATTCACTGCCTTCGAGCTTCAGATTGAGGCCGGCGGCAGCTCGCCGGAGCCCCGGTGCAGTGTCTGTGGAGGCGTCGCCGGCGGCGAGCCCTCGGCGTGAGAATGTGAAGAATCAGAACAGGGGGAGGAGCTCGGTTTCGCCCACTCGGAGTGACAATGGCGCCAAGAGTCCAAGCAGGAGGAGGCTGCTGACGGTGGAGCCTCAGAGGAGAGCAAACGGAGGAGTCGCGGAGCAGGGGCGAGTGTCTCCTGTTCAGTCGCCGAGGATTGGTTTGAGAAGGGCAGGGCCGGACCAGAGCACGACGACGACGAGCCCGAGGACTCGGAGGTCGACGGCCAAGGCTTACCGGGAGGAGGAGGAGGAGGAGGAGGAGGAGGAGAAGGTTTTCCTTCCCGCAGAGGATGTGTCGTCCACCATTTCAGAGAGCAGTATCAGCACTCCATCACTGACCGATACGGAGGTACCCAATATAAATCCCGTTCCCATAAGATCCATATGACCCATTATCTTCTCTCCGAATGGATTTAATACAAGTTTAGCTCATGCTGATCGATCCCAAATGGCGAAACAGAGATCGAAGATGGAGTACAAGGAAGGGAAGAGCTTGCTGGAGAGGTGCGACAAGCTGCTCCACAGCATCGCGGAGATCACGGCGGCGGCTGAGTCGCAGCAGCAGCAGCAGCCGAGCCCCGTGTCGGTGCTGGACTCATCCTTCTACAAGGAGGAGTCGTCGCCCTCGCCCATAATGAAGCGCAGCATTGAATTCGAAGGTAACATTTATTACCAAGCACCAGGCTTCGAAGAAAGTCTCTAGTTTCACAGATCGCTTCATAGATTTTGATGGTTACTTGCGAAGTTTTCGATCACGGTGACCCTCCTGCAGCAGCAGCAGCAGCAGGACTGGACCCGGTCTCAGTCTCAGGCCTTTCGTTCTTTCTTTCACCGGGTTTTAGCTTGGTCCCCCCCTCCCTCTGCTTGCCATTTAAAGCCAGCATTGTCATAAGCGTCGCTGTGTCAATGTGAATCGATCGTACTATCAACGTCCATGGCTTTGAAAAACGTTGGCATTCTTGTCCCAATCATCAATGCTCTTGACAATGTCCATCCAGTACATCATTTTCATCTGCTGGGAGTTTTAAGTAGGTCTGTTAAGTACATCATCCATGTCCTTCTCCAGTTGAATAGCAAACCCGGGTCCATTTTGGTAGAAATCGCGGTTCGGGTTTGGCAAATTTTAACCCCTGGATGAGTCACGGGGTTGTCTTGCGACTTTGAAGGTCGGTGCAAATCTGCGACCCGCGTGTCCTACGTGGGTGTGCGTGGGGGAAGCTCTTGTGCGCTTTTCGGTGACGCATGAATTAAATTAGTAGGCGGGGGGTCCAACCCATGAGCTGGATTGACTGGAATGAAGAGCCAGAATCATTTGGCGCTGTGGCCTGTGGGGGCGGACCCCGTGGTGGGTGTTGTTGAATAAATATAAAACCCAGCATGTGCTCGGTGCACTGTCACGTGGGACGGGTGCACCCACATCATGATACCGAGTGACCTCATATACTACATATACTTAGAACATCTGCATGGTGCTGCAATACTTCTGTACTGTCTGTATGTGTTGATGGGGTGGTCATGCTATGTTGCTGGATCTCTAGGTCTAAGCATTTGAGACAGTCATGTGATCCTAATGCGAGGACGTGGTTGGGGCGGGCTGTGGAAAGATTATGTTCTAAGTTGTCTAGAGAACATGTTGCTGGTTGGTGGTTCATTCAGTGTCCTCCTTCTGCCCAGGGAGTGCGAAAACGGCTTCTTCATGAGCGCAGTCGGTGTAGAAATGAGCCCTTGTTGCTCTCGCCCGTTTAGAGGCCTGTGCTGATGTTGACAATGTCCCCTCTTTTAAAAGCTAACGAAATCAGCCATGAAGTCTGCCTGGTTATGTTAGTAACCTCATCAGTTGATGGGCACGTAGTGCTGTGTTGCGACGTTCTGTAGTTTTTGACTGACTTTGATGATGTTGGTGCGGTGCAGATCAAGCGGCTGAACTGGACGATGATGCTTGGAGCCCCATTTCCCCGATTTCCTGCAAACTCAATGAGAATGCGGAGGACTGTGATTATGTTTACATCTCCGACATTCTCCGAGCGTCCAGCTACCTTCCCGAAGACTCCGATGTATATTTGTTGCTGGAGAAGCAACAATATCTCGAGGGGAAGGACACCTCCCAAGTCTCAAGACTCCAGAGGAGGCTAATATTCGACACCGTGGCCGAGATCCTCGATCGGAAGAGGCACTCGCTCCGGTGGAAGTCTCTTTCCGTCGCGAGCTCGGCACTCGAGAATCTGTCCTTGCAACAGATATGGTCGGAGTACCAGAGGATCCGAGAGAGGGATACCTCGGACAACTTGCTGGAAGTGATCTGTGGGGTGCTGAGGAAGGATCTAGCAGGGGATGCGATCAACGGTTGGAATGGTTGCCCCATGGAGATGTCCGAGGCGGCCGTGGACGTCGAGCGGCTCATATTCAAGGACTTGATCAGCGAAACCATCCGAGATCTCGCCGCCTTCGCCTCGGAGACCAATAAATTTCAGCCTCCCAGAAGGAGACTAATTTTCTGAAGCTGGGAAGGAGGCCTGTGGTGTATTACTTTCTCTCCCGCGTGCCCTTTTGTTCTTTGCTTTCCCCTCCTTTTCCTTTTCCTCATCCTTTTGTACTTCGTGTTTCCCCAAGTTTGATAAAAAAAATGTTCAATCTTTAGCTATAGCCTGAAATCCAGGCGATCTGCACACCCACTTTGGCGAAAAGGGAGAGATGGGCTCGAGATTGTGCATGTGTGAGCTTGCATTGGATATGGCAATCAACCTAATCACACCCATTTATTCATTCAATTAAATTATAATGATGGGAAAAAAGCTAAAAGGTCGAGGGGCGCGCCGAGAAAACGTAAAGGGCCTTGCAGTTTGCGCGAAATTGAAGCGTCGAAGCATGTGTTTTCGGGGTCTCAAAGTGATGGATGATCATGGTTTTGGCTCTCAATGACATCTTGGGTTGACGACCCTCGTCGCTTTGAGCTTTTGCTTCGCTCTTGGCACGCTCGTGCCCTGTAGCTCATCATGTTCACTGACCTTCATTGCTTCATTCTGCAACCACTGTTTCGGTCCCACTCCTTTTACTTTGGTGCTCATTTACTGCTCTTTTTCCGATTTTCGTGATGTGGGTTCCGATGAAACGTCGATGGTATGTAAGATTGGACGAGTCGTGGCACGGTTATTCTCTCCTGAGGTAATTCTTGTGCCGCCATTCTATATGGAAAATCCTGAATGCAAGCATCACAGGGAATTTAGATGTCTTAGTAGACGACAAATCGGTAATTATCGATCGATGCGGCGTCCTCCCTTTCACAACTTTCTCAGCGGCTTCTTACGACATCTCGAAAACCCTGTTTTCGGAGAAGATCGATGGTCGTCGGATCGAGTAGATCTCGACTAATTACCGAGAATTTCTCCAACGGTTGCGCGGCGACAGCTTGTGTCGGAACTAAGATGAAGATACAGTTAGGTACGACATGACCTCCCTGGATTGGTTTTCTCCGAAATCACATAGAAGGCGGGAAGCTGTTGAAAATGTAGACTACGGAGGGACAGGCAGTCCCACGTTGTCAGGCTTCAGGACTCTGAGACTCTCCGCCTCCCTGGCTCTGTCCTTTTCTTCATCCCGATCTGAGGTTTGAATTGGAAAAATTTATGTGGAGCGACCCCAGCGTTTTACTGCAGAAATAGAAAACGAGCGAAACCGATAGCCCCGTCCTTTTAGCCCGGTGGAATTTAACTCGTGGGGCCATCGTCGTCTCCATTACACTGCACACCTAAGTCACTAAGGGAAAATGACACAAATAATCTATGAATTTTGACTTAATGTGTAGTGTGATTCATGAACTTTTAATTTGTTTAATATAATCCAGAAACTTTAGTCTAATATGTAATGTGGTCTTCGAACTTTTAATTTGTTCAATGTAGTCAATGAACTTTTGGTACATATTCAATTTGATCTTCGGATTATATGAACATGTGCAATGTTGTCCCTGATTTTAAATTAATGGAATGACTATATTGAATATTTTCATATAGTTCAGGGACTACATTGAACAGATACCAAAAAGTCCAAGGACCACATTAAATAAATCGAAAATTCAGGGATTACAATGAATATCAGACTAAAGTTTAGAGATAATATTGAACAAATTAAAAGTTCATAAATCACTTTATATATCGAGTCAAAGTTCGAAGACTATTTATGCCATTATCCCAACTCCCTGATGCACCTGCTTTTAAGGGTCTCTTGACCGTGGAAGAAAGGCTGGGGTTGCAGAAGGAAAAGATGGGGAGTTTTAATGCTGAGTCTGCAAGTGTAAAACACCCGAAATTAGATGAGAGAGTGCCTTTAATTAAGTGGGGCTGGTCACTGTTCCAGAATCCAGAGTCTTCAGTTCAGTCCAATGTGAATTATGTGAGCTGTTGAAAAGGCTGTACCTGATTCTGATCCAGAATTTATCAGTTTGAGCAGGTCTATGGGTGGGTCATTGGCCTTTTCCATAACTCTTCAGTGCCACATTCTGAGTTATCAGATGAGGGTTTACTTGAGCTACGGAATTTTTTTATGACGGGGCGGTGTCGGGTCTATGTATGAGCTGGGGCTCGTATCATACGTTCGAGAGCTAGGCATACGTTCGAGAGCTAGGCATACGGGTCGATATAATGGGAATATCAAGGGAGCGAGTGGGGCGCGAACGCCTCCATTATTCGAGATTCGATTGGGCATAGTTCCTTTTTTCTTTTTTCGGGATTTGGATGATGTCGATCCCATGGTCCGTATTGTAGGGCCATCTCGACCATATCCATGTGCAGATATATATATATATATCTCTCCATTCATTCTTCAATTATGAGTAGAGCCAATTCCTTGGCCTGATATGTTTTGCACAATTTTCATCGTGTTGCTTTGGCCATTTCGATCATTAAATTGATATAATGGAAGAAGAAGAAGGAAGGGATTGCTTTAATTTGGGTGGGGTTGCATAGATAGATAAGGTCTGTATGCCTGGAGCAATTTCCAATTTTGTTGTGGGCCTCATTCATCATCTCCTTTTCTATTTCAGCCCCCACTCCAAGGCCCATGTTCCCATCTGGTGGGTCTTTGGCCACATGGCGTGCCTGCTATGGAGCCAATCATACTGTAGAAAGTACCACATGATTCATTTTTAGGGTAAATTTTCTGGACAGCCCCTGTACTCCAGGGGTTTTGCCCTATGACCCTTTATTCTTTCAAATTCGAAATGGACACCCGATATAATTAAAAACCCTAAGGAAAGTGGGATGGAGGGACCATGTTAACCAACATACAAAAAGCAATTGGACTAGTATCGTGATTATGAACAAACGAAGGGTCACTAGACTCAAAATCCAGAATCACAGAGGATCTATAGATGAATTACCCTTATCTTGGTTAAACGACGTGCACTTATTCGTTTTTATTTTTCATTTTTTTTTTATGATTCAGTCGTTCGAAAGAAGTAATTGCACTCTTCAGTGTCCTTTCTAGCAATTGAAGATGCTTGCTATCACTCATGTACACTAAAAATCTTGTGGTGCAAACAGAAACCCTAATGGTGCATATGGCAGATTTGACGGGGCAACGCTCGATTGATTTGGAGGTTAAATTGAATGTGGGGTTTTACTCTTTTTCGTATTTTTCTTATTGACCTTTTCGACTTTGATTGTTCTTGACAAAATACCAGATCGAATCGGGGTCGTTCGCTCTCAACTCCCACTACGTCCTGCTAAAGATGAAACATATGAGAGAGAGAGAGAGAAGAAATGGGTTCTGCTCCCCGTAGTACTCTTTTGTCTTCAATGTCATAGCTTTCGCTAGTGTGTTAGGATAGTTTATGGTTGTGTACACATCTTGGGGAGAGTGTCAAGAAATGGATTTACAAGTCCATATCGCACCTAATTTTTTCAGAACTTACCATCACAAGTACATACCTTGCTTGCTAACGTCTTCGAACTTTTGACCTTTTCTCTGATTCCACGCCCGCAAAAACATCTTTTCGGCCTTTATTGTTGGAAAGATCCAATTTCCAAGGTTTATAAGATTGAGATTTTGAAAGGGAATTGAGCTTTTTAGCCCCCATAGATGAAGTTAAACTCTAGGGCCCATCAACTATTTTTTCAGCTAGAGCCTCATACATTTTTTTTCTGGGGTGCCTCGGCTCTGTATAGTTGTTGTCTTAATAAACAAAGCTTAATAATACTATAGGTCATGACCTCATCCTCACTCAATTTTGAACCCTTTTCATCTTTCGTATATTTTTTTTTGTGCATGGTGTTTCGTAAGGACTGCTTACTTTGATTCTTTTAGTTTCGAAACAAGTTCATTAACATGTTTCGGATTAGTTCGAGTTTTTGACCTGAAATTGAACCGAATCGTCATAAACCGGTAATTTTACATACTACCCGAACCAAAAGTAAGCTTGATCGGAAAAGATCGAAATTTCTGATTCCAATAGATTTGTTTCGGGTAGTTCTTTCTTACACCCCTAATTTCTCTTATTTCTTCCAAGTGCAGCTTCACGTTTGGGTTGGTGTTGTACCTTTTGCCGTGAATCTAAATGATGATCGGAAATATTACGTCTCATTGAGAATATATTTGTCAGCATATGCTCCCATATGTTACCTTAATAAGTAATATAATTTATCTTCTTTTACGAACGTCTTAGTCATACATGTAGGTGGACATGACATTGCGAAGTCGATTTCTAGGATGTATATCTAACGTGCGGAAAAATAAACTGACCCTGGAGGCCAGGTATGTACGACCCGTGATGGGCTCAGGAAGTCCAACATGCTCAGAAGTCACTTCACTTCTTCTCAGTTGATCTCGGGAGCATTGAGAGTCGTCGAGGTCTACCAGGTATTACAAGTTTGGTTCACCTCCAAGAGCTTTGAACGACATAAGCCCTACAGCTTGATCTCGAGGTCCAAAATCAAGAGAACTCCTCTGGAGGAGGCCGAGGTCGAGGGATCGAACTTTATTGGTGTCGGAGTTAGAGTCGCGCCTTTAGCTGTTGTCTATTGCGCACATGCCGGTCGCATGAGTCGGGTAAAGTATTCTCCGAGCCAAAATCAGATAAGTTTCTCTCCATCTTCATCTCCTTCCTAACTCATACTCATTTTATGGGAGGGTCTTCGGAAGAGAATTTCAAGAGCACTTGTTTGTCCTTGGGGTCGAGATCCTTTTCAGGTGAAGATAAATTCGATTCAAGACCCGATTTGGAATCGCGCATCATTGATACCAATATCATGGTAAACATGACACTCAAATCTCTAGTTTTGAACTTTTCTTTTCCTATAATAAGGAACTTAGATATGTAGTAGACATGATGCAAATTTTTGTATTTGAATATTTCGTTTTATATAAAAAAAAATGACATGATTTGAAAAAGTACTTGTTATACATGAATCCTTTTGGTTAAAATAGGAAAAATTATCCAAAAAGTCCTAAATATATTATACTTTTGCCAATTAAGTTCTAAACCTTTTAATTTTGTCAATTGAGTCATAAACATTTTGTTACGTTTTGCCAATTGAATCAATCCGACTAATTTTGGCCGGATTTTGATAACGTGGATATCAACTGTCCTACATGGTGCGACTAAAGCTGACATGGACAATTTTTATTAAATTTTAAATATTTTTTCGAATTTATTATTTAAAAAATATTTTTTCCTTTTTTTTTTCTTCTTCTTCCTTGGCGATGGCCAAAGGCTACGACCGGCAAGGGTTGGCCTCGCCGAAGGCTGGCGAGGTAGCCCTTCGCTTGTTGAATGTATGCCCTAAAGTAAATATGTAATTTTTACATGTTAGGAATTTCAGTATCTCTTCTTATTTATTGGCAAGGACATATTCATTTATTTGTCTAATTATTTACATATATTAATGATTTTATAAGATCAGTTGTGACTGGACCCATTCATGAGGAGTAAAGTACAGCAAAAGTGTTAAAACTTGTGTATGGAGATCACTTTAGTGTCAAAATTTTTAAAAAATGATCAATTAAGTGCTAATTTTTTTTTCCAGATCACTTAAGTCAAATTTTTTTTTCGAATAACTTAAGTGCCAAAATCGGAGAAATTCTTTACACATAAGTGATCATTTTTCTCCGATTTTGGCACTTAAGTGATTGGAAGAAATATATTTTGGCACTTAAGTGATCCGAAAAAAGTTTTGGCACTAAAGTAAGCGTCGTACACAAGTTTTGGTACTTCTAATGTACTTTACTCCATTTTGGAGATGTTAAAAATATGTGTGATGGGTTCATAGTTTGACTGAATCTTTAAATTATTCCCAATCAATAGATTATTGAGTGGATATTAATGATCCTATTGAGATTGGTATGTTCATAATTTCATAATTAAGTGTTGGATACTTAAGGGGAAAAGTACTGTGCAAGTATCACAATTTGGCATGGGTGGATACTTTAGTGCCATAATTTTCAAAGGTACACTTAAGTGCCAAAATTAGAGAAGAAAGGAATACTTAAGTTCCAACGGCGAGATATTCCGGCCAAAACGCTGACGTGGCTTTTTTTGACGAGAAATTCAAATGACGTGGCTTTTTATTTATTTATTCAATCTTCTTCTTTGTTCCTCTAGCCAACCAAAGGGAGGGCCAACGACTAAGGGTGAGCAAAAGGAACCGGACCGGACCGATCGGTTTGGTTTGGTTTGGTCTTGAGAGGGACTGGTCCGATCCCCGGTTCCTATAAGTGGAACTGAGGACCGGTCTAATCCGGTTCTCGATTCCGAGGGGGGGGATCGGATCGGACCGATCCCCTATATTATATTATATATAATTAAGTTTATTAAAATTTAACAATTAAAATAGAAACAAACAGAAAAGCCCTAATCTGTCTCGCGCTTGCCTCTATGACTCTGTCTTGCGCTCACCTCTCGCCTCGCCTTTATCTCACCTCTCCGCCTCTCGCCTCGCCTTCACTCGGAGCTTTGAAACAGGTATGAGCTCAACTCAGTGGACGATTGCGTCTATTCCGTCTGTCTCCCTCTCCCCCTCTCTCCCTCTTGTTTCTACTGCTGGTCTCTTGAATTTGATGTTGCGACCATTCCGATTTGCGATCTAGGGTTTTCCTTTCTTGACGATGTTGTAATCGATCGTGTTGTGTCAGCTTGGTCTCCGTGTTTGTTCATCTATGGAGCATTATTTTTAATTTATTGTAGCTTTCTTGGATGAGGAAGGAATGCAAGTATGCATTCATGGATCACGTTGACTAATATGGCACTAATTGACAGAGAAGTGGAATTGCTCGTGCAGACTCAAATAAATGCCACTTCAATTAATTGAACCTTGATGTCAATGTGCTTCTTGTAAGGTTGAATATGGACAAATAGTTTGATGCACTTAGGGTTGGCAAACTTGGAATGGGTTGAAATTTGGTCGGTTGGATGGAAACGGGCCGCTGGTCAATACTCACGGTTATGTTGTGATCAACATCATTTTTTTTGCGTTCGAAGTCGTTTTGTTGGGTTTTTTAGTCATTTTTGTAATTCCAGTGGAATTCCTGTAATTTTGATTTTTCTATGTTAATTAGGGTTAATTAGGGTTAACACCGTATAAAAGGGTGTTAAGACTCCTAGTGGAGGCAGACTTTGATATTTCTCTATTGATTTTGATAATTGAATTTAAGAGAACAAATTGTTTCTCTTTTCCTATTCCAATTCTTCTGTCTGTTTAGCCAATTTCTGTTGCGTTTCGGCATTATGGTTGGTTTGAGGTAAATTCATTTGAGGTAAACATGGCCTTTGCATGCTCACCTTGGATGTCATTCGAATTCAAGTGAACTACATGTTGTAATTTAAGACTCAAAATCAGCTTTTATTTACTTTTATTTCAGTGATGAATTCCTTAGAGTCAGCTCTTTGATGCTTTTCATATGAGTATTAGAGTTATCTAATCTACGTTTTGATTGATTTAGGTGATCTATTTGCATGTCAATGGAAGAGGAACAATCCAATGAGATGCCCAGTAATAATATACTAGATATGGACTCACTAGAACATGCAGGTGAAGAAGACGACCTTGTAGAGGCAATCGACACAGACAAGGTATCTCATGGTTGTCCTAATCCTGATAAACGAGCATCACTAGCATGGCTTCATTTTCGTAAAGGAAAAAAGCTTCAAATTGGGGGAACTGAAGTGTTTTGCAAATATTGTGGGACCAAATATACGTACATTGTTAATAACGGTACTTCTACTTGGTTGAAGCATGCGAAAAAGTGCCGGAAGAATCCTGAAAATGTAGCTAAGAGGCAAAAATTGTTTGCTCCACGTAGAGTAGATAGGAGTGCGACTCAAATGACAATGGGTACTACTAGTACGGGTAGTGGTAGTACTAATGTCTTATCGACATGGAAATTTAATCAAGATCGTTGTAGGCAAATGCTTGTCCAGATGATTATAATGGATGAACTACCTTTTTCAATCGTTGAGCGTGTCGGATTATGTGATTTTATCAATGAGTTACAACCCTTCTTTAATCACATCTCACGATTTATAGTGTCTAGAGATTGCATGAAGTGGTATCTTCGTGAAAAAACAAGTTTGAAGACTTACTTTTGCAAGCTTAAGTTTAGGGTCGCATTCACGACTGATACATGGACTTCTAATAAGAACTTGAACTATTTATGTTTCACTGCACATTTTATTGATGAAGACTGAAAATTGCACAAAAGGATAATCAATTAATTTTGTGGTGCTGATTGGTCACAAGGGCAAAGAGATTGGGAAAATGGTTGAGAAATGTATCTACGATTGGGGAATAAAGAAAAAAGTGTCCACAATAACTGTGGATAATGCTAACTCGAATGATGTAGCCATTGCTTTTTTGAAAGATAAATTATCAAGACAGAGGTGGTTGATCTCAGATGGTGATGTTTTGCACATGAGATGCACACCTCATATATTAAACTTGATTGTGAGGGATGGCTTGACGGAGGTACGTGATTCTATTACACGTATTCGAAATGCAATTAGGTATGTGAGGAGTTCTCCCGTGAGAGCTAAAACATTCGAAGGTTGTATTGATAGTGCAAGGATCACTTATAAGGGTTCGGTTTGTCTTGATGTCACCACTAGGTGGAACTCCACTTTTCTCATGTTGGACACCACCTTAAAGCTAAGAAAAGCTTTTGAAAGGATGGAAGAAGATGATCCGTTTTACATAATTAAGCTTGACTATGAACATCCTACAAATGAAGATTGGGAAAATGCCAAAGTTCTTTCCCTCTTTTTGAATAAGTTTTATGATGCTACTAAGAAGATGTCCGGGACTTTGTATATTATTTCAAATGAATATTTTTATGATATTGCTTCTTTATATAAATCTCTTAAACAAGTGGAGACGGGTGTAATTCCTAAGGTGAAAGCTATGGTTATGAAGATGATGGCAAAGTTTGACAAATATTATGGGAGTTTCAAAAAAGTAAATATGATGGTGTTGGTTGTGGTAATATTGGATCCAAGAAAAAAAAATGCATTATGTGTAGTGTTCTAATAAGCTAATCTATGATGATAGTGCGAAAGTTGCTGAGAGTTGCGATAATGTGAGGATTGCCTTGAAACGTTTGTTTTATTTTTATGAGAAATCTTATATTGGTTCTTGTGGTGGTCAACTTTCGACTCATCCTGGTAGTAATAGTAGTAAGGAATCCTTATAGCCAAGATGAGGATAACCAAACCAAGTTTGATTGCGATGAGGGTTTTGACGATTGGCCCAAAGAGCTGAAGTATGAGTATCATGATGATGATGATGAGGACTAAAATTTGTCCAAGAGTAACGAATCTGAGCTCGATAAGTATCTTAAAGCCGAACGTGAACAAGCTTGTGATCTTAACCTTTTGATGTGGTGGAATATTGTTGGCCAAAAGTTTAAAATCCTTTCTTTGATGGCTCGGGATATTTTGGCTATTCCTGTAACAATTGTTGTGTGCTTGATATCTTTCAACACATCTGGTCGTGTGCTTGATATCTTTCGAAGTTCTTTGACTCCTAGAGTGGCGGAAGCTTTGATTTGCACTTAAGATTGGTTGTGAGTGGTTAACAAGCAGATTAATGTTGAAGAGTGCATCGAGAATGCAGAAAAGTTTGAGTGTGGTAAGTCATGGATATTTCTTTTTTTCTTTTGTATATCTAATGAGTGAGAGTGAATGCTTTATTTAATATTTTTTTTTTGTTAGATATGGATGATGCTGAGTTGGAGTTTATCAAGAAATCGTCTGCAAGCTGAAGTGAAAGGAATATATGTGGTGAGATTTTTCATTAATTATTTTGGTTCGATTTCAAGTAATTCTAATTTAAAATTAATGCTCGGTGATCATTTTTGTATTAATATTGTAGTTTGGCCGCTCTTTTGCTTCATCCATCAACCAAACTCTTTTATCTGATGAGTCATGGGCTTCTCCTCAATGTACCCCAGATGATTGGCAAACTTGAGTGTTTCTCGGACTAGGAACATTCACTATGTATGATTGAATGTTTGTTCATCTGCTTTGGAGTTTTTACTTTGTTAGAAAGCAAACTTGGTTAACTGGGATTTTTTATCCTGCCAAGAAGTTATCAAGTGGCTTAATCTTTTCACGGTATTTGTAACTGGCTTTGAGGAAAGTAATGGAACTTCTAAGAAAGTAGGAGGACATCATAGTATTGTTTCTCTTGATAGTATATAATTTCATGAACATATACAATAGTCATTGCTAGCCTCATTTGCATAACTTAGTTAAATTCTAGCTTGTATCCTGTTGCTGGCTTTTCTCATTCACATTGCCAATTGACAAGGAACAGGAACTCGCATAAAGAAGCAGATTGGTGGTACTTGAACAGAACTATGGGAGAAAGAGATCTACTTAAGGGTGTGCAATGTGCATGGTTCGGGTTGATTTTATCACTTTTCGTCTTTTGCTTTCTTATTTCTTTGTTTCTCTGACATCTTTCCATTTAAGCTTTTGTTGGAATTAGTTAAGCTAAAGTTCATTATAAATGCTTTGTCACCTATTTTGCATATGTGATTTTTGGTCCTGTTGTCAATTTCAGCTTGTTATTTTCCTAGAAATGATTTGTGGAAGAACTGGGTCTTTTTATCTAGTTTAGGTCCAGGTGAGAAAACGGTCCAATGGGGTTTATGCATCACTGTCTAAAAGAGGAGAGTATTACTCCAAGAGGCCACCAATGCCTCTATTGGATTCCATGAACTATCCTCTTCACACACAAAGTTGTGAAAGTAGCAAAGTAGATCTGTATACTGGAATAATTGCGTACCACAAAGTTCGAACATGAGTTGCTTAGTTTTTACCTGTCCCATTGGGACCGGATTGATCCTGAAAATATGGGGACCGGGGTCATTGGTCCAGTCCATGGTTCCATGCAAGGATCAGATCGAATCGGACCATGCATACCCCTACCAGCGACAGCCAGTGAGGCCGACCTCGCCTTATTGTCGTTGGGCGAGGCTGACTGCGCATAAACTATTTTGACTGTGAGGCAAACGAAGCACCAACCCCATGAATGATGTTTCTGCAATATTGTTGGCCATCGATACTTTCTCACCTACTCACCACACACTCTCTGTACACTCACTTAGCCACACACAGAGATCTAGACAAAAGAGGAAAAGGAAGGGAGAAGAGAGAAAGAGAGGCAAAGTAGGGACACGCTCAGGCACAAGAGGGGAGAATGCAGAAAGTAACAAGAAAAAAGAAAAGAAAAGGGATAGAGCAAATCGGTCTAAGCTGTTGTTGAGAGTTTTCTCGTGTTGCTTGTGGCTGAGTTTGGCTTGAATCCGAGTCCTGACTATGTCCATTGCTTTCTCTCTATCGACGCCCACTTAGTGTTTGATAAAATGCCTCAATCGAGCTTGCTTGTGCCTTCCTTGGATCTGCTTTGATTTCGAGCTTTGATTGGTTGTGGCTTTGGTTCCTCGCCTTCATTCTCGTTTTTCATTACTGGTCGTCGAGTTATTTCGATTTGTGGTGGGCATTCTAGTTGCCCATTATGTTTTGGAGGTCTTGAGGGTTGGCGACCGGTCTCTCAGTCGTGGAGGAGTACGTACTGCCATCGAGGTGGTGGACGGTGATGAAAATGAGGTTGGAACCGGTGGTTGCTGGTGTCGACGGTGAGTGTCAATGGCCAATGCTATGTTTAGGCAAGGAGATACGGCCCTCTGGCAAAGGGAAGAAGAAAATGGGAAAAAATTGAAAAAAGAGAGAAGAAAATTAAAATATTATTAGAAAAATATTAATATATTATTAAAAATTGCCACATCAGCACCGGCGAGCCATGTCAGCTGAAAATATTAATAAAATAGCGCCATGTCGAATTTCTGGCAAGGCTCGCCGGACTTGGCACTTAAGTGTCATACTTTAAAAAATAGTAGTACTTAAGTGTACTTTTTATAAATTGTGGCACTAAAGTGTCCACCCGTGTCAAATTGTGGCACTTGTGTAGTTTTTTCCCGATACTTAAGGGAATGATGAGTCATGAGTAATTGGGTATTGCGATACCCAAGTTAGAACACATGTGCTTATATCGAACAAGTTCATTGAATGTGACACGCATCAAATGATTAGCAACATGGAAGCTTTTAGCATGGTCAATGTCGAATTGTTCTTACTCTGGTCTTGTGTAAATAATCCTTAGACTTGATGCACAGTGTTGACTTGTGTGTTTGGTGGTTATGGTTCACAAGTGCTCATATTGTCGGTTTGTTGATCCTTCTATGTACTTGATGGTTATATTTTGTTTATAGATGAAGTTACATGTGTGTGCAAAATGGAATGTCTCTTTGTTACATGTAATGTATAATAATGATGTCCTATGCGATCTAATCTGAACACTGCATTGAAATTCTTGACCGGGGTTGTAATTGAGAATAAGCTGTTTGTGTCTCGTATAAAATGCATGTCGATTAGGTTTGTGCATATGATCAAATTGGTGACTTGACAAATTCTTTCCACAGTCTTTGTTTGATCGGGGCATAGTAAGATAGAAGGATTGAATTACACTATAGCCAAAACTGACATATTTATTATGTTCTTAAGCATTCACACTGTCTGAGTAGCCATGATGTGACATCCGAATTTTTTCTTTTTCGTAGTTGGTAATACTTGAGATATTAAGTTAGTGAGAGTTATTGAAGGAAATAAAATTAGTATAATAATTGTTAGTAGGGATTGATACGCTCCATATATATATCGAATAATTTTCAATTATTAAAATTTTATTGAGTTAATGTGTTTCTATTGTTTTATATCTTGTGCTAATAATTTTAGTGGTTTTGAAATAAATTTTATGATTTACCGGCATTTCAAACGAATACCAATTTTCCTGTTTATTTACCGCAATGATAAATATTTACCCAAATTCGCTTATATCTCAATATTTCCACCCAAATTATGACATATGTTACTACTCTATCAAGAACATATGCTCTTAATAGAATGCATTGAACCTAGCTTATACGACATCATGCATGACATAGTTCTTTTTACTCTAGTAACTTTTGATCTACTAATAATCATAGTTAATTGGCGTTATTACTTTTAACTCAAGCTAATTAATATGACTTCAAGCTATTCTTTAGTGTTGAATAAGTAAGGAAGACAAGAATTTAAATGCTTTTTCCCTTCCTCTTGGCCGTGCAAGTCATCATTTTCACCTCTTCAAGTCCAAAATTTCTTCTATTCCAATCTCTTTCAAGATAAACAAAGTTCAAAACCCTTCCTTTTAATCTAATGTCTTACAAGGTATATTTATGGACTTTATTTTTCCAAGTTAGCTTTCTTGTTTTCTAAAAAATAAGAGTTGTTGATTTTAGTAATTATTTTGATTTCAAAGTAAGTAAAGGCTTGTTTTGTTGAAGATTTCACTCAAGGTAAGTGAAAACCTTAAGCTAAAACGATTTATTTAGTACTCTTGAGCTTGGTTGTGTTGGGAATATCACTAATGTGGTGATGTTGGAAAAATCCCCGATCTTATTTTGATGGTGACAAAGACAATCAAAGGCTATTAATGTGTGTATTGGTTTAGTATCAGGTGATATATGCACAAGATGATATGCAGGATGTGTCATAAATAGCATCAGAATGTTGATCTGCCGATGTATGATGTGAACAAGATGTTAGGCATTGAAGATGTTTACAAGTTGGAAGGATCTTCACAAAGGTGAACAAGTTGGAAGAATCTTGATTGAAGGAGAACAAGCCAAGAAGAATGAGGATGTTCGTGATGACTTGGATGGACCAAGATAAGGTGAACAGTTGGATGAACCTTAGTGATGATGAACATGCCTCATTGAAGCTTGGAAGGACCACACTTGAGAAGATGAACATCTTGTGGAATCGAGAGTTCGTGCTATTCTTTATCAAACTTTTCATTACCCAGCTAGAACTGAGGGCAATGTAATCAAACTTATGGTTGATGCCATAGCGAATATAAAGCCCATATGCAAAGTGGAAAAAGTTGCCAACATGCTTTGAAGGACTAGAGGAAAGATAAGCTGAGTGCAAATGTTTATGGTGATCTTTGTGGACTAGGCGATATCATGGCGTGATCCATTGGGTGAAGATCGCAAAGTGTCCCTAAGATCTTTGTGGACTAGGCAATATTTATGGTGTGATCCATCGGGTGAAAAATCGTAAAGTGACCAAGTGCAGAAAATGGAAACAGTACCATTGAATAATACATTAGCTAGAGCTGCTGTATATCGCAGCTGATGTAGGACGTGGTTGTTGATGTTTGCGGATGTAACATGAAGATGTTTGTCGAAGTTTATAGCCATTGAAGGCTGAAGCTGCATAACGGAAGATCAGAAAGTCTATTGAAAAACAGGAGCAGGCGACTAACAGCAGTTGCTGCAGTAGATGTAGTAGTTATTTTTGGAAAGCCTACAAATGTTTAGGAAAAGGTACTGTATGGGTAGTGACCGTTCTTTGAAAAGCAGCAATGGATCTCTAACGGCTAGTTGGTCATCAGAAGCATTTCCAATGGAAATATTGAAAATGTCTATATAAGAGAAGACCTCCTAGGCCAAAATGTTAGAAAGAGAGAGAGAGAGAGAGAGAGAGAGAGAGGGAGAGAGGTACAATTAGATTTGAAACATTTGCTTGTAGTTGCTACCTCCTGTTGATGTTTTCTTTGAAAGATATTCTTGGGATAGTCTTGCCGTAGAGTAATAGTGCGAGAAATCAAGTATACAAGAGTAAGTGCAGCAGCTAAGTCCTGATAGTGTAATCTATCATATAATATGATCAATGTTTGCCAATTGTAACTTGTTAAGCATATTACTAATGCAACTAGCCCGACGTGTGGCTATTAGTCTTGAGAGTGCATGTAGGTTGAGGGATAAAACCAAACTATTATATATCTAGTTGCATATCTTCTAATCTTTTCTCTCTTAGCATCGCCTACTTGATATTATCACCTTCTATCAAACAGCAGCACGTGCACATGTTTGATCTAATGTTTAGCCCGCTTTTTGAAGTTGAACTTGTTATTTTCTGCAAATATTTTTCATAATTCTCAAACAACCTATTCACCACCCTCTAGGTTGTATTATTAGCCATAACAATTGGTATCATAGCCTTGTTACTTGTCATTGGAAGTGTATTCTTCTAAGCATAAAGATTTTGTTTTGGCTAACTATACAAGATGTAGTTTTTACAAAATTCTATTTGGTGATGATCTATTCTTTGCACTCGAGATTTATAGATTTGCTTCGTTGTTTTCAAGAATTTTCTTGTTTTAAATCGAAGTTTTCCAATTCTGCATTTGACTAGAGGATTTTCAATATTTTCAAAATATCATGAACTCACCTTCTTGGCATTGAAAGATTTTTGTTGATTACATTGATTAATTTTTTTTAATAGAAGATTATCCCAATCCAAATAAGCCATTCTACTTTCTAGTAATAATGCTTATATAGATTATTCTAAACAAATTGATTTGTTCAATCTCGGAGTTTTAAGATCGTCCTGTTTGTTGCTCACCTCACATGATCTTTCTACAAGCGAGAGGAAAGACAATCTGATAACTAGCTTGTCAATGTGTTCATCTGCAACAATCAGCACATCTAGAATGAAGGGTGCAACAAAAGCAATGGTCGTGATGATTAAGCAAATGGTTGATGTGATCGATGGGACAACAGCTCAACCATCAACAAGATCTCCTGCTCAAACAGCTCCACCTGCTCCTGCTCATGACGATATCCAAAGAAGATTTGCACTTATCTTTTAAAGCTATTTACTTCACATTTTGTGCATTTTTTTTACTTGATATTTATGAGAATTTCTTCTTGTATAATAGTTAAAGAGATTTGGAATCAACTCCTAAGTCGCATTTGAAGGAACAATTGGAGAAAGGGATATCATGCTGCACATCTTGCTTGGTGATCTTGAGACATTCAAGATGGAGCCATTATGAAGATATTAAAGAAATGTCCATGTGCTACAATGACATCATGAAGGGACTTGCTGAATATGATTTTGAAGGATCGTCCTGCAATGACAACATTGATGATAATGATGATGAGGATATGGCTTTGTTCATTCAAGAACTTCTAAGGTTTTTGTAGAGAAAGAAGGAGTCCAAAGGCAATCATATCCGAAGCTCATAAAGGTGAAGAAAATCTGGAAAGGAAATGCTTTGGGCAAATTGAGTTGCAGATAAGCCGATATCAACAATTAGCTCATATATCACCAAAATTGTTTTGAAGACCAGATTGACCTTACACGAGATTTTTGTCGAATTGACCCCCTAAAAGTTACTATCAACACCTCAAATTTTGCTAGTCACTAATTAAGACCTTAAAAAATAACTTTTAAGTTTTAATTTTTTGCAAAAAAGTACCTTAACTATGTCTAATTTGCAAATTAAATCGGCTAGTGCAGTGATTAGAAAACAGGTCAGTCATAGAGGAAAAATCTTCATTTCAAACGTGGATCTTATAGACCACACGAACTCATCTTCACTTGCAATTTTCACACTAGACATATTTGAATGTCTTATGCAACTTTCATGAAGAACTATTTTCCTAATTTGAAACACAAAAAATCCTAAAAATTTGTGAGCTGATAATGGTTAGTCCAGAATAGAAAATAACAGAACTTGATCCTAAAATTTGTAGATTCTAAGCTCAGATTATGGGACTTATTTTACCTAGCAAATAATGTCCATTTTTGACATGCAACCTTTCAAATCGAAGCTTAGGATGTCTTTTTTTATTCTATAGCGGAACACATTTCGATATTTTGATGTTTCCTAACTCGAATCATCAAGTGAAGCCTACTGACTCATTGAGCTATGATTTTACTAAAACATGCAAACAATCATCAATCTGCCAATTAATTTCTACACAAAACATGCTATTTAATCAACATTCTAGGCTACTTCAACAACATATCAACAGCATTTGGCCATCACAACTTCATATGCACATTTTGCCATAAAACTTCCTCCGCATTCATCTAAGTCCTAAACTAAGTTGAAGTACAAGATACCTTTATCGATGAACTTGCTGAGCTCTATTGAGCTATTCAGCTGCCAATAAACTTCACGGAATGGCCGAGATTAGCTCACCAAGATTTGAATTGAAAAAATGAAGACAAAGTGAGAATAGGCTTCGATTGGTTCATTCAAACAATTAGGGAAGAATTAGAGAAGTTGGTGAAGTTTAGTGAAGCTTTGTCGAACTCTCATGTCATCATCTTGGACATGCTGAGGAAGTGGATGGCGAGACTTGGAGCATGAAATAATGCCGTCGGATTGCCGGAATTGAAACAGCCGGTCCAATTGCCGTTGTAAAAACATGTGAAGAAGCCAAAGTGAAATTTGGCTTTGATCAAGGCTTTTCAGCGAGGCTATGGTCAAGCCAACCTTGCGATCACTCAAATGAGATTTTGCGAAGTGTTGTTGAAGTAGTGGCTTGCTAGAAATCAGCCAGTAAGTGGTTGGCTACGATGAGATAATCGGTGGGGGAAGTCGCAGAGAGAGAGAGAGAGAGAGAGGTTTTTGGAGGGAAATTTATTTTCTCCAAATGGCCGAAGCCCCCCCCCCCCCCTTGTTTTGGAGGGAAAATTTAATATATAGTCCTTTCAAGTATGAATATCAACCCTAGATTAATCTAATGATCCAAATTCATTCCTTAATCCTTAAGAAAACCTCTCATTGGCTCACTTCAAGTCACATGGATTGATGACTTTGCATAATGGATGCCTAAGATTATTTCAGCTATGAAGGGCTAGGATTTGATCCTTAATAGTTAAGAAAAGGCTCCCGTTGGTTGATTTAAGTTGACAAAGATTAGGGGCATTTTGGTCTTTTCATGCTTTGGGTGGCATTTTGATAATTTTATCACTTGAGGGAGAGGGGATGATCGGCCATAGCTTGTACCGCATGAATTGGCCAAAACATGTGATGGAATATTTCCGGTCGATCAATACCGATCAGATCGGTTTGACCCGATCAGACCGGGTTGAACTGGTTTTGAACAGGGTTGAACCGGATTGGCTTTCAATCTATTTCTGTCATAATTTTCCTAATTTGGATCAATTAAGCTGAATTAAATATTTTCTATCCAAATTGAATCAAATTACATGCAATTGGATTAAATTGATTTGCTTCGGTTTGATTAAAATGGCACGAAATGTCTTAATTCCTCCAATTTCTGCTAAAATTGCTTCACAAACTAGACTCATGTGCGCAATTGGGATTCAATTGGCCAAATTGAATCTCAGTTGATCAAATTGAATGCTAATCTAGAAGGGGTCAAGTTGAATTTGGTCAATTGGAACACTTTGTCCTTGAATTTTTCTAAGCACATTCACCAATTTGATCAAATCAAGCCAAAGGGAAGTGATTTTGTCAAAATTGATGTTGGATTTGGCTTTGGTCCAATTAATTGCATCCAATTTTTTTTATCAATCCTCACAAATCATGAAGAATCGATTCAAGGCCACTAATTGGATCAAAATTGGGCAAATTTTCCGATGTCTTGCAATGTCAAAATTGGCTTGATAATTAGATAGGTTACAACCTACAAATCAAATGTTGTAAAGGAAATTTCTTCAAAAAATGTTTAGAAATGAACTAATTTTGGTTTTTAGCTAATTAGATGTCGAAATTTCCAAATTGGAGAAAAGTTGATTCCTAATTAATTTTTGTAAAATTGAATATGCAGAAGTCATATTAAGGTAAAAAGAGGTTGATATGTGGATTTTCTCATTTTAATATTTTTTTAGTAAAAGATTGACCAGAGTTGACTTTTTAGTGAAAAAAGTCAATTGATTCGTCAAACTTTAATTTTTTTTAAAAAATTGAAAGTGCATAAATAAAATTGACAGTATTTGGAAGCGCGTCATCCAAAAAATCAAATTTTGACCAAATTTTGACTTATTGATTATTGTTTGACTGAAAAGTCAACTTAAATGTTTAACTTTTCGACTTTTTGAAATCAATGTCCAAATGACTTATAAATGAAGGGTAAATGCTATTTCAATTGATAAAAAACTCTTTTGGATTTCAGAAATAGGTTATGTCGCAATCAGAAACCTAAATCTCAAGTTTTAACTTTATGACTGATCGGTTAAAAACCATGTGGCAACAAGTAATGATGCCAAGATAGTTACCAACTCCAAACCCTTGAATGAAAATCTTTGAGCCTAACAAATTCTTTCATTTTTCAACCCTTCAACCGACCTATGTTCTTTCTATTAGGGCATTTGAATTTATGCAAGAGGTTCAAATGTTAAAAGTTTTGCTTGAAGAAGTGCTGTCAAAATTGTTTTTGTCTCAGTTTGTAGGGTTCTTGACTTGTAGCTCTAGAGGAGATGATGATGCACGGAATATGTTTCTTTCCAAGCCATGAATGGAAATATCCCTTTTTGCTAAGTCATGGACAAACAGTAAATTATGGTCCTATCAAAAGAATCCTTAAATTGGTAAGGTCGTACTGCTTGCAAGAAAACTTGGACCCTTGTCGACATGACGTTGGTAAGATCGAGAGATTATTCTTTTTCTCCCACACAATGTTTGGGACAAAACAATATTCTAAATGAGAGTGAGTGAAAAGCCCTTTCAAACCAAAAGTCTCTCATTTAACATTTTGAAGACATCCAAGTTATGAGTTAAAATTAAAATTGTCTGAATGACGATTCTCCTTAGTTGAAATTTGGTGATGTAAGCATGGTAAAACTATTGAGAAACATCCCCATGATATTTTGATGATCATCAAACTATATTTAATTTAATGTTTACTATGACGAGTGCAAATGGTGAATTTGGTTACCATCATCAATGATCCTACACATCAGCAATGACGAGATGCTAGGCTTTGATGTTTAGGAGAACAAGTACCAATGAGGGTATATCATGGTAGCTTGGAAGGGCCAGTAGAGTTGGTGATCTTGGAAGTGCCAGTAGAGTTGGTGATCTTGGAAGTGCTTGGTATTGATGAAGATGGAAAGATAATTGACCATCATCAATGATCGAACATATCAGCAAAGACAAGAAACTAAGCTGTGACATTTAGGTGAACTAGTACTAATGGGGGTATATCATGGTAGCTTGCAAAGACCAATCAAGCTAGTGTTCTTGGAAGTCTTTGGTACTGATGAAGATGGAAGAGATCGTTGATCGTAACATCACGTGTCAAAGCAGTTGGTATCTTCATTGAAGATGGTCAGTGTGGTCATGAATAATCTGCACTAGTGATAGTGTGTATAGATTGAGGAAGTGATGTATTGGATCTAATGATAGTGAGATACACACTGAAGATGACCATTGATAGTTCAAAATATAGCCGTTGAAGCTTTGGATTTCGTAGCTGAAAAATCGGGTTTAGTAGTAGAAAAGCAGCTGACAGTTCTCTGACAAGCCAGTTACAGCAGTAGCCTTTTTTGGAAACCCACGATAGTAAGAGAAAACGATTGTAGTAGCAGTGCAGATTCTTTCCGAGATCTCTAACAACTCTATAACGGCTAGCTATCGTCCTTGAATATCTCCAATGAATAGATTGAAGACTTCAATATATAAGGGGCAGTGATGTTGTGAAGAGGGTTTGACACACAAAATACTACTAGTGTAGTCTCAGCTAGAAATTGTCTCTGTTCTTGTTTTGTCTATCTCTTTATATCTGGTTTGGCACTGTAATAGCAATGTAGCCAAGTGTATAGGTGTGAGTGCAAGTGTATGTGTCCTGATCGTGTCATCTATCTTGTAAGGGAACAATACTAGCTAGTTGTATTTTTCATTGCTGATTACTAGTGGAATTCAACCGTTGTTAAGGCTGTTAGTTTGAGAGTGGATGTGAGCTTGGGGATAAAGACGAACCACTATATATCGCTGTGTTATTTATCTCTTCTCACTTTGATTTACTTACTAGCATCAAACACACTGATATATTTGCAACACCATCTGGTGTGAAGATGGTTTGGTATTCTGCACAAGTTTAGTTTCATCTTCACTCAACCTATTCACCCCCCTCTAGGTTGTATTTTTTTTTTGTTGGTAAGGTAAGAAGTATATTGACTAAACCAAGTGCGATTACAACAAGAAAACAAGCAAGATAAACCTCGTACTACGGGTGACAGTAAAACTGTCACTACGGGTACAAGGATGACTTGGGAAGAAAGGAGAGGGGACAAGAGGCCTAAGGCCGAAGACAGATCAAGCTAAAAAGAGCAAGCCAAACACCCGGCAAAGGAGCAAACAAGAGAAACCGCATAGGGTTAAACAAAAATCGAGGAGGAGATGCCCCAGCTTCCTTGGATCCTACGGTTCCTCGGGGTATCAGGTACCTGGGAGAAGGTTGCAGCCTTGTCCTTGACGACCTTATCGATGAGTTTCTTAAGGGCTGGTAAAGAGAGGGATTTGTCACGGAAGAGAATGTTGTTCCTCTTCGTCCATATCATGTGGCAAAGGGCTCCAAAGGAGAACCGCGCGATGATGTTATGAAATTGTTGGCCTCGTAGCCTTTGGATGGCCCATTGTAAGTTTCCCTGCCAGCATTGGTTTATCCATGCCAAATTACATCTTGCCACCCAGAAGGTTGCCAAAGTTGTAGATGTCCTACATCTGAAAAAGAGATGATCAGTGGAGTCCGGCCAAGACATGCAGAAGGCACATACTCCTTCCTGTATTCTTTGGCAGTTTAACAAATATACCTGTGTTAGTAGTCTACCTAGCGTTGTGAGCCATAGCTAGAAGGAGTATCACGAAGCAAGGCAGCGATCCCAGATAAGGGCAGCCTAGGGCACCTTTTGTCTTTTATCCCGAATGAGTTCCCAGGCTACTGCGATGGAGAACTGACCCGAAGGGTGGGCCGGCCACCAGAAGCGGTCCTCGATTTTCTGAGCAAGCGGCGGAATTTGCCCAAGCCATGCTAAGACGGCATTAAGTGCTTGGGAGGTTGGTGATGGGTGGGCATACCAATAAGCAACCGTGGCTCTTCCAGATAGGCCTGAGCGGTAAATTTGCATGTCCGTGAAGGCTTTATAGAGCAGGCCTCTAGGATGCCATGAATCGAACCAAAAAGAGACTGAACGTCCATTCCCAATCCGCCATTTGAACAAGTGCTAGAAGTCGTGGCGCAAGTCTAGAATCTTCTTCCATGCCCAAGAATAGAAGGTTGGTTTTGTCGCCACCCAGAAATTCTTGTTCCTAAGGAAATTGCTATGTATCCATTTACACCACAAAGATTCTTTGTCGATGAAGAGCATCCATATATGTTTAAGCATTGAGGCTCGGTTGTAGTCTAGGAGCCTGCGAATACCAAGGCCTCCTTCCTCCTTAGGAAAGCAGATGTCTTCCTATGATACTTTGGCTCCCCCACTTCCAAGGGCCGTCCCTTCCATAGGAATTGTCGCAGGATTTGTTCAATACGAGCGAGGACATACTTGGGTAAAGTGAAGACACTCGTCCAGTAGACTTGAATAGCTTGGAGGACGAACTTTATTAGTTGAAGCCGACTCGCAAAAGATAGAAATCAGTGTGACCACGATTGGGCTCTCAATGTGATTGAGCGAATGAGCGATTCACAGTCCACTTTACTAAGCCTGGAAGATATTATAGGGACACCAAGGTACTGTATAGGAAGGGTACCTACTTGGAATCCGAGTGTGCTCGTTATTTGTTCACGAAGTTGACAGTACCTCCTGAGATGAAGACGTCGCTTTTGTTCTGATTCGGTCTAAGGCCCGACCAATATGAGAAACAGTCAAGCCCTTCCTTGAAGAGGTTGATTGAGGGCAAGTTTGCCTCGGCTAGGAGTAGCACATCATATGCAAAGGGGAGGTGGGACAGGCGTGTTTCTTTGCATCTCCAGAAGAACCTAAAGCCGGGCTTCATGGTTTGTTGGTGATGAATGCCGGAAAAGACTTCCATAATCAGGGTGAAGAGGAATGGTGACATTGGGTCCCCTTGGCGTAAGCCCCTGCCACTGGGGAAGAAGCCATGTAGTTCCCCATTGATGGAGACAGAAAATTTGGCCGAAGTTATACAAGTCATAACAAGATGAATAAATGTTGTAGGGAAGCCTACCGCCTTCAAAACCAGCTCCAAGAAAGCCGAATCAACCGTGTCATAAGCCACCTTGATGGCGCACTTGGGAAGGTAGGGCTCATGATGGAAATCGCAAAAAAGTTCCTGTGCCAATAGGATATTATCGCTTATTCGGCATCCCTTGACAAATGCATTTTGTGGAGGGCTTATGAGAGATGGGAGCACAGAAGCAAGTCTCTTAGCCAATATCTTTGTAATGCATTTGTAGATTGTGTTGCAGCAGGCAATCGGTCTAAAGTCGTTCATGGAAGAAGCATTTGGAACTTTGGGCACTAGCACAAGGATAGTTGCATTAGTTTCCTTTAGCAACGCTCTAGATAGGAAGAAGTCTCTGATCGCGGAAATGATCGATTCTCCCATAATGCCCCATGAGAATTTGTAAAATTCAGTAGTGAAACCATCTGGGCCCGGTGCCTTCCCCATAGGCAGTAAGAATAAAGTTTTTTTTTTTATCTCCTCATTAGAAATAGGCGCTGAAAGGAAGCTAACCTGATTAGCATCAAGGGAGTGCTCAATAACCACCTGCAAGTTGAGAATTGATGGCTGGGCATGGGTGGTACGGTGGCGCATGAGGTCTTGAAAGAATGAGACAATGTGGTGTTGAATCCTGGAGGGTTCGGTGAGCACGTTGCCGGATGAGTCCGTGATCGATAGGATCCGGTTACTATTGTTCCTTTTGTTCACATAATGGTGGAAGTATTTGGTATTAAGATCCCATTCCTTGAGCCAGCGCACTCGTGACTTTTGTTTGTAGAATGCTTCCTCTTGTAATCTCAGCATTGAGAATCTGTTTAGCATTTCTTTTTCCTGATCGGCAAGGGCCTGGTTAAGAGGGCATCGGTCAAGAGCCTCCTGGATGGAGCATAGATCAGACCTGGCTTCTGCAGTTCTGGCCGAGATGTTAGAGAAGCTACTCCTGTTGAGCCGTTTTAATTGAACCTTTAGGAGCTTTTGCTTGCGGCAAAGAGCAAACATTGGGGTTCCTTGGATAGGAGTATCCCAAATCTGCGTGACCATCGTCAAGAAGGAAGGGTGATCCATCCTGTAATTAAAGAACTTAAAAGGCCTCTTAGAGAAGGAGGGATTCAGGATCTTTGTAACCACATGAGTGTGGTCCGAAACTCCGGGAGTTAAGAAGGAAGCCTCAAAGTACGAGAACACGTTCTGCCAATGTGCGTTGATAAGCACGTAGTCTATCTTTCTTTGTTTGCGGTTAGGGCCAGAGGATGTCGACCAAGTAAACCTATTGCCCGTATACCTTAGGTCCTCCAGGCCAGCTTGGGTGAGGCATCTTCCAAAGTCATCAAAAGATGGAAGCCAGGTGGAAGAACTCCCTATCCTGTCAGATGGGTCTTTAATTGCGTTGAAGTCGCTCGAGATGATCCACGATTGGGATTCCAGCGCCTCTCCAGTACAAATGAGGTCTGCCCACAAAATACGCCTCAAAACAAAGGTATGTTCCGCGTAGATAACCGTCATGTTGAAGCCTTTGTTGGAGGCCAAGTCAAGGACGTGGCCATGCATGGCTTGGGAAGATGTAGAAGCCATGGCAAAATGAACCTGATGTGGGTTCCACCCAGTCCAAATCCGGCCGCGATGGGAATAATCATCGTTAGCTATCCAGGACCAACTCGGCAATAGTCTAGAGGAGATGCTGCTAAAAAGGTTGTGATGGACCTTTGTTTCAAGAATTCCAGCCACATAGAGATTGTTGGCATTTACAAAATTTCTAACCTCGGCTTGTTTCAGGGGATCGACTAGACCCCTTAGATTCCATGTACCTATATATATAAGAAGGGAGAGCAGAGTTACCATTTCCCGTTGCTTCCCGGTTTCTTCTTCTAGGGGTTCAGCCGGATCTTCTTGGACAGGCCACTGCTGCCACCTGGGCTCTTGAGCGTCTGTGGTCCTTGGGGAAAGGTAGCAGAGGCTAAAGCTTTCCCAAGGTCAGACTTTACAGCTTGGAGGTCTGTCAATTTCTTCTGGGTAGTTGGGGGAGGTGGAGGGATGTCCTCTTCATCCTTACTGCCAATATTGCTAGCCTCCTCCTCGGATGTGTCCGCAGCGTCAGAGGAAGCTACTGAAACCGCCTGATTGCTTTCTTCCGCTTCAGGGGCTTGCGGCTACAGGGTTGGGAGTTCCATTTGGGTAGACGGCTCATCCCGGTGGTCTCCAGCATCCACCTGTCCATCCATATTAGAGGATGGTCGATTTTTCCTATTGGTCACCTTGGTCCACTCTTGCGGACATGGCCCAGCAAGAGCTGGGGTTGCCGTAGCCAAAGCAGCAACGGGCTCTATATTAACTGGGGGACATTTGTTGCCAAAAGTTCCACAGGCCATGCATGAGATAGGCTTCCATTCATATTCCATAGATATCATATGCGATTTGTTATTGATGAGTACCTCCATCGAGTCAGACCGGGGTTGTTTTGCACTGATTTCTACACAAACTCGAGCAAAAGAAATCCTTTTCATATCTTCCGTTTGTTGGTCTATGTATAGCGGCTTCCCTGTAAGACTGGCCACTGCACTAACCACAAAAAGAATGGAAGATTCCGCAATTTGATCCAAACCGGGAGGGATTCGTGGAGGCCTTTCTTGAGCTCTAGGAGAGGGTGCCATTGTTGCAGAATGAGTGGCACCCTTGCAATGGTAAGAGGTCCATTGTCTAGAATTTGGCGCCTATAACCATCATCCGGGATATGGAAAAAGTAAAATCCATCCTCATTTGCCAGAACTTCCTGTTAGATGTGTACCCCATACATGCTTAACAGCCAATTCAGTCAGTTTGAAGGGAAGGCGTTTTCCCACATAATAACCCACAAGGCAAGCCTTCCATTTTGGGTTCGACGCCTCCAAAATCTCAGGCGATATGCTAGCTACAGATTTATTGCCAACAATATGAGGGGGGATATAGGTACGATCATAACCTTTTGCCGTCGATTTTGCAACTCCTGCCCAGGATCTCTGCGCGGGTCTGGGCGGATTCTGTGGAGGAGCAGTTTGTTGAGCAGAACGGGGTAGCTTTTCCATTGGTCTAGTTTGGGGTGGTTTGGACAGAGTCCTCCGACGACTTCGGCTTCTCCTTTCAGAGAAGGACCTGGGTTCCCTCTGTTTCAGCAAGGGAGCCTTTGCAGCAGTTTTTGACGTTTCTGGGTTGTTTCCAACTTCGAATGCGAGTTGACCACAGGCGCGAGGACCTATTTGCTTGGCCTCAACTTGGACGCCAGCATACTCAAGTGGGGTCAAAGGTAAATCGGGGGGCGTGGCTTTCGCCATAGCCGCCGTTTCCACCAGGCTTCCCTTATTGCGAGCAGAGGAGCTTTCGGCCATGGAGAAGTTATGCCAGATCTGTCATGGCGGGCAGAGGGGGCCTTCAAATCACGATTCCTTCGGTGAAGAGGAAGAGGAGGGGTTGCTGAGCATCCACCCCAAATTTGAGCCATTTCCGTCGGCTGAATCGGTTGAGAGCAGCAACCAACGAGGAAGATGAACAGTGCTGCGCGAGAATTGAAAAGAGAGGGAAACTGGTGAACAGTGCAGGCAGCAAGGAGAAGTCCCCTCTAGGTTGTATTGTTAGCCCCAACAAAAACCATTATGCATTTAAACCTTAATTCAATTGATAAAAACCTCAATGAACTTTGAAATGTGCGTTCTAGACTTTTAGATTGAAAGTCTCTCCTTTAGCATTTATAAGAAATCCACGTTATGAGTGAAAATTGTCTCAATAATGATTCTCCCAAGTGGAAATTTGGTGATGCAAGCATGGTAAAACCATTATACATATAAACCTTAATTGAATTGATGAAAACCTCGATGAACTTTTAAATGTGCGTTCTAGAATAGCCTTGATTATCTATCTCTTTGATGAATGTATGCATATTTGCTCTAATTGTGTCTGATAGGTAAAGTTTCCTCAAACACCAAAGAGTTATGGATACCTGACATTCAAGTTGCTTGACGAAGTCTTGTTATTCGTCCAAATATTATTGAAATTTTAAATTGCCTGAAGGTGAGAGACCTTCCTGAATATCTAAGGTACGTTCTAAATATTCCAAAATTTCTTAACTTTTGGAGTAAGTTTCTGGATGTTTTTTTCTAGGAGGTGAGAGACCTTCCTAAATATCTAAGATAAAGTCCTAGTTATTCCAAAATTTCTGAACTTCCAAAGTAAGTTTTCGATGTTTTTGCTAGGAGGTGAGAAACCTTCCCGAATATCCAGTAGTTATTCCAAAATTTCTAAACTTCCGGATGTTTATTTTTATTAGGTGGTGAGAGACCTTCCCAGTTATTTAAGGTACCTCCTAGTTATTGCAAAGTTTATAAACTTCCGGAGTAAGTGCTGGATGTTCATTTATGCATGGAGGTGAGAGATCTTCCACAATATTCAAGATATGTCCTAGATATTCCAAATTTCTAAACTTCCCGGAGGTGAGACACCTTCTTGGATATCTAAGATAGGTCCTAAATATTCCGAAATCACTAAGCTTTTGGAGTAAATTCCGAATGTTTATTGACCAAATATTTCAAATATCTAAGCCCCACTAGCAAGGACCCATTTAGGCAACCTATCAAATTATAGGGTAAGTACACGGAAGTATTCAAGTTTCTTCAAGTCTTACATGTTAGGACCTTTAAACAACCTTTTTCAAATCTTCAGGCGAGGAATCCCCAACCTTACGATCAAAGACATACCAAGATTTCCAAGAAACTTTTTGTTTCCAAGTATATTTTCCCGGATCTCCAGGTAACAAACAGCATGTGCACATTCAATCTTTGCATTAGCATACGCATTTTCATTACATGAAGTAGACTCGTTGAGATCCATATTCCCAATAAAAAAATAGCATCACATAATCAAAATTCAGGTATAATTGATCTTTGAATGAAATCTCCGCGAGCTCCCCCTCAAAGAGGGGCAGTTGTTAACACCTAAATCTTGGTGACCTATTTAGTCATTCATTGCATGGAAAAATTAGAAATCGACCTCGACCCCTAAAAAATATATATTATTAAGTGCATTTGCATATTAGGAGTATTTCATTAGTAATAACGCCCACATAAATTGCGTAGCATTTAGACTGGTGCTGAATGGGTTTATAGGGAGCCTTTGGACTTAATTAAAATATCTAGACTAAACCCGTAAGAGCACAAAATTTGGCCAATCCCGTTGAATATATAATATGGCCGAAAATCACATGCACATGTGATGTCCTAAATTAGGAAAGATTATGTTATTGTGTAAAATTGGAAAGCAGGTAGCCATATTCTTAGGAATTTCAGCCCATATGGATACGAGATGAAGAGATTCTAATTAGGAAGCGTGTATACTGGGGGAAAAAAGACATTAAAAATGCTATAACTTTTATACGTTGCTCACTTTGGTGCCAAGAATTTTTGCTAGATCAATTAAGTGCCAAATCGAAGAAAAAATGATCACTTAAGTTCCTTTGACGATAATTTCTGACCAAAAGTCTTACGTTGCTTTTTTAATTAAATGATAATTCATATGTGGTTTCTTTTATATTAAAAGCCAAGTCCAATATGGACTATGAGGTGGCTGGACTCTCTAGAAACGATGCCGTCCTTTTCCCTTTGTTTTCTATGGTTCACTCACATTGAGTTGTACTCGTGAGACTCTCATTAGAAGAGAACAACATTCCCCCCCGACAGCATGTATTTTTCTCATCACTTGTTCCTCTATTATTCAAATTCATCGCATTGAATGACGAAAACCCCAACATTCTCAGATTCTCAATCTTTCTCCCAACCGTACAAAGCGAACACTCACCAACATCTCTGGTTGGTTGAAATCCTTTTTGGAACAACATTCAAACGACAAACATCCTATATAAATAAATAATTCCGACACTAGATAATCCTTTTCTCCATAAAAAAATTAGAAAAAAAAGTTCTTCTCTGTTTTCTATGGTTCACTCTCTCGGCCACTCACTCAACTCGGCTCTCTCAATCTTGGTCTCACTCGCCTTTTTCTATGAAGCAATCAAGGATTGAACTTGAACAAGATAGTCATGAAAGCAACTTTAAGAATTGGATTCAACAAGTGAAGTAGTGGTGGTCGCAGCTTGAGTTCTTCAGTGACGGCGTCGGAAGACAGGGGCGAACATATGTTGCCTCGGCGTGGCTATGGATGCAACCGGAAGCGGCAGCGGTGGCAGTGGCAGTTTTCTAGTGACTTGAGGATCTGAAATTTTTTCTATTGCATTCCAGATTGATATAAAGACAAACCGTTGACTCACTTTTTCATTTAGATCATCGAATTGAGATGCCTGTCATATATGTTCTTAGAATTCTTGAGTGAAATAGGTGAGCGAATTTGTGAAATATTCTTGCATATTAATAACCAATTGACTACCGCACGTTTAAGAGGAAAGTGGATAAGCATGGTTCTATTGCTATATCATCGAATCATGATCTTGCGAACCCTAGCCGAAACCTCCATATGCTATGTTCGCCTGAGGTAACCCAACAAAGTTCAGCAACAGGGCCCTCTTTCAACTTTGAGGTAATCCAACAAAGTTTAGCAAAATGAGATATCTAGGTATTTGATAGCCAAGTGTTGATATCCCAACATCGAACTCTATTTCCCTTCAGATTATGCTTGTTCAAAAGAGGAGACGGTCTTGGCATAAAATTATTAGTAATTTGTGTTCTAGGGTCAAGTGATGATCTGGGTTGCAATTTTGGGTTGCAAATTTGAGCCGCTTGTCTTGCTCCTACTCTTTATTGCAAGATTCAGCTCTTAATTTTGGGAAACCGAATTAGAGTTTGAAGAATTTGGGAAAATGTTTGATTGTCCGAATTAGGGTTTATATTTGAGGCAAAGCATGGAGACGATATCTTTTGGGCTATTCATGTTGATTGGGCACATGTGTGACATCCATGGATTAACTCACTGAGGTATTGTCCGCTTTAGCCTATCCTATACCGAGCTTCATGATTTTGCCTTTTGGTGTACAAGTGGTTACCTTTCCAAAAGGTCACCCATCCTGGAAGTGCTCCCACATGAGCATACTAAACTTTGGAGTTCCAAAGTCAAGCATTACTGTTACGTCAAAAGGGGCTTCTATGAGTTAATTTAAATTTTCACACACACACATACACACACACACACACATATATATATTCCAGAATCACTCTCCTCCTGTTCAATGCACAGTTCACCTCATTCTTGCCTCCTTCGCTATTCTAGAAGCCTGCCAAGAGCCGCTCCTTATCCAAGCCCTCTAGCCCCGACGACCACTCTCCACCCTCGATGGACTGGGTTGTTATAGGCCCACCAATTTCTGCTTGTTTTGTCCCCGAATCATACACCTATTGGAGGGTGTTCCGCTCTGATACCATATTGTGACATCCCTGGATTAACTCACTTAGTTATTGTCCGCTTTGACCCATTTCATACCGAGTCTTATGATTTTGTTCTTTGGCGTATAGATGGGAACCTTCCCAAGAGATCACCCATCCTGGGAGTGCTCCCACTTAAGCATGCTTAACTTTGGAGTCCAAAAACTAAGTGTTGTTTTCACATCAAAAGGCGCATCCGTGAGTTAAATCCATTTTTCACATATATATATTCTAGAATCGCTCTCCCTTGTTTGGTGCACAGTTCGATTCATTCATGCCCTCTTCGCCATTCTAGAGGTCTCTGGTCCTGACAAAGGAGGCATGAATGAACCGAACTGTGCACTGAACAAGAGGAGAGCAATGCTAGAATATAGATGTGAAAGCTGAAATTAACTTACGAAGACGCATTTTGACATAACGGCAATGCTTGGCTTTGCAACTCCAAAGTTAAGCGTGCTCAGGTGGGAGCACTTTAAGGAAGGGTGACCTCTTGGGAAGGTACCCACTTGTATGCCAAAGGATAAAACCGTGAGACTTGGTGTGAGATAGGCCAAAGTAGACAGTACCTTTTTGAGTTAATCCAGATATGTCACAATATGGTATTAGAGCGGGACCCCTTTCAGTAGGTGCATGGTTCAGATGAACCAGGTGGAAGTTGGTGGGCCCATAATGACTCGGTCCAACGGGGCAAGAAGTGGTCGTCGAGGCCAAAGGGCTTCTTGGCAGGCTCTTAGGATGGCGAAGGGGTCAAGAATGAGTCCAATTGTGCACCAAATAGGGGAGAGTGATTTTAGAACATATATGTGAAAATTGAAATTAATTCACAAAAATGCCTTTTGATGTAACAATAAAGTTTAGCTTTGGAACTCCAAAGTTAAGTATGTTCAAGTGGAGCACTCCCAGGATGGGTGATCTTTTGGGAAGGTACCCACCTGTATGCTAAATGACAAAATCGTGAGATTCGGTATGGGACGAGCCAAATAGAAAATATCTCAGTGAATTAATCCAATGGTGTCACAACACGAGTGAGCCATGTTGGCCGGGTAAATTGATAAAATGCCCCATCGGATTTCTGACATCCCAAATCGGAGTTGACACTTAAGTAATCGTTTTTTTATATATATAAAAGGGGCACTAAAGTGATATGACGAAAAGTTTTGACACTAATGTGAGTGCTGTACAAAAGTTATGGCACTTCTAGTGTTCTTTTTCTGTGCAAATTGTTTCAATCTTTTGAAGGCACGTGATTCTTGGCAAGAAAGGGATTGTGGACACGTGATTAAATTTGGAGAGATTTAAGGAAGGCAATCTGAGTATATACAGTCGAGCAAAAAATAATCAAGCAGAAAAAAATATATCTACGTTCACCTACAAAAGGAAAGTTAAAGTTGTATCCCTGGAGTATCCTTGGAGCCCAAGTTCTTCACTTATAAAAAGAACACACATTCACTAAAAAAGAGCAGAAAAAGTATAAAAAAAAGAAGTCTTCACAGTCAATTTCTCTTTCGACTAAAAAAAAAGAGAAGTCAATTTCTCTCTGTCACCGGGGACATTGACGTCTGCACGTGGAGGAATTCATGTTTTCCCACATACACAAAAGAGAATACACGTGAAGAGTGAAAAAAGGCAAAGACTTTCTGCGGTGGCTGTTATGGGGTGAGTTCTTAGTGCCGTATCTCTGCCACCGCAGCCAACGACTGCGTCTCACTTCACGCCACTCCTGTCCTTCGCTCGCCGGTCTCTGTTCCATCTTCACCGTCGATCCCCGACGAGCATCCAGCGAATTTCCACGACCAACCGGTTGTGTCTCCGTGGTGCTTCAATCTTTCTTGCAGCCTTAACTGAGCCCCCAACGCTGTGCCCTATTCCTTCCGATCGCGCCATCACGCACAACAGTACCGGCAGCACCTCCAGCAATTGCTGAACTTCATCATTGTGTTACTTGCATCGCTGCCGTAACTCCTTAACTCTCTGAGCTGCCGCGAGCCAATTCGCAGCCAAACTCGATCCATTCTTTGCAGTTGTTGTCCGCTTCCATATCGCTGTTTGTGGACTCGCCAATGCACCTTTGCCGGTGGCTGTGAAACTCTCTCATTGCCGGTCTTGTCGGAGTCGAAGTTCAATTAGGTAATCTCCTAAAACAAACCCAGATTGAAAAAGTGGTTTCCTAATTTGAAATATATCGATTCTAACCGTGATTTGGCCTAAACTCACATGTGAGCCGGTCATTATCTGCCGTGAGATAAACTTTAATCACTTGGAGATCGAAAATTCCCAAGCCGTTATTGCTTTTACTGTACAACGGAATAGTCATGCTTTATTCACTCTCTTGTGAATTAGTTTTACTCGTGCTAACCCATATTCAATGCAGTAATCTCAAGGGGTCTAATCCCAGACTCGAGAGGCCAAAACTCAGGTTTAGACTTGGACAGTGGGCGTTCAGCAACTTCTTGGTTCATTTCGAGCCTCCCCAAGTCGGTTTTCGATATTCCTTGGTTGTATCATCAATTAGGGGTCCAACGATGTATCCTTATGTGTTTTACGGTCTATTTTAGATAAGTTCTACAAACTTAATTGTGGCCATTTTTATGAAAGTATATATGTTGAAATGTTTCAAGAAAACTAAATTTAATAAATTATTTTAAACCCACAAGGGCATGTGACTAGTTCCTATTATATACCAAACACGGGATTGTAAATGAGACCGGAAATGATGAGGTATTAATTCATTCCACATCAATTCTCTTGAACCAAACGACCCATTACTATTTTATTTTTTTATGGCAAATGATTGAATCGCAAACACAGTGAGATGATAAGGCCCTCAATCCTTGTAGAACAGTAAAACCTGAGAAGAATTTATTGCAAGAATAATAACTGTAGATTTTTCCTACATAAATTTCTGAATCATAACTGATGAATCCATTTCATTATTGCACTACTCCTCTCAAGCTATAAATGTTCTCATCTCTAGATCGACTACATCATCCAACACTCAACAATCTCAGACAATTTTCTAAGCCTTCCGTCCCCAAAAGACCATTATGGCAACGCTCAAGAACTTGTCTTCTCTCATGATCTTGTTGGTCATCACCGTCATATTGATTCCTAGGGCTACCTTCGCCACAGTCGGAATCCCTGTTTGCTCGAAGGGAATAACTGCCGGTTGCGGTTATCATCTCTTTCAAATCATAGTCTTTGCCAACACCTCTGCACCCACCAATGAATGTTGTCGCGAGCTCGTGAAGGCGGGGAAGAACTGCAATGACCAATTTGTGAAGATGATCCTCTCGAGCCACAAGCCGATCAAGGGGACGATATCCGATGTCTATAGGAGGAGCAATAAGACGTGGAACAATTGTGTTGCGGCTGCCAAGTCCTTATCCGAGCCCGCTCGTTGAGAGTTATTCCTATTTTGTAGTACACTAAACATGTAAAATAAAAAAGACGAAAGAATTATGATTTTTCTATTGGATTCTACTCAAAGAAATTTCCTATTTTCTGTGCCTCTTAAGCCTTATTAACTGTTGCGGAAGCGCAATAGTGGATGAATCATATTTTTAGTGTTCAATGTGTTTAGAAACTTGTAAATTTAAAATATTCTGCAAAATACAATCTGCCCTTGAAGTTGTTACTTACTTTCAAGTCTAAAAACATAGACTCACAAACAAAATGAGAAAAAGGACACCACAAGTGCCATAACTTTCGTGCGACGCTCACTTGAGTTTTATGATTTTTTTTTAATCACTTGAGTGCCATAAATTATGTACATTGCTTACTGAGTGTTATAACTTTTTTTTTCTAATCACTTGAGTACCATAACTTTTTGAAAAGTACAATGCCACGTCAGATTTTCGGAATTTAGTTGAACTTTTTAAAAATTTATGGCACTCAAGTGATTAATTGAAATTTATGGACTCAAGTGAATTTTTTTAGAAATTATGGCATTCAAGTGGTCGAAAAAAGGTTGTGGCACTTAAGTGAGCGCCGTATATAAGTTATGGCATTTGGGCTGTACTTATCCTCAAACAAAACTATAAGAAAATGTCACTTCGTTTCTTATGTTTTTAACATAATGTTTTGACACAAATACCAAAGCGATCAAAAGATCAAATGATGATTTGATAATCATACATTCATCTCTACTAATCACATGAATACGCAATTAACGCTGGCCAATCTAGCTATCCATACTGTTATGTAATACTCTATCAGTGGCTAAATGTAAAAATTACTAATATTATATAAACGTTACTTTGAATCCTTTGATCTTGTACACAACAATGAAAAAAATACAAATCTCGAAATATTTTTATCTCTTTATATCCGTATGTATACAATTGCTTCATATTATGTTAGTAATTTCTTTATGATAATTCAAATAATTTGTACTAAGATGATTCAACGAAATATTTAAATGTTAATTACATGTTCCGCGAGAACGTGTGTGCACTTTTGCTAGTCATACATGATGTAAACTTGACTTTTAAACATTTAACGAGGTTGTATTAGTATCAATAATTGAGAAATATGTAGGGCCCAACATCTCATGTAAAATGAGTTCGTAATTGTCTGATACTAACATTAACTCGAACATGATAAGCCAGTATCGTCTATTACGGTTTTTATAGGCTGAATTATATTCTTAATGAACTATAATACATATTAGTAATGTGTTTATTAGTAATAGAAACACCTGGAGATACTTAACCTATATGAGCTTTGAAGTGGTGCTGCTTCTTACGAAAGTTAGGGTTACTTTCTAGAGAGCTCATGAAACAGGAACAAATGTAAGGCCATAATAGTGCTAAGTAAATTATAGAATTTCTTGTTGAAATAAGAGATTAGTATATGAGCAGACGTATCCGATTCTATTATTAAAGAACAAGTTTAAAGCTACAACTACTTGTAACTTTTATAAAATTTTGAGGTACTTGTAGTAATAAAGGTTTAACTCAAAAGAGACCTTGATCTCATGGAAATTTTGGTTGTATAATTTTAAAATTTTGTTTTGTAATTTTGTTTTACAAACAAAGTGGGGGATTGTTACTAATTTTGTTTGTAAAACAAACAAAGAGGTGCCTTTTCTCATATCGAAAAGATATGAATGTGTGACGGTTATTTTGTGATTATTTTTTTTACGAGGTACCTTGTCCCTATATCGAAAAGACATGAAGTGTGACGTTTTTTTTTTTAATTTCGAATTCACATTAAAAAAAAATAGTTATGTTCTTTTGAAACAGTGTCCGTTCAAAATACAACTTTATAAATTCGTCATTCCCATCTCATAATTTTAACCTCTTGATTTTCTTTTCTAAAAAAATACAGCCAATGTTTTCAATTATTGCCCTTTGAGAGTTCCTGGAGAAGTACCGGGATTGCTATCCGGTATTCTCGTTTGAGACATTGTTGAATCTTGGAGGATTTTTGCTAATAACCATTAGTAAAACATTGTGGGGTAAATAATTCCTGGACATATTTAATTGGGGAGGCAATCGGGGCTTGGAGGATTTGAACTCATGACCTCCTACTTTGATACCATAGGAGATTTTGTGGGACCACTGCCAACTATTCTAAAAACTTAAGCTATTAGATGAAGGCGTGGCTTAATATTTAATTACTCCAACAAAGAAAGTGGATTCACGCCACAAAGTGTGATTCTGTTTTCCCCGATTGAATTTTCCCCCCAACAATAATTTCGAGAACATCTATACATCTGGTTCTTCAGCCTGACCAAAAGGACATACGCGGAGACCCGGAAGTTCGCTTTTCATCACCAGATCGCAATTGGTCCGTTAGTTGAAAAACCAATTATGACTCGTCCGTCCTTCGTTTCCTCATACTTGGACCGTTTGGGTTCGTCATTTTCGTTGATTATTTCTGTCGAAAGCGCACATTGGATCCTTATTAACGTTGCATAACTTACATGTGAGCCGGTCATTATCTATCATGAGATAAACTTTAATTACTTGGAGATTGGAAATTCCCAAGCCGTTGTTGCTATTACTGTGCAGCAGAGTGGTCATGCCAAAACTCAGGTTTAGATTTTGTCAGTGGGCGTTCAGCACGTTCTTGGTTCATTTTGAGCCTCCCCTAGTTGGTTTTTGATATTCCCAGATCGTATCATCAATTAGGGGTCCAACGATGTATCCTTATGCGTTTTAGGGTCTATTTTAGATAAGTTCTACAAACTTAATTGTGGCCATTTTTATGAAAATATATGTTGAAACGTTTTAAGCAAACTAAATCTAATAAAATTATTTTAAACCCACAAGGGCATGTGACTAGTTCCTATTATATACCAAATACGGGATTGGTAATCAAACCGGAAATGATGAGGTATTAATTCATTCCAGGCCAATTCTCTTCAACCAAACGACACATTACTACTTTTTTTTATCGCAAATGATTGAATCGCAAACATAGTGAGATGACAAGGCCCTAAATCCTTGTAGAACAGTAAAACCTGAGAAGAATTTATTGCAAGAATAATAACTGTAGATGTTTCCTACATAAATTTCTGAATCACAACTGATGAATCCATTTCATTATTGCACTACTCCTCTCAAGCTATAAATGTTCTCATCTCTAGATCGACTACATCATCAAACAATCAACAATCTCAGACAATTTTCTAACCCTTCCATCCCCAAACGACCATCATGGCAATGCACAGGACTTGTCTGCTCTCACAATCTTGTTGGTTGTCACCGTCGCATTGCTTCCTAGGGCCACAGTCGGAATCCCTAATTGCGCAGAGGGAATGTCTGACGATTGCGGGTCTGAGCTCTTTCAAATTATAGTGCTTGCCGACACCTTTGCACCCACCGAGGAATGTTGTCGCGAGCTCGTGAAGGCGGGGAAGAACTGCCACAACCAATTCGTGAACACGATCCTCTCGACCCACAAGGCGATCAGGGGGACGAAATCCGATGTCTACAGGAGGAGCAATCAGATGTGGAGCGACTGCGTTGCGAATTCCCCTTTTGTATCTCCTCCCTAGCCCGCTCATTGAGAGCTATTCCTATTTTGTAGTATACTAAACATGTAAAATAAAAAAGACGAAAGAATTATAATTTTTCTATTGCATTCTCCTCAAAGAATTTTCCTATTTTTTTGTCCCTTTTAAGCCTTATAGTTAACTATCATGGAAGTACAATCGTGAATGAATAATATTTTTGGTGTTCAATGTGCTTAGAAACGTGTAAATTTAAAATGATCTGCAAAATGCAATCAGTCCCTGAAGTTGTTACTTACTTTCGAGTCTAAAAACATGGTCACAAACAAAACTATAAGAAAATGTCACTTTGTTTCTTATGCTTTGAACATATCCTTTTGAAACAAATACCTAAGCGATCAAATGGTAGTTTGATAATCATACATTCATCTCTACTAATCACACAAGTACGCAGTTAAAGCTGGCCAATCTAGTTATCTATATGGTTATATAAAGTAAAGTAAAGAGGACTTACTTTTAAGGGCTTCTGACAAAAAAAATTCCCCATAAGTTGTTTTATATAAAACTCTATCAATGGCTAAATGTATAAATTAATAATATTATACATCTTAATATGAATCTTTTTAATCTTGGAAACAACAACAACAAAAATTCAAATCTCGAAATATATTTATCTCTTTGCTTCATATTATGTTAGTAATTTCTTTCTTTCCATTAACTAATAATTCAAATAGTTTGTACTAAGATGATTCAGCAAAATCTTTAAAATATTAATTATATGTTCACGCAGAACGCATGTGCACTTTTGCTAGTCATAAATTATGTAAACTTGACTTTCGAACATCTAATGAGGCATCTAATGAGTTTTTATTAGTATCAAGATTTGAGAAATATGGGGGGCCCAACATCTCATGTAAATTGAGTTCATAACAAGTCAGCCCACATTATTATGCAAGATAGGTTTAATTTAAGGGTTAAGACCCCAAAAAAATCCCAAATTGGTACATCTATGACAAATTTACCCAAAACTAATTTTTTGACCATAAAAAACCTCAAATTGGTATATCTGTGACAAATTTATCCAAAACGAGTACACTTGTGACAAATTACCCTCAATTAGTTTCCATCAAATTGTTGAGTTTGATGACACATGATAGTTAATGGGATGTACCAGTTTAGGGTTTTACCCTCCGTTTGTCACAGGTGTGCCAGTTTAAGATTTTTTGTTGTATTAACTCAATTTAATAGAAACTAATGGAGGGTAAATTTATCACAAGTGTATCAGTTTAGGATAAATTTGTCATAGATGTACCAGTTTGGGGTTTTTCATGGTTGAAAAATTAGTTTGAGGTAAATTTATCTTAGGTGTACAAGTTTACGGTTTTCTGTGGTTAAAAATTAGTTTTGGATAAATTTGTTACAAGTGTACCAGTTTGGGGTTTTGGGTGGTATTAACCCTTAATTTAATCAGCCCAAACGAATTAAATGCTGCTAGGCCCAGAAAATGATGACGATGACGACGACGATAATATATATTATTATTGTTGTCGTCATCGTTGTCATCGACATTATTATTATTGTTGTTGTTGTTGTTGTTGTTGTTAGGGAAAATTTCAATTTAGGGCCTGAAGTACCTTCGTTTTTTTAAATAAGGGCCCGAAGTTGACTTTGTTTCAATTAAGGGTCCGAAGTGCCCTTATTGTTTCAAAGAAGGGTCTGAAGTAACCAAATTGTCTCAAATAAGGGCCCGAAGTGAATATGATTTCAAATAAGGGCATGAAATGACCAAATTGTTTCAAAAAAGGCCTGACCGAAGGACATTTTCGTAATTTACCTTTTTTTTGAATTTTTTTATTCTTTTCTTTTCTTTCTTCCATTTTCTGTTTTTTTTCTTTTTCTTTTCCTTTTCTTTTTTTTCTTTCTTCCTTCCCATCTTCACTCTCACTACGCCGGCGTCAATGGCCGGCGTCGGGCAACGGCCGCCCTGGCGAGGGCGCCACTCACCCGCCCAGCGCAGGCGAGGGCGAGGGGGGGCCCCGCCGGATCTGGCGAGGAATGCCCTCGCCCGACGCTGGCCCAGGCGAGGGCGAGGGCGGCCCTCGCCCACCCAGGTGAGGGCGACGCTCGCCCCCTCGCCCAACGCCGACGAGGGCAAGCGTCGCCCTCGCCTGGGCTGGCAAGGGCCGCCCTCGCCAGCGTCGAGTGAGGGCATTCCTCGTTGGATCTGGCGAGGAACACCCTTGCCAGCCTAGGGCGGCCCTCGCCCGCGCAGGCGAGGGCGGCCCTAGCCCCACGGCGACGAGGGCGGCCCTCGCCTGTCGCCGGCGAGGGCCTCCCTCGCCTGAGGCCGGCGGGTCGCCGGCGCCGGCAAGGATGTTGGGAAGGTGGAAGGAGGAAGGAGGAAGAAGAAAGAAGAAAGAAGAAAAAAGAAAAGAAAAGAAAAAAAGAAAAAATTATAATTATAATTGTTTTTACTAAAATACCCTTTCTCCGGTGACCGGAATTATCACTGGCCAGCCAGACCCTTATTTGAGACGATTCAGTGACTTCAGGCCCTTCTTTAAAACAACAATGGCACTTCAGGCCCTTAATTGAAACAAAGTCAACTTCATGCCCTTATTTAAAAAAACGAAGGCACTTCAGGCCCTAAATTGAAATTTTCCCTTGTTGTTATTATCAACTAGACTCCTTTTCATTAATGAAACCCATTACTTATCACAAATTTTAATAGTTTTATAACAGAGAAAATAATTCCCACCCAAATATCTAGTCATAAGTTAAATAATCAATTCAGTAAATCTTGAAAACCAAAACCCAAATCTTGTTAAAGGATAATTAGCTAATAAATAAGCTCAAAATCTGGAAAACAAAAGCTAAATTTGTTTTAGTGATATACGGGAAAACAACTCTTGTTAGAACTTCGCATATATAAATTTGGTTCCATCTCATTAACGAGTCCTGTTAATTATTTAAATTTATTCCACAAGTTGTTAAAAAATGATGTAACGAAGAACAAAACCACACTAAAGTGTCTGGTCAAATTGTTGATTAATTGATAAATAAGCTCACTAAATCTGGAAAAAACCAAAACCCAAATATCTGGTTAAAGGTAGATTAATCAATGAATAAGTTCAACGAACCGAACAACTGAAGCTTAATTTCGTTGAGTGATACACCGGAAAAACACAAAATTAAACAAAACGGATGCTAGGAGAGTTGATAAGGTATCTGTTTTAGTGAGGTTGATCCATGTTGATACAACAAGCAGTTTGTAAACGACTCCGGTAAAATTGAGGCAATTATTGTCGGGTCATTATCCAAAATGTGTAATATTTCGTTTGAGATCAAAGGACATCCAACTGTTGTATGAATGACGGTTGAGATGAGATTCATCCTTTCTTTCATTTTTTTTCTTTTCCCTGAAAAAGGACGACCCTTGCTTGCTTTGACTCTCACAAGCCTTTAAAAAAGTCTGATCGAATGCTTTCGTTCGGTCAGCACACGTGTTGCAGCGATATCAACCGTGAACCGAACGCCTCTTCCTAGATTTTGAGCACTGGCGTGTAGATTTGGAAAGGACAAACTGTGCATATATAGCGTTTTTTCGGGAAAACATCCCTATTAAATTTTAATGATTCCAAAACTATCATTAATTTAATGTCCTTATGATAACTGCATATGTTCTTCATAATGACGTGCTGGAGATTACTCGAAGACTGTGACGATGATAACATCCCTATTTAGGACTTTCTTGGTAATTTTCCCTATTTTTAACATAACCTTTTGAAACAAATACTTAAGCGATTGAATGATGGTTTGATATTCATACATTCATCTCTACTAATCACATGAATACGCAATTAACGCTGGCCAATCTAGCTATTTATTCCGTTATATAAAGTAAAGAGGACTTCTTACTTTTAAGGTTTTCTGACAAGAAGAAATCCTCATTAGTTGTTTTCTATAATAATCTATCAATGGCTAAATGTATAAATTAATAATCTTATTAAATGTTAGTTTGAATTATTTAATCTTGTACACGACAATTGAAAGAAATCAAATCTCGATATATATTTATCTCTTTATAACTGAATGTACATAATTGCTTCATATTATGTTAGTAATTTCTTCCTTTTGGGTAACTGATAATTCAAATAGTTTGTACTAAGATGATTCAGCAAAATCTTTCCAATGTTAATTATAAGTTCACGTGAAAACGCGTGTGCACTTTTGCTTGTCATATTCTATGTAAACTTGACTTTTGAACATTTAATGTGGTTTCATTAGTACCAAGAATTGAGAAATACGTAGGGCCCAACATCTCATGTGAAATGAGTTCGTAATAAGTCAGACCACGTTGTTATGCAAGATAGGTTTAATTTAATCAGCCCAAACGAATTGAATGTTGCTTGGCTCGGCAAATGATGACGATGATGACGCGACGATTATCATCATCATCATCATCAACAACAACAACTTGGCTCCTCTTTTCATTTATGAAACCTATTAATTATCACAAGTTTTAATAGTTTTTTAATTAAAGAAAGAAAAGTCCCACCCAAATATTTAGGAAAAGGTTAAATAATCAATAAAATAGTTCAGTAAATCTGGAAAACCAAATCTAATTAAAGGATAATTAGGTAATAAATAAGCTCAAAATCTGGAAAACCAAAGCCAATTCGGTTTGGTGATATACGGGGAAAACAAGACTTCTTAGAACTTTGTATATATAAACTTGGCTCCTTCTCAATAATGAGACCTATTAATTATTTAACTTTTTTTCTACAAGTTGTTCAAATTTAATTTAATGAAGAACAAATCTTTCCCTTTTTATTAAAAGAAAAACATCATGTTATTATATTAAGTGGATACGTAACACTAAAATATCTGATCAAATTGTTAATTAATTAATAAATAAGTTCATAAATCTGGCAAACCAAAACCAAAATATCTAGTCAAAGGTTAATTGATCAACGAATAAGCTCAACAAATGATAAAAAAAAAAAAAAAAAACCAAAGCGACTGATACACTAAAAAAAATGAAATTAAACAATACAGTGGCGGATGCTAGGAAAGTTGATTAGGTATCTTTTTTTGTGAGGTTGATTGATCCATGTTGATACAACAAGCTGTGTGTAAATGGGTCGGGTTAACTTGACTTGATTATTGTCTGGTCATATCCAAAATGTGTAATGTTTCATTCAAGATAAAAGGACATTCAATCATTGTATGAATGGCGGTTGAGATGAGATCCAACTTTTCTTTCAATTTTTTCTTTTCCCAGAAAAAGGATGACCCTTGCTTTCTTGCTTTGGCTTTTGCAAGCCTTTCAAAAAGCCTGATCGAATGCTTCTATTTGACAGGTTCAACACACGTGTAGCGACGATATCAACTGCGAACCGAACACCTCTTCCTAAATCCTGAGCACCGGCATGTATGTTTGGAAAGGAAAAACCATGCTTAAATAATGTTTTGTTGGAAAAACATCCTTGTGGAATTTTGATGATTCCAAAACTATCCTTTATTTAATATCTTCATAGAAAGATAAAAAGTCAGATATGACAAAGTATTAATAAGGACATGAAATCACCATCGATCTGTCATCGACATATAGTCTTTGGAAGCTGTTATGCTTAGGAGGATAATTACATGATTAATTGCAAGTCGTTTCCACACAATTTGATCGTGGGCAGCACCAGAAGACCAATGATAAAGAGCACATGTTATTGTCAAGTGATAGTCAAGTGATAAAGAGCATTCGATCTTGCTGATATCATGTCTTGGAAGGTCCTAATGAACAAGTGCATCTATAGATGACTATTGATGGGTAGAATATAGCGATTGACAGGCTGAGAGTCCATAGCAAGAGAAGTGAAAATGAGTCGAAGAAACTTTGACATTTCTAGTTAAAGGAACAATGTCATAGTAGGAGCAACTCCCCACGGCTCTTAACTGTTAGAAAACATCCCTATGATATTTTGACGATTACCAAACTATCTCTGTTCTAATGGTTTCCATGATCGACGCAGATAGTGTTTTTAGTTACCATCATTAATGAGCTTTCATGTCGGTAAAGGTGAGATGTTAGTCCGACGTTTACGTGAATAAGCCTCTTTGTAGCTTGGAAGTATCAATCAGAATAATATTCTAAAAAGCCCTTAGCACTTATGAAGATGGAAGACTTTATTGATTGCAACATCATGTGTCGAATCAACTTAGTACTTCATTGAAGATGGTCAACCCAACCAACAATCTGCATTTGCGATAATGCACACGGATTGAAGGTGTGATATATGAAGTTTGATGATTGGAAGATACACAAGTCAATATGACAGTTGATGATTCGAAAAAGAGTCGTTACGGGTCTGGATTTCACAATAAGAAAACTGGGAAAGTAATAAAAAAAAGCAGATATCAGACTACTAGCTAGAAATAGTTGTAGCAGACCCTATTTTGGGAAAACAATACTGACAGTTGAAGCGACAGCAGCAGTAGTGCTTCCGCGCTTCTCCCATGCTCTCAATGACTCCAAACGGCTGCCTTATCTTCCCTGAAGATTTCCAATGGCTATTTCAAAGTGAGGATGCTTACCAATGGATACCTTGAAGAAGTCCCTATATATAGGGGGAGTGAAGCTGCTAGGAAAGTCAAATACTCAAAAAATTGCATATTGCTCTCTTAAGCTTGAAGTGTCTCTGATATTTGATTGTATTGCTCTCTACACCGGTTTAGCCTCATAGTATTTGTTAGGTGAGTATACAAGTATATGCGCAAGTGTGTACATCCCGATAGTGCGATCTATCTTGAATGGGAAAGACGCCGATTGTAACTTGGTCTGAAGATTACTAGTGGAATCCAGCCACTATTAAGGTTGTTAGTTTGAGAGTGGATGTAGGCTTGTGGATAAAGCCGAACCACTATATATCGTTGTGTGAACTGCTTTCCTTGCTCTATTCTCTTAACCAGCTTCACACACGCTGCTCTGTTAAAGATATCATCTTAATTGCATATTATTTACTATTCCGCAAAAGTTTTTAAATATTCTCACTCAACCCATTCAACCATCCATTCTAGGTTGTATTATTAGTCCCAACAATTGGTATAAGAGCTTCGTTGCTTGTCTGTTAAAGTGTTTTTACTTCTAAGCATAAAGATATGTTTTTATGGCTAACCTTGACAGCTTTCTTGCTCTTGATTCTCATGCTCCTAACAAGCCTCCTTACTTCGATGGAACGAAATATAGATACTGGAGATAGCGGATGCAATCTTACATTGAAGCCACTAATCTTTTGATGTGGGAAGTCAACATGAATGGTCCAACTGTTCCACCGCGAGCACTTGCTCTAGTTAGTCAATCATAAGAAGGCGAAAATTGAGTTGATGCTGCAACCATTGCTGCGGTTGCTGTTGTAGCTGTTATGGCTCAACTTGATGAAGCTTAGAAAAGACTAGCTCGAAATGCTAAAGTAAAGCATTTGCTTTACTGCTCCCTATCTCCTAATGAGTTTAACGGAATTTCATATTGTGTAACAACTAAGGAAATCTAGGATTGTCTCCAAATCACCTTTGAAGGAACTGACTGTGTTCATGAGACAAAGATGAACATTCTCCTAGGCAACTATGAGATGTGTAGGATGAAGTCTTCTGAGACTGTCAACAAGATGTTCACAGTCATCACCAATGGTCTTGCCCATGAAGGAAGAACCTTCACTGATGAAGAGAAGGTGAACAAGCTCCTAAGGTCACTACCCAAAGAGTGGAGCCAAGTGAAGATCTCTATTCAAGAAACACAAAGGATTCAAGCTATAACCATGGATGAGCTGATAGGAACATTGATGTCCTATGAGGTTGAGCACCTCAATGAAGATCCAAAGGATAAAGGTAAGAAAATCATTGCTTTTTCCTCTAACCAAATTGATCCACAAAACAACTCAAGTTCTGAAGAAGAAGATGAGGATATGGCTCTCATCACAAAGAGATTCAAAAGCTTCATGAGGAAAGGAGGCATTTACAAAGGAACAAGGCAAATCTAATATCTAGATGATAAGAAGAACTACAAGCCAAAAGAAGAGTCCAAAAGCAAAGATATTGTCTGCTATGAATGTCACAAACCTAGACATATCAAGCCTGATTGTCCCTTGCAAAGAAAGAAAGAAAGGAAAGGTCGAAAGAAGAAATGAGCTCTCAAAGCCAAGACATGGAGTGATTATGTGCATTTGATAACTTGCCAGAATTTTTAATTCTCTGCCAAAAGTGATTCTGGAAGAGAAATGCGTTTGGTAAAAAATGACTTCTAGAACACTTTTCTACTTCTGAATGAGATTTATGTTTGGTAAAGAATTGATTCTCTATGCCAGAATCAATTCTTNNNATTTAATAAAAAAAGTGAAAATAAAAAAAATTTGGGGGTAAATGCATTTTTTTACTTAAAGTGGGGTAAATGCGTCACACAATCATAGGTTTGACATTTTTTTTAATGATTTTTTCCCTTTTTATTTTCACTTCTCATTTTCCTTCTCACGCTCGTAGGCCGCCGGACGCCGATCGCCGGACGCGCGGACGCCGGACATTAGTCGCCGATCCCCAAGTGCCGTTTGGTAAACTTGCCAAAAGTAAAATGAGAATGATGGTGTATTTGGTAAATATAAATTTTGATTCTCTGCCAGAATTGATTCTCAAAAAAATGAATTTTTGCCAGAATAAAAAAATTCTTGCAATAATGGTTTTCATGCAGGCCCTAAACGTACTAGCAGCGATGAAGATGCTGATCATGCAAACCTATGTCTCATGGCCAACATTGATTCCGACTCCGAAGTCCATGAAAGAAATTAAGGTAGAATCTCCTAAACTATCTTATCATGAAATGCAAGAGTTTTTAAAAGAAGTTTTTGAAGAACACAAAAAGGCTTCAAAAGAAAATTTCTGATTTGAAAAAGGAAATCACAAATCTCAATGTAGATAGTTATTCTCAAAAGGTTTTGCTTGAAGAGCAACTTTCAGACCTGAATGATTTGAGGATTGAAAATCGAACATTGATTGAAAAATACAATTCCCTCAAAACATCAATTTTTGACATTTGCTCGAGGTTCTCTCTTGGTTCAAAAACACTTGAGCACATCTTTTCGATTCAAATTCCTTACTACAACAAGTCCGTTTTGGGACGTGAGGAAAAAGAAGAAGAAAGTGATCCTTTTCCAAAAACCAAAGAAAGAATTGAAAAGAAACCTCGCATTCCTATTCATGTTTACAAAAAGCATTTCACTAAGCATTTTGTTACAGCTATTGGCAGAAAGTTTCTTGACTGTTCCAGCTGCAATGAAGATGGTCATTCAAAACATGAATGTCCAAGCTTGCAAGCTAAGTCAAAAAGAGCAAACTGGAAGTCCCGTTATACTAACAAGAAAGGACCCAAGCTTATTTGGGTACAGAGGAAGAAATAAATCTCATCTTTCTTGTAGGTGAAGAAGTCCAGTAAGAAATGGTATCTGGACAGTGGATGCTCACGACATATGATTGGAGATCCTAGCGTCTTTTTGCTCTTATCTCAAATTGATGGAGGATCAGTCACTTTTGGAGGAAAAGATAAGGTAGAATCGTCGGTAAAGGAAGTATTAAGATTGGAAGTCCAATTGTTGAAGATGTTGCTCTAGTCAAATGACTTAGACATAACCTAATAAGCATCAGCTAGTTGTGCAACAAAGGATATGAAATCAACTTTAAAGATGGCATATGCTCTGGAAAAGGCAAAAATTCATTACAATCATTCACTGGTATCAGGTATGGTAATCTTTATCTTTTGAACACTGATAATGTTACTTCTTGTTGTTTATTCTCCGTCAAAGATAAGCAAGAGCTTCTACACAAGAAAATTGGTCACGCTAGCATGAAGCACATCTCCAAACTAGCTTCAAAGGAGATAATTCATGGTCTTCCTAGACTAAGGTATGAAAAGGGTAAAACATGCAATGCATGTTCTCTAGGTAAGCAAGTTTCAATTCTATAAGTATTGTTACTACTAATAGAGTTTTGCAGTTACTTCACATGGATCTTCTTTGACCAACAAGAAGTACAAGCCTTGGTGGCAGCAAATACTACATGGTCATTGTAGATGATTACTCAAGGTTCTCTTGGGTGATGTTTTTGTCCCACAAAGATGAAGCCTTCAAGTCTTTTATGAAGATTGCTTGAAAAGTCCAGAATGAGAAATGATATGTTATTTCAAGCATCAAGATTGACCATGGCAGAGAGTTTGAGAATAAGTGCTTTGCTGATTTCTGCGAAGAAAAGGGAATCGAGCACAATTTCTTATCTCTATATACCCCTCAACAGAATGGTGTAGTAGAAAAAAAAAAAAACGGAACTCTTCAAGAAATGGCGAGAACCATAATAATCAAAAGCAGCACTCCAGCTTACTTTTGGGCCGAAGTAGTCGCAACTTCTTGCTATATAATCAATAGAGTATTCCTATGAGCTCTTTTGGAGAAAACAACCTATGAAGTGTACAAAGGAAGAAAACCAAATGTTTCTTACTTTCATGTCTTTGGATGTTAGTGTTACATTCTAAAAAATGCAAACGAGAATGTTGGTAAGTTTGAGCCAAAGTCAAATGAAGGTATCTTTCTTGGCTATTCAACTTCTAGCAAAGCTTTTCGTGTGTTTAACAAAGTACACAGGAAGTGGAGGAATCCATTAATGTCAAGTTCGATGATAGCCTCAAAGGGATTCTAAGAAATGATGAAGATGTAGAAGCAGCTCCACTGCAGATGGTTGGGACATCTCAGAATCCTTAGATTTGATCACAAGAAAAAGACAAGAATGAACTTCCAAAAGACTGGAAATTGCAGGCAAATCACCCAAAGGAACAAATTCTTGGTGATACGGGTGAAGGCATAAGAATAAGATCATCATTCAGAGAAATCATGAATTCTCTAGCTCTTGTCTCCGAGATCAAGCCAAAGAATGTTGAAGAAGCAATTCGGGATGAAAGCTGAGATTGAAGCTATGCAAGAGGAACTTCACCAATTCAAGATCCACAGGGTATGGGAACTCATCCTTAGACCAGATGAATACCCTATAATCGAAACCAAATAGGAATTTAGAAACAAGATGGATGATCAAGGCAAAGTGATAAGAAACAAGGCCAGACTAGTTGCAAAAGGCTACTCTCAAAAAGAATGTATTAATTATGATGAAACATATGCACCGGTAGCAAGGTTAGAAGCTATTTGCCTGTTACTATCTTTGCTTGCTATTATGATTTTGAACTGCACCAAATGGATGTAAAAGGTGCTTTTTAAAATGGTTTTATCAAAGATGAAGTGTTTGTAGAACAACCTTCTGGCTTCGAAGATTCAAAACATCTAGATCATGTTTTTAAATTGAGAAAAGCTTTATATGGTCTTAAACAAGCCCCTAGAGCTTGGTATGAGAGATTCAACAATTTTCTTGAGGATAATCTTTTCAAAAAGGGTAAGGTTGACACCACCTTGTTTATTAAAAGAGATGGTAAGGATATATTGTTAGTACAAATATATGTCGATGATATTATCTTCGATTCCACTAACGATGATTTGTGTAAGGGATTTGTAAACATGATGAAAAGTGAGTTCGAGATGAGCCTAATGGGAAAGTTGAATTACTTTCTCAGTCTACAAGTCAAGCAAACAAAGGAAGGAACATTCATCTTTCAAGAGAAGTATGCCAAAGAGCTAGTAAAGAAATTCAACGTGGGCGTGGCAAACTGCAAAAAGGTAGATGTAGATATACCCATGTCATCTTCATAGAAGATTGACAAGGATGAAGCAAGTCTGTAGATTCCAAGCTTTATAAAAGCATGATAGGATCATTGCTTTATCTTACTGCATTTAGACCAGATATCTTGTTTAGTGTGTGTATTTATGCTCGTTTTTAGTTTGATCCTAGAGAATGTCATCTTAAAGTTGTAAAACGTATCATCAATTACATAGCTTCATATCCCAAACTTAGCCTTTGGTTTCCCAAAAATTAAGATTATATATTATTTAGATATTCAGATGCTGACTTTGTAGGATGTAAGGTAAATAGAAAAAGCACTTCAGTGTTAGGATAATCACCAATGTGGTGATTGTTGAAAAATCCCCTATATTGTTTTGATGATGACAAAAACAATCAAAGGCTACTAATGTGTGTATTAGTTTAGCACCAGGTGATATATGCATACAGGTCAAAATGCAGATGTTGTCATAAACAGCACCAGAAGGTTGATCAGCTGATGTATGAGGTGAATAAGATATTGGGCATTGACGATGTCTATGAGCTGGAAGGATCTTTAGAGGCGAACATCTGGAAGGACCTTGATCAAGGATGAACAAGTCGAGAAGAATGGGGATGTTTATGATGGTTTTGAGGTACAAAGATCGAGTGAACAGTTGGATGGACCTAAATGGTGAACAAGCCTAAAACGAGGATGTTTGGTAAAGCTTGGAAGGACTATGAAGATGAATAGCTTGGTAGAATCAAGATTACCAATGTTCTTGGAAGGGTCGGAGGAAATATCAGCTAAGTACAGACGTTTATGGTGATCTTAAAGGACTAAGCAATATCCATGGTGTGATCCATCGGTTGAAGATCGCAAAATGTTCTTAAGATCTTGTGGACCAGGCGATATCCATGATGTGATCCATTGGGTGAAGAATCGCGAAGTGTCCTTGAGCAAAAAATGGAAACAGCACCACTGAGTAATATAGCAGTTAGAGCGGCTGTTTGTCGAAGGTAATGCATGACATGGTTCTTGATGTTTGCTAAACATCATGTGAAAATGTTCGTTCAAGATTATAACCGTTGAAGGGTGGATCTATACGATGGAAGATCAAGAAGTTTATTAGGAAGCAAGCAACAACGACTGATAGTAGTGTTAGAAGCAGTCAGCGTAGGAGAAGTAGCTGCAGTAGCTATTTCCAAAAAGTTTGCAAATGTTCAGGAAAAGGTACTGTATGGGTAGTGACTGTTCTCTGGACAACAACAACGAATTTCTAATGGCTAGTTAGTCCTTCGAAGCATCTCCAATGGAAAGATTAAAGATGTCTATATAAGAGAAGACCTCATAGGCCAAAATATTGGTGAGTTAGAGAGAGAGAGAGAAAAGGAGCACAATGTAAAATCCGAATATATGCTCTGGGTTGCTCCTCCAATTGATGTTTTCTTGTTTTCTTCAAAATATCTTCTTGGAATAGTCCTACCGTAGGATAATAATGCTAAAGACCAAGTGTACAAGAGTAAGTGTAACAGTTAAGTCCTGATAGTGTGATCTATCATGTAATAGGATCAATACTTGCCAATTGTAACTTGTTGAGTATATTATTAGTGCAATTCAGCCTGAGTTGTGGCTGTTAGTCTTGAGAGTAGATGTAGGCTTAAGGATAAAGCCGAACCACTATAATTTCCTGTGTGAAGCCGTTTCTCTTTATCTTTATCTTTTACAGCACATTTACTGCATATAGCATTTGAAACAGCTACTTGACCTGATCTTTATTTATTGCATTATATTTTCTCAAAGAAAGTGAAAGATTTTCATAATATGGTTTCATATCTTTTAATCTCTTCTCTATTTGCATAATCTGTTTAATAGTATCACCATAGGTTAAACAGCAGCACATGGACATGTTTAACCTAATGTTTCACCTACTATTTGACCTGATGTTTAAAGTTCTTCACTTTTACCATCATCTATTTAACATCAACACTATGTTAAATAGCAGCACATGCAGCATGTGCACATGTTTGACCTGATGTTTTACCTGTTGTTTAACTTGCTGTTCGAAGTTGAACTTGTTTTATTTCGCAAATGTTTTCCATAAGTTCTTAAACAACCATTCACCCATCTCTAGGTTGTATTGTTAGCCCCAACATTCAGGAATATGCCAGATGATGGGAAGTATGCTTGTTTCTTGGTTCTCAAAGAAACAAAATTCTGTGGCTCTATCTACAACTGAAGCTGAGTATGTAGAACTAAGCAGTTGTTGTGCTCAAATACTGTGGTTACAACAGCAGCTAAATGATTTTGGTGAAGATTGTTCGAATACGACTATTAAGTGTGACAACATAAGGGCGATAAATCTTACGAAGAATCCAATAATGCACGTAAGAGCAGAGCACATCGAGATACGTCATCATTTTATTCGAGAGCATGTGGCAAATTGCAATATCAATATCGAGTTCGTTGATTCAAAGCATCAACTCGCGGATATATTCACAAAGCCATTGGACAAGATGGCAATTGAGTTCATACGAAATGAACTGGGCATCTGCAATCCTTTTCAATGAAAGCACAATCATCTTCTATGAGGATGGTTCGACATCTCTGACATTTGCATCGCCCATGGTAAGTAAATACACCTGGGCACGTTCTCTTTTTAAAAAAAGTTACTATTGGACTATACATGTATTTTGTTACCATACTCTGTAGATTGTTTGTACCGATTGCTTGAGTGATAAATGCATGTTACCATTACTCTCTCTCTCTCTCTCTCCTCCATGCATTCACGTTCTCCTATTTATTCAAACCTCTACTCCCATGATCACCACTGGGTTTCTCTCTCCATGATCTCATAAACCATCGCTTCTCTCTCTCTACATAACCCTCACTAAATCACCATCCATGGCTCCCAAAGTTCCTAAAGGAAAGGCAAATGTTCACAAATCTGCTCGAACTGTAGCTATGGGTACTCGTGCTCCTTATGGCCCTGTGAAGATTGATCTGACTCAACAGACTGGTGAATCGACTAGTATCTCCGAAAGTCATGATACTTCGATTACACCATCTGCAGGCACAGAAAGCGCATCATAGCAACCATCCTCGGTGTCTATCCAAATTGGAACTCCTCGGTCGCAGTTGCAAGAACGAACTGAATATGCTTGTTCGATCTATCCAACAAGAAATCATCTCTGCTCCATTTGGAGAGATTCTTTGAGAACAGCAACAAGAGATGATTGCCCCGATCATTATGTTCGGCATGCATCCACTCTTTCAGTAGCTTCTTAAAAAGAAACAAGAAGAGTTGGCTGCTGCCTCTACATCAACATCTACAACCATTGCACCTCTAAAAGTTGACATACCTCTAGCAATCGTACCATCTCCTCAACAAATGGCTAAACCAACCAAAGAATCCGAAATGCCGATGACATAAGAAATTCCTCCTATAGAAGAAGAACTCTGAGCAGAAATTGATATACCTCTGCCTCAACTCACTGAATCACAAGAGCAATTTAGGAAGGTATCAACACTGAGACTGCCTTTGATGCTCCCACAGAAGCCAAGGAAGAAGTAGTAGACAAAAGGCAGAACAACGATGATGATCAAGACTATGCACTCTTCGAGCCCTTCGAAGGTTTTCGTCTTGACCCCACTTTTAACTCCAATATGTTTTTACCTTAAGAACATCAAAATCAATACATGTTGCTTTTACAAAGTGGCTCAGTTGCAAACCGCTTAGTTGATTTCAAATATATTGAAAATCATTGCATTTTTTTTCACTGATTTGTTTGAAAAACTTGGTTTAACATATTTCTGCACTCTTCAAGAGGAAAGCTATCCACATGTGGTGGCTAGTTTTTACGAGGGCATCCTATGATTGCAGAGCACTTTGGAACAGATGGGCAAGTTTTTAGTGCGAATGGAACAATCTATTCTTAGCCTCCAGTGTGTTGACACCTAATTTTTAACCGGTAAGTCATAAAGGTAAAAACACGCGAGACTTAGGTTTTAATCACGACAAAACTTATTTCTTGACCCACAAAGTGTCATTTTTCACTTGGCCTCGCTTTGGCCTAGCATTTAGAGCACATTTAGACCTTAACCCTAAAAAGTCAAATTTTGACTTTTGGGTTGACTTTTTTGTCAAACCTTTAACTAAGAGTTGACCAAAAGTCAACCCCGAGGTCAAATTTTATATTTTCACATGAATAGGTCCTAAATGGTGCCAAATGAATTTTTCCACTTTTTGTTTTAAAAAATTCTCGAATTTGATGTAGAAAATTGATTTTTCTTTGAAAAATTAATTTTCTTAACCAAAATTCCGAAAAATACAAAAATACTCATAAAAATTAGAGAAAAATCATAATTTTTACCTTAATAAGGCTTCTGCATTTTAATTGCATGAAAATTGATTAGGAACATACTTTTCCCCAATTTGAGGAAAGTAAGCCCTAATTGGCCAAAAACAAAATTAGTACCTTTTATTAGCATTTTTAGAATTTCTTTATTTAGAGACATTTGATTTAGAGGATGTAATACATTAAATACCCGAAGAAAAATCAAGGTTTGAACACATTGGAAGATTTGTTAGGGAAAATCCGTTATAATGTTTTGAAGATGACAAAATAATCAAATGCTACTAATGTGTTTATTGGTTGAGTAGAACTAGGTGAAAGATGCACAAGCCATTATGCAGATGATATTTCATCAGAAAGTATGAGGGTTATATCAGAACATCTGAGGGTTATGTCAGAACGTCTGAAGGATTTATCAAAACGTTTGAATGATATGTTGGAACATCTGAATGGTACGAGTTCTCTATTTATGGTGAACAAGGCGTTGGACGTAGAGGTGTCTACAAGCTGGAGGTACCTAAGTAGAAGGTGACTAAGCCTAAAACGGGAAGTTCGGTAAAACTTGGAGGGACCTTGGATAGGTTAACAGCGAGGTAGAGTTGCGGCTGCCAATACGCTTGGATAGACTAGAAGATGGAAGCTTAGATTCAGAATCTGCTTCTGATGAATATATTTAGACTTAGGCCAAAAAATCTAATGATAATGTCTAATGACAACATCTGATGACAATATCTGATGACAACTTGTAACAACTAGTGATCTGGCTTGAATTTCCTTCTTATTAAAGATAAGCTGTATTCTATAAATGAAGAACTCTACTAATGGAAACCATGGAGATTCTGATTTTATCTTACTCAATGACTACCTAATCTTCTTGATATAATCTTGTCTAACGGGTTGATTAGAGAGTGATCCTCTAAAGACTGTCCAACGACTAGTTTGGAAGTAGAGGAGTATATTAAGAGATCATGGTGCTGAAGAACCGAGAGAGATCAAGAGTTGAAAATTTCAAAGTTCAAAGAGAGCTTCAATTCTACACACCTGTCTTCGTTGAGCTTCAAAGTCATAATCCTTGGGAGGCATTGAAAATAGTAATTGTGTGAGATAATGTGATCTATCATCTAAGAGACATCACTCGGTATAACCTCTGATTGATTCATTAGTGCAATCCAGTTAGTAGGCTGTTAGCGTGGAGAGTGAAAGTAGACTTGATCTAAGTCGAACTATTATAAGCTTCGTGTGCAAATTTTTCGATCCCCATACTCTTTATTATTGATAGCATATTGCACACATGCTCGCCTCTGATACGACATAATCTCTCTCGAGATCTTATTCTTCATGAGTTACTAATCTTAGCTTTTCAATTCCACTTTAATTTGTTAAGATTAGTCAAAATCACCTAGTCACCCCCCTCTAGGCGATATTACTAGCTACGTCAAGATTAACCCTAATCCGAGCCTAAACGGTTGTCCCGAACCATTTCTTCATGGCTTACAAGACGAGACCAAATTTTGAGTCCTTTGATTAAATCAAACCAGAACCTAATATTGGTTTTGGCCAATTGGCACATCTTTAGGTTGATTTGGCTATATTAAGAAAGGTTTATGTTTAAAATCGAGTTTTAATAATTTCGATCGATCTAATTTCTTTTAATCCATTCCAATTTAGCATCCTAGAACATCTCTAAACATTCAATTTGGCCAAAGAAATCAAGCTTGCGCCAACGTGTTTAGAATGCCTAGCGATTTTAGCTAGAAAAAGAGGAATTATGACATTTTGGGATTATGGAATCAAATTAAAAATTAGGAAAAATTCATATTTGGAAAATACTGGAAAAAAATAAAAATTTGGGCTAAAAAATCATCAAAATTGGTCTTCATTTCTGCCTCGAACCAGTCCGATCAAAAATCGGTCTGACTGACAGACCAGTGTCAGGCGAACTCCAGTTGTTTTTGGCCATTTACGGCCATTTCAGCCCATTTCCAGCCACATCCAACCTGGCCATAGCCCACCTTGCCATTCCAAGTTAGAAAATTACCAAAATGCCACTAAACATGTGAAATTACTAAAATGCCCTTATCCTTAATCCATGTGATAAAGGATCAACCAATGAGAATGCTTTGCTTAGTCACTAAGGCTTTATCTCAACCCTTGAAATAGAGCTCATCTTAGCCATTTAGATTGCCATGTCACCGATCCTTGTGTCAATCCTCCTAATGGATAAGGATGGATTTGAGACATTGGATCTTAATCAAAATTAAGGGTTAGGATTAGATCTTGAGGAGGCTATATACTCATTTTCCCTCCAAAACCAGAGGGGGTTGCCATTTGGATAACTACTCTATCTCTCCTCCGAACTCTCTCTCCCTTTCTCTCTTGTTGCGCGAGCTTCAGCTGGTCTAGGCCCCCACCGACCGGTTGCCGGCCACTTTTGGGCAAGCCACCACCTCACCGACGCGCCTCACTCCTCCCCCAAGGCTGTCACAAACTTGGCTGCACCATAGGATGGCTGGAAACCACCGCTCCAGCGACTTTTTCACTTGAAGATGATTACCGGTAATCTGTTCGATTTCTGTTTTCAGCTGAACCGGCAATGTGACGACTTCCTCTGATGGTCCGAAGCTTGCGACTCCATTCCTTGATCAATCCTCAACGCTGTGGTGGTTGGAGTTGGAGCAAACAGCCACCGAACTCCTTCGATTTCCTCAATTTCTTCTTAAAGCTTCAAAGTTTCATTATCGGTTTGATTTTGCTAAACCTCTTCGATTATCCTTGTTTTCAGATTATGAGCTGATCTCGGCACTTCATAAGTCTATTAGAAGGCTGATCTAGCTCACTCGAGCTCCAATAGTTCATCGACGAAGGTATGTACTCCTAAAACTTAATTTAGACATGGTTTTCGTGGATAAATCGAAGTAGATCAATCAAGGCCTATCTCTTGTCCATTGCATTTGGCCTTTAGATATGTCAAAGTAGATCATATTACGCTTAAAATGACCTGGTTTTGACGATAATATGGTGTTGGTGTTTGTTTGTAAAACAAACACATGAGGCATTTTCCTTGTCCCACATAGGAAAGAAAGGAAAGTTTTGGTCTCTTTATTAGTTAAAGCGTTATCTACTATTGTAAATAGAGAAATGGATGAGTGGGCTAGACCCCACAATACCCGCGTGCGGGTGCGCAAATAATTGCGTGATTTTTTTTAATTTCGAAATTAATTTTTGGCTCGTGACTGTTCAGACAAAACTGTTCAATTTAAGATCTGAAAAGATGTGTCCGAAATTGACAGTTTTCATACTTGAAAGGTTATGTCTGAATTGCAATTCTTCGAACATGAATGGGTGTGTCCGTAGTGACAGTTCACAAATCAAGAGGTGCGTTCTATATTTTATATATAGGACAATTTCGGTTCATTTCAAAGAGAGACAGAACAAAACGAACGACATAACAAAATTAACTTCCGATTTTCGTCTTCCTTCTAAATAGCCAATCTTTCATTGTTTCGCTAGAGAGTTTTAGGAGATTTACTGGAATTGCTATCCAGTATTCCCACCGTGACTTTGTTGTATCCTGAAGGGAATTTGCCAAAAACCTATAGCAACCTGTGGGGCAAATTGATCCTAAAAGAGAGTGATTACACGCCTCAAAGTCCGACTGCATTGTGATTCCATTTCTCCAATATATTTCCAACATATGGTTGATTGAAATCGTGGATCGATACATGCAAGTCTGAGTATGTACTGTAAAACTCGAGTATACTGAATCAGTGCGCTTCTCAACCTAAAACGAGCTAGTAAACATCATTGTTTGAAGAGGTCATAAACTACAAAGTTGTAGCTGACATCTCAAGCTTTAAAATGAGTGGTCGCATGTAAAAAATGAGCATCGTTTTCTTGGTGATGTCGAGTTCAACAATGTTTGCATACTGTTCTGTTCTCCTTGTGCTCTGATTTGCTGATTTGCGAACCGACCTTTGCTCAGATCTGATTTTTTTTTACGCGTTTTTGTGCTTAGAATCTGATGATTTAATATTCATAAAAGTTGTAGTTAACATCCTGACCTTTCAGGTAAAATAATGCATGTTTGCTTAGGACGAAATGCTTCGATCTATGCTGCTTTCTGAAACAATTCTGAGACTTTGAAACTTGCCGAAATAATTTTGCAAATATCACATAATATATAACTTGTTTTTGCAAAAACTCAAAACTACAAAGTTGTTAATCAGGGTCTAAAATGATAGACTGGAGAGTTTCATGGCTTAATTGTAATTTTTGGTATTTTTACAAAAATCAAAATGCGGATAAGGTTAGTACTGGCCTATAAAACTATTTTCAGAAAAGTCTTCGGGCAAAATTGAATTATTGGGAAAAATGGAGGGCTCCTTTGTGAAAACTCGAAACAAGAAGTTTGTTGAGCATGTGGTTATCTAGCTGTGAACGGAAATTTGACACGTTTTGACTAAGTTTGCTATTTTTACCGAATTTTCTTAAACGGGTCAAATTCTGACCGCATTTCTTAAATCACCAAAATCGGGTCTTTCGGGTTAAAATTGGACAAAATGGTCTTCTTCAAAATTGAAGAACACATATCAATATTTCTAAAGACACCAGAATCATTAAAATTGAACATCGTTTATTATGTTTTCCAAATTAATTTCTCCGACCCAAATCTGAGGCATAAATTCTGGGAAAATGAATAAGTGATCCTTTCTTCAAGGCCCACTCAATTGCTTGATTGTGTGATAATCAAGGTCTTAATTGACCTAAATGCATGTTTAGCCTAGCTTTAAATGCATGTCTATGCTAGATGCATGCTAAGGCGATGCATAACTCAAAGGATAGGATAGGGAAATCACCTAGTCCTAATTAGGGATTAATGATATTAATTCACTAATTGCCATGGCAATTGGGAGTTAATCATCATTAATTGCAATTAATCAACATTGGTAATTAGGGAGTAGGATTCGAATGCATGCAAAGCAAAGACCGATCTCAATGCCATCTTGATTGAACTTGATTACAAATTGATTGCATTAGATTTATGCTTAAGGGTGTATGTTGTGAGCAGATGTCAAAGACTCAACACCTCAAGGCGACACTCATCCAAAGGCAGTCCTAAGGATGGTGGTCCAATAAAAAAAAGGTAAGCAAGGCCGATGTTCATTCCGATCTAGACTTTTCAAAACAACCAACTAGTTTAAGTAATCAAGCAAGTTAGACATACGATTTCCTCAAATTTAAAATGGATAGAAAGATCACTAAATCCATTTGCACCCACAAATTAATTTTTTAAACTAGGGTTCACCCTCTTAATGAATAGGAGGATATATGAGTAATCTCGCCTTAAAGATACTTGAAATGTACCATCCAATAAATGGAAGTAATGCCCGATCTTGGATGAAAGTGATGTTTGGAAATTCTTGCATCTTTGGGCTCGAAACAAAAATATATCCCCCCATAGTTAGCTAGGATAGATTTTTCTTTTGAATAGGATTCACCTAGATCCTCAATTAGCAAACTTACGAGGGATCCATGTCTCAATGCTTATCAACAAGGTTTTGTAATCTCCTCTCCAAATCATTTGTAATAATACCCGACGAGTTGTGGGTCTTTAAATTTCTACACTTAGTTTTAGCTTGTCATTTCAATACCTTATGTGTTTATTTACTACTTATCTTGATTGTTAATTTCTTTTCTACATTATGTTAGACCTAGTTTAGAATTTAAAATGAAAATCACAAAAACAAAATGCATGGACACATAGAGTGGCTTCTAAAGCATCATTAAATCAATTAAGACTGTTTGATCATCGTTAGGAAGCAATCAACCAATTTAGGTAACCGAAAGGGCGTTAATAGCAATAGTAGCGTAAACTAGTCCCCGGATCTAGAATCTCTGATTCCATAGGATCGAGATAGTTCTCTCCTATCTCGACTGGGTATCTAACCCACCCACCAAAAAAGGTTAGTGGCGACTCCTAATAATCAAGCTTTGGATAAACAAAATCAAAAGTCCCTCGTGCTGCACAAGATGTGAGGCTTGAGAGTGCCTCGGCTCCTAAATAGTTGAACATAGTCCAAAGTTCACATCTTAGGGCAAATATCTCAAAACTTGTCTGTTTCCCCTCAAAAAGGAAAAGGAGAGGTTGTGACAGCTTGGCAACTCCGCTGGGGACTAGGTTACGAACCTAAGTGGATTAAAGCAATAACAAATTGGTTGATTGATTTTCTAATGCCTTTCCCAAAGGTGTATCAAAGAAGACACAAGGTTAGTCCCTAACTATGTGTTAAATGGTTTTGTAGGGAGGAGTTACAAGGGGAGAAGTGCTTGCAAACCCCTTGCCTTGTAGGTGGTGATTGGATATATGGAATGTATGTGGGTTATCTTGAAGTGTTGTTTGCGCATTTACTTTTAAAATGCATGTTTTACCAAGCTTTAGCACAACACAAATCACACACAACCCGTGAGAAAAACCCAAATTGCATTTAAGAAAATAACTAGGAGGTCTCAAAAGGAGGAACCCACGTGGGGAAAGACCCATGGTAATCCACTTTCATTTCCACCCATTCAAATAAAAAATTAAGAGTACCATTTATCCGCGGTGCGAATAGGAAAATTCTTTTGCTTCAATTTGATGGGAGCCTTTAAACCTTTAGAATCTCACCTATTAGTGAAGCCTCATGTCTTGCATGCAACGTGTCTATGTGATTGACATTTTCCTTTCAATTGGTGTGTAAGTGTATCGTTCCAAGCTTACTTTCTTTCCTTACTTTATTTGTCAAGTTCTTTACCTTATGCCATAAAACATGTGGTAATTGGTTAAAAATGCCCCTAGGTTTAGGCATAATGGGAATTCCCGAACTTTAGATCATCCCGATCCCTTTCAAGGCATTACAAGACATATGGAATGCCTTAAACAAGCAAGAAGGAATATGAAGAGAAGAAAGTTGGGTACCTCATCCAACTTCTCTAAGTTGAGCCACAAGTCTCCCTAGTCAAAGCTTTAGTACATTTTTGGAATCCAAAAACATCGAGATTTGTGTTTGGGAAAAATGAGTTAACCCCAACTTTGGAGGAATTAGAGATAATAACCGGACATGTTCCCTCATTTGGTATAGTCGAACTTCTTTTAGATGTCGATCCTATCCCTATTTTGAGTTAATTCCTAAAAATTGAAATTTCTGAGATTAGAAGGGTTCTCAAGGGAAATTCCAATGGTCTTCCATTATCATATCTCACATAAAAATTCCATGAGATACCTCCAAGTTCCAACAATCAAGAAGCAAAGATTTTCCTCCTAGCATTTTTTGGGTTCATTTTATTTCCATACACACAAAAAATCTTAGATCCTTATGTTGCCCACATTGTCACAAAAATCTTAAGGGTTTCCTAAACATTCTCTTAGCCGAAATGTTCATTTCTTGGGACCGATTCAAAGAAAAAGATTATGGGGTCCTTAGAGCACCATTAGGGATTCTTTAAACTTGGTTCATCTCCCACATCAAAGAATATGCTACTTACATGCGTGTTTTCGAGATTAGCAAAGATTCCAATCCACTTCTCCAATTCCAAGATGTCCAAAAAGTCGCTCAATCTCGATCATTCAAAGATTGGTATAATTCCTTGAAAAATATCACTCATAACCAACTCCATTGGCAATCCCCTTGGGTTAAATTTCCGAATGCCCGCCTTAACCATCCTATTCTTCTTTTAGGATACACCAGGTCTACTTCATATTATCTATTAAGGGTTACTCATCAATTCTGAGTCCTTCAGGAAATTCCTTCTCCATTAGAGTTGGGGTTATACCGTTTTGACTTTCGCAAGGAACCCATAAAGAGAGCCCAAGTTGAAGAGTTAGAGAATCAAGTCAAGCACATGATTGAGATTCTTTACCTTTGCCAACCTCACAAGTTGAATTGGATTACCAAATTAGATGGAGTAATGAAGGAGGACCATGCTTCCCAAGAATATATTTTTCATGTCATTGGACCGGAACTCATGGTCGTCCTTCCTTATGTCGACTTGAATTCCACTCCCAAAGAAATTCAATTGGGGAAGGTTATAAGGGAAAGGGATGAAGCCTTGGCACGTGTTGAGCACTTGACCCAAGAAAACAAGCGTCTTCATTCGAAGCCGTGAAGTCCCATTATGGCTAGCCATTCTAAATTCCATTTTAGGCTTTTTCTAGTTGATGTATAAGTATCTACTTTCATGCAATCTTAGCAATGGATGTAATAGGATTTTCCATTTCCATTAGAGATTGTATAGGAATTTTATATGAGTTCCATATTGCAATCTTCTTCAAGCTTAAATGAAAAAGGGGGCATTTTAATAAAAAATCACATGTTTCCCTTTCAATTGTGTAGTTTCTTTTGAAGAAATTTTGATAAGAGGTGGATTATACAAGATTGGGCTTATATAACCTCTCTTAGCTTTATTTTATCATGAGAAAATATAAAATTGAAAGGTTTTATATTTTCTTGTCATTCCAATTCCATATACTAACTTCGTTTCTTTTGTCATTTTTATTACAAATGTGTTAAAACAATGGAGACTATATTTCGTGTGAGGACGCAATCCCAAATAAGGATGGAGAACGAAACTACTAATACCCGTTTGGCGAGTTTGGAAACCCAAATGGCAAACCTTAATGCTATGCTCAAGAAAATGAGCGAAACTCCCACACCAACCAATACCGAGAATGTGGTTCCTAATCCACCCATGGAGCTACCGGTTGTTGAAATACCCGAGAAGGCAGCCGATGTTGAAACTCATTTAATGCCTCCTCTTGTAATTGATCTTGAGATGAATTCATCGAAAAAAACCTATAAAGATGCTTAATGAAGATAGTGCAAAACAGTTAGCTCGTCTTGAGGAGCAAATTTCTATGTTCCATGGATATGAGCTCCGAGATGTTGACAAGGTTACTCCTTATTCGAACATAAAGGTACCAGAATCATTCAAAGAGCCGGAGTTTGTAAGAAAGTACATTCGGACCGGGTGTCCAAAAACTCACTTGATTTACTACTTGCGAAAAATGGCGTGATACTCGGATAACGTGCCACTCCTCATCAATACATTCCAAGATAGTTTGGATGATGTGGCTTTGTCTTAGTTTATGTCTTTTGATATCGAGAAGCTTCGAGATTGGGATGATCTAGCTAATGAATTTCTTCAACAATATAAGTTCAATTCTGAGATTGCTCCAACCCTTGAAGAACTCATTCATGTGGTAAAACGAAGAAATGAATCCTTCCGAGCATTTGCCCAAAGGTGGAGAATAATGGCTTCCCAAGCCAAACCGCCTCTTGATGAAAAAGAAACCATGAAGCTATTCATCAAGACGTTACCACATGAGTACTTTGAAATTATAAACCACAAGTCGTATCTCTTTTTCTCACCTCATGGAAGTAGGAGAAACCGTTGAATGGGCTTTTCATGATGGCAGTGTAACCGAGGGAAACCCCAAAAGATTCTGTATGAAGAAGGATAAAGAACCCATTTCCGAGGTGGCATTTGTTCAAACTCTGATTAATCCGAAGCCTTACTCCAATCCTCCATCAAAGTTCGTTGCATCAACCGGAGGTACTTCTCAAGGTTATGAATCAAGAAGAAAGTTCCAACCAAGGCAATTTACACATTTACCAAAAACTCTATCCAAGTTGGTACCAATGTTGCTTGAAAGAATAATGGTTGCCAAAGAAGTGTCACGTGATAATCCCCCAAAGTTTGTCGAGTTTGATGTTTCCAAATTGTGTGAGTATCATATGGGGAAAAAGGGTATGATACCGACAATTGTCTTGTCTTGAAAATAAAAGTGTAAAGCCTTCTTGATAAGTGAATTTTACCTTTTAAGAATGCTCCAAACGTGCAAGCAAATCCATTGCCTAACCATGTTGAAGCCGTGAGTATGATTTTTGAAGAGGGATATAGATGAAAGTGGGCATATGAGGAGCCTAAAACCAGTTTCGAAAAGACTTTAAGAAAGGAAGGATACAAATATCCCAAAAAGGCAAGGGTTGTTTGTATTTCGTCGTGTCAAGAAAAACTCGTTAAGTGAAATCCACCTAAACAGTTCGTGCCATTACTAGAAGAGCTTTCTCAATGGTTACTATTTCTTATTGAGAAAAGGCTCGCAAATAAATGAGTACCACAACAAGATGTTGGGCATAATTCTCAAGTAATACTTGGTCAAGCTCCTGATCAAGATTCAAAATGCCGGGTTCATAAATCCACATCTTGTAAGAAACTACCACAACCAAAAGGAGTAAAGTCTCATGGATCTCGCCCAAATAAAGAGAAGAAACTATTTCTACAAAAGAGGTCTCCTAGAACCTTTAAGGTGCCTAACTTTGAGAAGAAGTATGAAGGTACTGGACCTCCTATGGATCACTTGGTGTACTACTAGGAAAAGATGGTGCAATTCGATGATGATCATGCCTTTCTTGTGGATACTTTTGGCAAAAGTTTATTTGGTCCGGCCTTATCTTGGTTTATTGCACTAAATATCGAGAAACTCGAAGGATGGCAAGATTTGGCAGAAGAATTTCTGAAAGAATATCAGTCAAAGAATGGAAGTATTCAAATTGAAGAAGAACTATTGCGAAGCATAGTTTCGGATTAAATCATCTGAAGATTCTCTCAAGACATTTCAAGATGGATGCCTCTCACTCTTTCTTAAGCACTGCATTTTTTTCCCTACATGGGACATACGACTAGATTCATTGCATTTGTTCATTTGTTTCATTGATTCACTTGCATTGTAAGTAGAATGTTGAAAGTTGTTTTTCCCCCTCGAATTTTGAACCGTTGGTTCAATGGGGGTTTCATTTGTGAAATGGTCTATTCATTTCAATAAAAGCATACACATTTTATTAAGGACGGGTGGAAGTATACCAAACCAATCCAATGACAAAAACCTATACATACCCTAAGGCATAGGCTTCCGCACGCTTCCTAGTTTTTTAAACCAATTTAATGAGCAAGGATGTCCAAGGATATGAGGACTAGCTCCCATTTTCATTTCTGTTTTCTTCTTTTCAAATACATAATTCAAAAATAATTTTAAAAAAAATACATACATCATGTATCATGCATTTGATATGAGCATACTAACCATTTTCATTATGTCTCAGGCATAGTCATAACATACATTCTAGATACATTTGTGGCTCAGATTTTCATGAGCAAAATTCCTCCAATTCCAATAATGAAGAAGATCTTGAGGATTTCAAGCGTGATTGGGTTCATCATGAAGAATCAAAACCTCTAATAGCAGAGTCAACGGTAACCATCAATTTAGGTGATGAGAAAAATGTCAAAGAAATTAAGATTGGGGGAATCTCTCCCAAATTGAAGCCAAAATGATGGTTGAACTCTTAAAGGAATACCAATATATGTTCGCTTGGTCATATATTGATATGCCAGGGTTGAATCCCGAAATAGTGGAACACTCGTTGCCACTCAATCCAAGTATGCCACCTAAGAAGCAAAAGCTTTAGGCGTACAAAACCGGAGTTACCTAAGAAAATTGAGGAAGAAGTTATGGAACTTTTGAAGGTGGATTTCATTGAAGTAACTCGCTATGCCGATTGAATTGCAAATATCATCCCTGTCATGAAGAAAGATGAACGTGTAAAGGTTTATGTGGACAATTGTGATTTGAATTGGGTGAGTCCAAAAGATGATTTCCTGTTATCACATATCGAAGTTTTGGTTGATAGTACGACGGGATTTGAATTGTTCTCATTGATGGATGGATTTTCGGGTTATAATCAAAGAGCCATGGTAACCCTATTTCACGACATGATGCATCGTGAGATCGAAGTATATGTGGATGACATGATCACTAAGTCAAAACAAGGCGAGGATCACATTCAATTTTTGAAAAAGCTAATTGATCGACTTCGAAAGTACAAGCTAAGGTTTAACCCTGCAAAGTGTGTTTTTGGGGCAAAGTCTGGGAGCTATTGGGATTCGTGGTTAGTAATCGATTCTTGAAAAGTTAAAGCCATCTATGATTTGAAGACTCCATTGACTGTCAACGAGGTTCGGAGTTTACTTGGAAGATTGAACTATGTGGTGAGATTTATCTCCTAGTTATCCGAAACGGCTAAACCGTTCTTTAAAGTCTTGAAAAAGAACACCAAAGTAGAAAGGGATACCAAATGGCAAAAAGCTTTTGAAGAAATAAAGCAATATTTGATGCTTCCACCTGTTCTAGTCCCACCGATTATGGTGACTCTTTTGATATTATATCTTACCATTCATGAAGAGTAGCTAGGGCAATGCTCACTAAAAAATGACCGAAAGATGGAAAGGAATGTGCAAGTCCGAGTCACTCTAGGACATTCACATATCATGCATAAGCATTTCATGCACATATTTGTTCATCTTTTGCATGACCTTAGCAAGAAATCATTTGAAGGAAGAAAATTGGAATTTGTCATTTCCTTCAATTAATACTAATAATGTTCCATTCTTTTCAATAGGTGGAATGTAAACTCGAGCGAACTTGCCAAACCAATGCAAGCCAGGTAAGTATTCCTTTCCCAATTATGTATAAAAAATAGTTAGGGTAATCATAAATAAGATAATAAAAAAAATCTCATCAAAATTGTCAAAAGATCAAGACTCGAAACTTTATTTCAATCCCTTGAATGACATTCATCAATGATTGTTCATGCATTCACCATTTAAAATCCTTATGTGGGATCATTCTAAACAAATGATTTGAGAAAACAAAAAGTGGAATGTTGAGCATGCCAAGTAGGTACCTTAAGATAATGAAAGGCAAGCAAAACCCAAACATGTCCCTTTAAGTACTTTGAGAGTTGAGCAATGGAGATAAACCATGTCAAAGGACTTAAGGTTATTCGCATCGAATACATGGGTCAAAAGAATGAAAAGCACTTCATTTCTTTACTCCAAACACGAAAATATCCTTTGTCTGAAAGTAACCCTGTCAAGAACCATTTTGAGCCTATATAAGGAGATTCTTTCAAATAACCTTGTCAAGAACCACCCCACAATGGGGCATGATAGGAGTTTAGTCGAAAATATGGAGAATAAGATCTAGAAAGAGTTAATTGCCTCAAGTTGCATTAACCTTTTTGTGATAACTTCATGTGAGTTTTCATTGAAGCTCGAAACATCCCAAAATGAGGAAGAGCATTCATTTCAATAATCCCAAACACTATTATCCTTTGATAAGCCAAGTTGAGCCTATAATAATTTATTTCAAAACCCAGTTGGTGATTGTCTCCCTACACTGGGGCAAGGATATTATCTACCAAAAGTTGTGGAAAGGTTGTGGATATGTGGATATGTGTACATTGTAATTTCTCAAGAGTCTTAGGAACTCGAAAAGAAAGAGAAAAGAAGCCAAAGAAAGAGCCAAAAGGGTGCAAAATATGGCAAGCCCAAAGTCCAAAAGAAAGAAAAAAGTTCAATCAAAAGAAAAGTGTTAAATCAAATCCCAAAAGTTATTATCCAAAGAGCAAAGCTCAAAGAAGTTACAAATCAAAGTCAAAGTTATTAGATGGACTATTGAGGTGAAATTGGATCCCCAAGAGTCGAAAAGTTGTGGAAGAGTTGGAAAGATTGGTAATGATGCCAAGATAATCACCAACTTCTCATATACAAACCATTTTTCCTTAAACACACATTATAAGCCTTTTTTAGCCTTTTCACCAAACCGGCATTACAAACCATTTCCGAAGTCTTTTCTGATTAGGATGGTTTGAGTGAATAAGAAAATCTTACATTTGAAGCTACCACTAAAAGGGGTGGGGGCAATCATCTTTTTCTAATATTCGAGGTTCTTAACTTGTAAACCCGTTCAAGGTAGAATTAATAGGAAATTTCTTTCTTGGCCTCAAAGCGCATAACCTTTGTGTAAGTCCAATATCGAGCCAACATTACAGTCCTTCCAAAAACCCTTTCAGATTGACTAAATTATATTTGTTATGAATAATCCCGATAGCCTTCGATATAGGTTGAGAGAAATCTTTCCCTAAGTAGAGTTGATATCCCACATCGATGGATGGGATCAAAATGCCATTTTTGAGAGCCATAGCGAGGAGACCTTTTTGATTAAAGAGTACCAATTTGACATGTTCAACATAACTCTTTGAGTTTAATCAAAGTCAGTTTTAGAATCATCCTTTCATAGGAATTCTAGATGGTAAGTGACATTTATCAAAATTTGGATAATCATTGAATTGAATAAAATTTAAAAGCCTTCTTACATACTCAAAGTTCCCGAAAATTCCTCTAGATTTCCCCCGTGTTATCTAGGAATCCCCTTTGTTTAAAACAATCCTCAGTGAATTTTCCAAAAATTTTCTTTGATTTGCTATAGAGCAATCATAGAATTCCCCTTTGTCAAAAGTATGATGAATTTAAAATTTTAGAATGGTCATTTGGAGAGTACGTACATATGTAGCTTAGGAGTCTTTCACCCTTAAAATGAAATACACAGGGCTTCCAAAATGATGGTGATTTAATAGTCTTTCCACAAGCATGGTGAATTTAAAATTTTAGAATAGTCATTTGGAGAGTACGTACATTTGTAGCTTAGGAGTCTTTCAACCTCCAAGTGAAATACGTAGGGCATTTGTGAAGAGTGAGCGCTCGTCGGGGCGTTGAGAGAGCAGCATGGATGATGAGTACTATAATTTGGCTACAAACGTCAAGTCAATATGTGTCTCGAGTTTGAATTGGATAAGTATTGGACTCCGTTGAAGTTCGCATCCCGAACATCTTCATGATACACAAGAAAGAGGAGTTTGAGAAAAGCTATAATCTCTCTACTTTATCCGTACAAAAGGAAGGGGCACATATGAATTATATATATATATATAAAATCTTGTGGGCCCTATGGAGTTATTAAAGGAAAGAAAACAAAAGCGAGGGTTTTGCTTTTGGGTTCTTCCCTGCTACATGTTGCAAGAAAGAGAACGTGCCGAATTCTTGTTTTCGATCGTACGTGACCGATTTTGCTTTGGGCTTGAACACGGCGATTTCTACAATGAGTTTACATCCAATTGAGTTGTTTTATTTGTAAATATTTTATATTTGGGTGTTATTTAGATGTGGGAAATACTCGAGTATACGAGCAATTGTAATTCTAGATTCTCCAATTATAATGGATTATTTGTTACTGGCTCTCCCCATAGATGTAGGTATCGATACTCGGACTGAACCACGTAAATCTCTGGTGTCCTTATAATTCATCGTTTATTTCTCTGGTAATTTCGCATTGACTTATTTACAAGATTCTGTCATTTCCGCGTTAATATTACAATAATGTATACTAGGGCGATGCATGACTCAAGGAATAGGATAGAGAAATCACCTAGTCCTAATTATGGATTAATGATATTAATTCACTAATTTCCATGGCAATTGGGAGTTAATCATCATTAATCATAATTAATCAACATTGGTCATTGGGGAGTCGGATTCGAATGCATGCAAAGCAAAGACCGATCCTAAAGCCATCTTGATTGAACTTGATTACAAATTGATTGCATTAGATGTATGCTTAAGGGTGTATGTTGTGAGCAAATGTCAAAGACCCAACACCTCGAGGCGACACTCGTCCAAAGGCGGTCCTAAGGATGGCGGTTCAATAAAAAAAAAAAGGTAAGCAAGGCCGATGTTCATTCCGGTCTAGACTTTTCAAAACAAACCAACTAGTTTGAGTAATCAAGCTTGTTAGACATAGGATTTCCTCAAATTTAAAATGGATAGAAAGATCACTAAATCCATTTGCACCCACAAATTAGTCTTTTAAACTAGGGTTCACCCTTTTAATGAATAGGAGGATGTATGAGTAATCTCACCTTAAATATACTTGAAAAGTACCGTCCAATAAACGGAAGTAATGCCCAATCTTGGATGAAAGTGATGTTTGGAAATTCTTGCATCTTTGGGCTCGAAACAAAAATACATCCCCCCATAGTTAGCTAGGATAGATTTTTCTTTTGAATAGGATTCACCTAGATCCTCAATTAGCAAGCTTACGAGGAAATCATGTCTGGAGGCTTATCAACAAGGCTTTGTAATCTCCTCTCTCTAAATCCCCTCTCCAAATCATTTGTAATAATACCCAACGAGTTGTGAGTCTTTAAATTTTCGCACTTAGTTTTAACTTGTCATTTCAATATCTTGCGTGTTTATTTACCGCTTATCTTGATTGTTAATTTCTTTTCTAGATTAGGTTAGACCTAGTTTAGAATTTTAAATGAAAATCACAAAACTAAAATGCATGGACACATAAAGTGGCTTCTAAAGCATCATTAAAATCAATTAAGACCGTTTGATCATCGTTAGGAAGCAATCAACCAATTTAGGTAACCGAAAAGGCATTAATAGTAATATTAACGTAAATTAGTCCCTGAATTTAGAATCTTTGGTTCCATAGAATCGAGATAGTTCTCCCCTATCTCGATTGGGTATCTAACCTACTCACCAAAAAAGGTTAGTGACAACCCCTAATAATCAAACTTAGGAAAAAAAAAGTCCCTCGTGCTGCTCGAGATGTGAAGTTTGGTAGCACCTTAGCCCCTAGATAGTTGAACTTAGTCCAAAGTTCTCATCTTAGGGAAAACATCTCAAAACTTGTCCATTTCCCCTCAAAAAGGAAAAGGAGAGGTTGCAACACAGTGCTACAATCCTATCCATTCCATTCTAGAACCATCAGCCGAACCGTCCCCCTCCACCAAAAGAAAACCCGTCGCTCTTAAGTGCTGCTTGCATCTTTAGTTTTTTTTTTTTTTTTTGAACTGTTATCTGTGGACACGCATGTTGTTTGGTGTCCAGATGTATTTCTCTGATCATTTGCAATGAAGATTGTGTGCCTTCATTCGTATCTTTTCTAAGATTGACTTTTTGCTTATGACAAAAAAGGGGAGAATGCATATGTGTAAAGATGAGATTGTGAGTTATTCATGCAATATTCTTAGTCATCTTCCATGAAGATGATATGCTCATTGTTACTCTTATGTTTTATGATATTGTGAGATATCCATGCGTTATTCTTAGGCATCTTCTATGAAGATGATATGCTCACTGTTACTTCTATGTTTTATGATATTCATGTGATATTTCTTAGGCATCTTCCATGAAGATGATATGCTCGCTGATATGCTCACTTAATGACATCCGATGCATGTTTCTTTCCATTTAATGCGTTCGTAATATTCATACTATATTTTACTCACATCTGTGGGATAGTTTTGTCATTACCAAAAAGAGGAGATTGCTAGAAAAACATCCATATGATACTTTGATGATTACCAAACTTTCTTTGTTCTAATGGTTTCCATGATCGATGCAAATAGTGTTTTTAGTTACCATCATCAATGAACTTTCATGTCGATAAAGGTGAGATGTTAGTCTGACGTTTACGTGAACAAGCCTATTTACAGCTTGGAAGTATCAATCAGAATAATATTCTAAAAAGCCCTTGGCAACGATGAAGATGGAAGACTTCATTGATCACAACATCACGTGTCGAAGCAACTTGGTATCTTCACTAAAGATGGTCAACCCTACCAACAATCTGCATTGGTGATAATGCATATGGATTGAAGGTGTGATATATCGGGTTTGATGATTGGAAGATACGCAAATCAATACAACTGTTGATGATTCGAAAAAGAGCCATTACAGGTCTGGATTTTGCAGTAGGAAAATTGGGAAAGTAATCAAAAAGCATATATCAAACTACTAGCTAGAGACAGTTGTAGCAGAGCCTATTTTGGGAAAACAGTGCTAATAGTTGAAGCTATAACAACAGCAGTGCTTCAGCACTTCTCCCATGTTCTCAACGACTCCAAACGGCTACCTTATGTTCCTTAAAGATTTCCAGTGGCTATTTCATAGTGAGGAAGCTCACCAATGGATAGCTTGAAGAAGTCCTTATATATAGAGGGAGTGAAGTTGCTAGGAAAGTCAGATACTCAAAAAACTGCATATTTGTTAGACGAGTATCTCTGATATTTGATTGTATTGCTCTCTACACTATATTAACCTCATAGTATTTGTTAGACGAGTATACAAGTATAAGCGCAAGTGTGTACAACTAAATGGTGTGATCTATCTTGAACAGGAAAGACACCAGTCGATTATAACTTGGTTTGAAGATTACTAGTGGAAGCCAGCCGCTTACTAACGGAATCCAACCGCTATTAAGATTGTTAGTTTGAGAGTGGACGAAGGCTTGTGGATAAATCCGAACCACTGTATATTGTTGTGTGAACTGCTTTCCTTGCTCTATTCTCTTAACTAGCTGCACACATGCTACTCTGTTAATGATATCATCTTGACTGCAAATTATTTACTGTTCTGGAAAGTTTTTAAATATTCTCACTCAACCTATTCAACCCCCATTTCTAGGTTGTATTGTTAGCCCCAACATTAACTTCCAACGAGCGATATGAATATGGTTGTATAAAGAGGAGCAACGTAGCTTAAAAAGGTTGGACGAAAAATAAATAAAGCTTGTTCTGTTATCATCATCTCTCTAATGATCATTGTGCTAGTGCTTGATTGAAATTTCCTTGTTGTGATCTATCGTATTGTAATTCGTGATAAGAGGGAGTGTACAATAGTCATAGTAGTACTTGCATTTTGATATGCGATCATTCTTTTAATAGAAGTAGTACATGCTATCTGTAACTTCTCTTTCTATCTCTCTCTCTATTCGACCACTACCACCACCACCATGGCCACCCTCATCACCATTGCCGTCCACCACCGCATTGCCACACCGCCGTGATGTTGTCCGTGCCGTCCTCACCGTCGACCGCCCCTCTTCATCGTTGCCGTTCATTGCTCGTCATCATTTTTAGTTCATCCGATGTAGTAAGTAATTTTTCTAATCCTTAGATAGGCTGTTACTCTACACAAATTGAACCTAGATTAAATGTTATATGAGCTGTTTAGTAAGTAGTTCTTCTAAGCATTGGATAGGGCGTTACTTTGCACAAATCGGACCTAAGTTGAATGTTATATGAGTTGTTTAGTAAGTAGTTTTTCTAAGCCTTGGATAGAGTGTTACTCTACGTAAATCGGATCTAGATTGAGTGTTATATGAGCATGATCTACATGTTAATGCTTGTTTTGCTTGGTTTGCTTGTTCTAGGAAGAGAGAGCTCGTGTGTGTATTTTGTATGGTTTGTTCATGTAGAGGGTCATGCTATTCTTGTTAATCTATGATCATATAATGATATGTGTTCTTGAGACATGTGTAGACTACGATAATTAAAATGAAAGGTATGTGCTCGTATAATGGTTTATTGCAAAAATGGCTATTATTGCTCTATGATTATTGACTTTTGAGAAACTAATGTTATAAATCATTTTGCTTGTATGCAACTTGACAAGGAAGGGTTGTAAGTGAAGTATATACATTTTCGCATGTTGGAGAATTGCGGTAGTTCACGTGTGATTATTTTCGTGCATTTTTATATATGCGAGATTGAAGAAGTTCAAATGCATGAGCACTAAACACTCTTGCATTGACTAAAATGAAATATAAAAATTGGCTTGAGTGTTTGTGTGCTTGTGTGATCACATAAATGGATTGTCCACCCATACGACTATGAGGGATATTTGATGTTCGGATGATTTGTGAACTGGGTGCCCGGATGATTTGTGACTTGGATGCCGTTCACGGATAGATTTTGGAACAATGCTCTTAATTGAATGCCGTCTATATTCGAGGGAGGTCGAGACGTTACCGTACCCGATGGGGCGGGACGATACCCGATTAAGCCCGGAAAACCGAATGCCTTGCGCGGATTGGTGAATAATTAGTGTAATCTGTGTGTCTTGGCAAAGATAAAAGCCTTGCACGGACTGGTGAATAACCGGTATAATCCATGTGTCTTTAACTATTTTTTGGCCTCTAATGATGGACGTTTGTTTCGTCCATTTTGGTGTTCCCGTGGACCAAGAAGTGGAGGAAGCCACTTTTTGGAGTTAGCCCTCATAGGTAGAAGGAGCTAAGTTAACCCTACCCCCTCTCTTTTTGGTGAAATCAGAAAAAGGCCAGAGCAACAGGCGTGTAATTAAACTAACTTCCGATGTAGGTCGATGATGCATATAAATAAGATGTGCTTTTGTGTATGTGTTTTCTATGCTATCCTGTTATTGTTATTGGATGGGTGATGTAGAATTCTCTTTCGTTTGCATTTAATCAAAAGATCAAAGAATGGACCGGCGACGCTTCTTGAGACGTCGCAATTAAATGATCAATGTAGGAAAGTTGCACGCTTGAGCCTTGGGGAAATAGGATCGGGGCATGACAACCGGTGTGCACGCCGATGATTTTGGCTAGGAAGAAAAATGGCTCTGGCGAGACCCTCTAGTGGTCGAATGGCGGGACTGATGATACAAGGGTGCAGAGAGGGGAATGTTTTGGGGTATGGGGGTCACCAGCAGTGGTGGTGTGGCGGCGGTGTGGATGAGAGAGAGAGAAGAGAGAGAGAGATTCCTAGTTCTATTTAAAAGTGGCAGCCACCAGAAAAATGATTCCCCCTTTAGGATTTTAGGAAAATGTGCCATTTATAGAGCCACTTAAGTGATCTAATATTGACCCTTCATTTATCAATGGTTAAGATTCAAACTTATCCTCCAAGTTTAGGCTTTTTGGTAATTTTGGCTTAAGTGGATAAGGGAATGGGCTGGCCTTGGGAAATGGGCTAGCCGAATGGGCTTGATTGAGGTCTGAATGGGCCGACGACGGTTGTCAGTGGGCTGGCGATCAAACCGGTTCTGCCGGGTTGGACCAGTTCAATTTTTCGGCCCGTTTTCGCTCTAAATTCTCTTATTTTTAGCTTTAAAAGGCTGGAATGACAATTTCCCAATTAAGTTGGAGCAAGTTAAATGCATTTACGATAAAAATGTTCATTCTGGTTTAATCAATTGGGCATAATATGCTAAAAATAGATCACCAATTGCCTTAACTTTTGGAAATGGCTTGCGGTTGTGGATCAAATGTCATCAAAACTAAGAAAAAGACTAATTTTTGTATTTTTATGAATTTGTGCAATTTTTGTATTTTTGGAAATTAAGGTCCAAATGACCCCTAAATGTAAGGCTATTCTATTTCAAAATTTAAATGACTCTTTTTTGTTTGAAAAATGGTTTTATCGCGATCAAAACTCAAGTTTCAAGTTTTACTTTTAAATGACCAATCGGCTAAAAATCAAGTGTCAATAGGCACTAATAAGATGGAAAGATCACTAATCGCAACATGACGTTTTTTCAATTGGTATCATCATTGAAGATGGTCAGCCTATTCACTTAGTATTGGTACCGATGATTGTGTGCATTAGATGGATAGAGTAATGTATTGAGTTAGACGATGGTGAAATACACACTGGAAGAAGATCGTTGATGGTTCAGAAAAAGAGCAGTTGAAGCACTTGATTCCGTAGCTGAAAAGGCAGGTCAAATAGTAGAAAAGCAGTTTTCAAAGACAAGACTGCTGATAGTGTACATTTTGGGTAATCTCTTCTAGATAGAGAAGCAACTGCAAGAGCAATTTTGATACTGTCAAAGTAGCTCCAAACGACTAGTTGATCGTCCTTAAAGGTCTCCAATGGATACTTGAAGACTTTGGTATATGAGCAACAGTGATGCAGTTAGAAAGAAAGAGTTGGATAATAGATTTCTCGATACACTATACTTGTTGTTTGAACTAGAAATTGTCACTAATCTTTCTCTGTTTCTGGTTAAGCACTGTTATAACTTATAGTCAAGTATACAAGATTAAGTGCAGTGATCATGTATCCTGATAGTGTGATCTATCAAGTAAAAGGGAACTGCACGTGCCAATTGTAACTTATGTTGCTAATTATTAGTGGAACCCAGCCGCTTTTAAGGTTGTTAGTATGAAAGTGAACGTAGGCTCGGTTATAAGCCAAACCACCATATATCGCTATTTGATATGTTGTCTTAACTCTAATTTACTTACTAGCATCACATATGCTGATCTATTTGCATCACCATCTTGAGTGTTGATTGTTTGATATTCTACAAAAGTTTTTAATCATCAACACTCAACCTATTCCAACCCCTCTTTGTAGGTTGCTTTGTTAGCCTCAACAATTGGTATTAGAGATTTATTGCTTGTTTATTGAAGTGTATTACTTATGAGCATAAAGATCTGTTATATGGCTAACCTTGGCAATTTCCTTACTCTTGATTCCCATGCTCCCAATAAGCCACCTTACTTCGAGGGCACGAACTATGGATATTGGAAGCAACGCATGTAAGCTTACATAGAAGCAACTGAGATGCTGATGTGGGAAGTTATCGAGAATAGACTTGTTGTCCTAGTACGACAAGGACAACAGAATGCACCTATTGATCCTTCTGTTGCCCCTGTTGCTATAGCTGAAGATGAAGCTTAAAGGAGACAAGCTCTAAATGCCAAAGCAAACCATCTGCTATACTTCTCTCTCTCTCTCTCTCTCTCCTTTTGAGTTTAATAAAACTTCTTCATGTGTTATAGCTAAAGAAATATGGGATTGACTCTAAGTAACCTTTGAAAGAAACTAAGATGAACATTCTATTAGGAAACTATGAGTTGTTCAAGATGAAGTCCGATGAGACTACCACTGAAATGAACACTAGGTTTACTACCATCATGAATGGCCTTGCTCATCAAGAAAAGATCTACATTGTATTGAAAAGGTGAACAAAATCTTGAGGTCATTACCAAAGGAATGGAGCCAAGTGAAAAAATCTGTTCACGAAACCATAAGATTCAAACTATCACAATGGATGAGCTAATCGGAATTCTAATGTCCTACGAAGGTGAACATCTAAATGAGGATCCAAGCTCAAAAGGTAAGAAAGTCATTATGTTTACCTCTAACCAAAGTGATGAAGGTGATCCTATGACATCGGAAATTTCAGCATACTAAAATGACTCATTATTCTTGAGTTTGTATCGTAGCCATGGCGACCAACACAAAAGTATTCCTTTGAGGAAAAACTAGAGGGGTACATGACTGACAGGTGCATTTCGCACAGTTTGATGGACTCCGCGATTATGCATCGGTTACTCATTGATTCGTGTTGAAATTTTGAGAACATCTATACATCTGGTTCTTCAGCCTGACCAAAAGGGCATAAGCGGAGACTGGGTAGTTCGCTTTCCATCCCCAGATCGCAACTGATCCATTAGTTGAAAAACCAATTATGACTCTTCCGTCCTTCGTTTCCTCATACTTGGACCGTTTGTGTTCGTCATTTTTGTGGATTATTTTTGTCAAAAGCGCACACTGGATCCTTACTGACGTTGCATAACCTACATGTGAGCCGGCCATTATCTACCATCGTTAGAATGTTATCATCTCAATATGTGATCCCACATTTAGTTGCCCACATTACTTTCATTGACATTTTATTGATTATGCTAAGTTACATGATAACATATTCATTAATCACATTGAGTTGTGTGATGGCCGCCCGATAGCATCCTTGATGGAAGAATTTATATGAAAAGGTGTGAATGGGAATATAAATAAAGGTCTAAGCCTAACCCCATCATTAAGAAACACACCATCGACCTCAGAGGGGGTAATTGGCTAGCTTTTTTCAATTCCTGATCGTCCAAGTCACTATGTGAATCCATTCTACAATCGAACTTCATCAATGGCTGGAAGTTAGTATAGATTGTTATGTTTCCGCACTCGATCCTAATAATACACGAGTTTTGTTCATTCATATGTAATTGGGATCCTTCAGCCCTTTAGTTTTTCTAAGAACCGTGAGATGAACTTTAATTGCTTGGAGATTGGAAATTCCCAAGCCGTTATTGCTTTTACTATACAGCATAGGAGTCATGCTTTGTTCACTCTGTCGTGAATTAGTTCTACTCGTGCTAACCCATATTTAATGCAGCAATCTCAAGGGGTCTAATCCCTGACTCGGGAGGCCAAAACTCAAGTTTAGATTTTGTCAGTGGGCGTTCAGAACGTTCTTGGTTCATTTCGAGCCTCCCCAAATCGGTTTTCGATATTCCCAGATCGTATCATCAATTAGGGGTCCAACGATGTATCCTTATGTGTTTTACGGTCTATTTTGGATAAGTTCTACAAACTTAATTGTCGCCATTTTTATGAAAGTATATGTTGAAACGTTTTAAACATACCAAATTTAATAAAATTATTTTAAACCCACGAGGACTTGTGACTAGTTCCTAATATATACCAAACACGGGATTGGTAATCAGACTGGAAATGATGAGGTATTAATTCATTCCAGGCCAATTCTCTTCAACCAAACGACTCATTACTATTTTTTATGGCAAATGATTGAATCGCAAACATAGTGAGATGACAAGGCCCTAAATCCTTGTAGAACAGTAAAACCTGAGGAGAATTTATTGCGAGAATAATAACTGTAGACGTTTCTTTCATTAATTTCTGAATCATAATTGATGAAACCATTTCAATAATGCACTACTTCTCTCAAGCTATAAAAGTTCTCATCTCTAGATCGACTACATCATCAAACAATCAACAATCTCCGACAATTTTCTAACCCTTCCTTCCCCAAACGACCATCATGGCAACGCCCAAGAACTTGTCTGCTCTCATGATCTTGTTGGTCGTCACCGTCGCATTGCTTCCTAGGGCCACAGTTGGAAACCCTAATTGCGCAAAGGGAATGACTAACGATTGCGGGTCTCAGCTGTTTCAAATCATAGTTCTGGCCGACACCTTTTCACCCACCAATGAATGTTGTCGCGAGCTCGTGAAGGCAGGGAAGAACTGCCACAGCCAATTCGTGAACACGATCCTCTCGACCCACAAGGCGATCAGGGGGACAAAATCCGACGTCCTCAGGAGGAGCAATGAGACGTGGAACTACTGCGTTGCGAATTCCACTTCTCCCAAGCCCGCTCATTGAGAGCTATTCCTATTTTGTAGTACACTGAACGTGTAAAATAAAAAAGACGAAAGAATTATAATTTTTCTATTGCATTCTCCGAAAAGAATTTTCCTTTTTTGTGCCTTTCAAGCCTTATAGTTAACTATCACGGAAGTACAATCGTGGATGAATCATATTTTTAGTGTTCAGTGTGGTTAGAAACGTGTAAATTTAAAATGATCTGCAAAATGCAATCTGCCCCTAAAGTTGTTACTTACTTTCAAGTCTAAAAACATAGAGTCACAAACAAAATGGCAAAAGGACACCAGAAGTGTCAAAATTTGTATACAGAGATTATTTTAGTACCAAAACTCTTCACTGACTCACTTAAGACCAAAATCGAAGAAAAACGATCACTTAAGTGCTAATTGCGAGAAATTCTAGCCAAAAAATTACGTGAAATTTTTAATTAAAAAAATTGACACGTCATTTTTTCTTCTTTTTTTCCATTTTTTCATTTTTTAAAATTTATTCTTCTTTTTTAAAAATAAGCATAAAAAAGGAAAAAGCTTCGCGAGTGGTTATACAACGGTGAGGGCCGTCCCTCACCATCGTCTACCGAGGGCCGCCACTAGCCGGCAACCCTCGACCAAGCTTGGACAAGGGCCGGCGACCTTCGCCCAGACTTGGATAAGTGTCACGACCATCACCCAAATCTAGGCGAGGGCTGCAGGCCCTTACCTATGACGGTGAGGGTTGCTGGGCACTAGCCGAGGCTCGGCAACCCCCGCCGACCATCCCCCATCCTCGTTGCCTGCTTCTCAACTATTTTCCTTTTTATTAAGCTTATTTTAAAATTAAAATTTTTTTTTTACTCTTTTTTGTTGTAGAAATTTTCAGCTTTTTTAGGAGGTAACTGGATCTTCGGCGAGCCACATTGACTCAAAATATTAATGAAAAAAAATGCCACATAAGATTTCAAGCTAAGCTCGTTGGAGTTGGCACTTAAATAATCGTTTTAAAAAAAAGTTGGCACTTAAGTGATCCGAAAAAAAGTTTTGAATCTAAAGTAAGCATCGTACACAAGTTTGGGCACACTTCTTGTGTCCTTTTGCTCAAACAAAACTATAAGAAAATGTCGCTTTGTTTCTTATGTTTTTAACAAATTCTTTTGAAACAAATACCTAAGCGATCAAAAGATCAAATGATAGTTTGCTAATTATACATTCATCTCTACTAATCACACGAATACGCAGTTAACGCAGGCCAATCTAGCTATCTATATGATTATATAAAGTAAAGTAAAGAGGACTTCTTACTTTTAAGGGTTTCTGACAAAAAATCCCCAATAGTTGTTTGATATAATACTCTATCGATGGCTAAATGTATAATTAACAATATTATATATCTTACTTTGAATCTTTATAATCCTGTAAATAATCATAAAAAAATTCAAATCTCGAAATATATTTATCTCTTTATATTTGTATGTACACAATTGCTTCATATTGTATTAGTAATTTCTTTCTTTCCATTAACTGATAATTCAAATAGTTTGTACTAAGATGATTCAGCATAATCTTTAAATGTTAATTATATGTTCAAGCGAGAACGCATGTGAACTTTTGCTGGTCATACATTATGTAAACTTGACTTTTGAACATCTAATGAGGTTTTTTTAGTATAAAGATTTGAGAAATATGTAGGGCCCAACATATAATGTAAAATGACTTCATAAGTCAGAACACATTATTATGCAAGATAGCTTTAATTTAATCAGCCCCAAACCCGGAAAATGATGATGATGACGACCACGATTATTATCATCATCATCATCATCATCATCATCATCAACAACAACTAGGCTCCTCTTCATTAATGAAACCCATAACTTATCACAAATTTTAATATTTTTTTGACAGAGAAAAATAATTCCCAACCAAATATCTAGTCATAAGGTTAAATAATCAATTCAGTAAATCTTGAAAACCAAAACCCAAATCTTGTTAAAGGATAATTAGCTAATAAATAAGTCAAAATCTGGAAAACCAAAGCTAACTTCGTATTAGTGATATACGGGGAAAACAAGACTTGTTTGAAATTCGCATATATAAACTTGGCTCCATCTCATTAACGAATCTTGTTAATTATTTTACTTTCTTTCCACAAGTTGTTCAAAGATGATTTAATGAAGAACAAAATCACACTAAAATATCTGGTTAAATTGTTATTTAATAAATAAGTTCACTAAATCTGGAAAACCAAAACCCAAATATCTAGTCAAAGGTTGATTAATCAATGAATAAGTTCAACGAACCGAACAACCGAAGCTTTGTTGGGAAAATCCCCCATATTGTTTTGACAATGATAAAGACAATCAAATGCTACTAATGTGTGTATTGGTTGTGTGGTACCAGGTGATATATGTACAAGCTAAAATGCAAATGTTGTCATAAACAGCACCAGAAAAAGATCAACATCAATATCAGGTGCTGTATCGGGTGTGGCAAATTCTTGGCAGGACTAGCTACCTTAATCATATGAGGTGGAAGACTAAGACATTACTGGTGATCCTTATGAGTTCAGTGAAGACAAGAAATCAACCGTGATGCTGATGTCTATAGAGATCTTTGGAAAGTGGTGTGGTTAATAAGCGAAGATGAGGAATCAGCGGGGATGTTGATGTCCTTGGAAATCTTTGTATGCTGAAGATGCCAAGAGGATCATTGGATGATTGATCGTAAGTCACCCACAAGGTTTTCAATGAACAATATCAATAGACTAGTAAAGATTTGCACGTCCTGATTATGGGTAAGGGATCGTGCTGATGTTTAGTCTTAGAAGGTGTTGGACACATGATCAACTATTTAGAACATTGACAATGTGAACAAGATATTGAGCGATGAAGATGTTTACAAGCTAGAAAGATCTTCAAATGTGAACATCTGGAAAGACTTTGATCAAGGGTGAACAAGCCAAGAAGAATGTGGATGTTCGTAATGGCTTGGAGGTACAAATATCGGGTGAATAGTAGGATGGACCTGGTGATGGTGAAGAAGGTTAGAACGAGGATGTTCGTAAAGCTTGGAATGACCATGAAGATGAACAGCTTGGTGGAATCGAAATTGCCAATATGCTTGAAAGGACTTGAAGAAAGATCAAATGAGTGAAGATGTTTATGGTGACTTTTGAGGATTACATGATATCCATGGTGTGATCCATCGGGTGAAAATCACAAAGTGTCCTTAAAGATTTTATGGAAACAGCACCAACGGACGTAAAGATCAGCTGGAGCATATGTTTGTATTAGGGCTTAAGCAAGACATGGTTGGTGATGTTTGTTGAATGACCATATGAAGATGTTCGAGATTATAGCCTAAAGGTGGATTTGCATAACGGAATATCATGAAGTCTATCGGGAAACAGGAAGTAGCGTCTGTCAGAAATGTCAGAAGCAATCGGCGTAGGAGTAGTAGCTGCAGTAGCTATTTCTAGAAATCCTGCAAATGTTCAAGAAAAGGAACTGTATGAGCAGTGACTGTTCTTTGAATAACAACAACAGATCTCTAACAGCTAGTTGGTCCTCCAAAGCATCCTCAATGGGAAGATTGAAGATGTCTATATAAGAGAAGACCTTCTAGGTTAAAATGTGAGAGAGCACAATGTAGAATCCGAATATATGCTCTGAGTTGCTCCTCCTGTTGATGTTTTCATTGTTCTCCACAAAAGATCTTCACTATTAGTTTTGTCGTAGGGTAATCGTGTAAGAAATCAAGTCTACAAGAGTATGTGCAGCAGCTGAGTCCTGATATTATGTTATATCGTGTAATAGGATCAGTGCTTGCCAATTGTAACTTATTCAGAAGATTACTAGTGCAATCCAGCCTGACTTATGGCTGTTAGTCTAGAGAGTGGATGTAATTGGGGATAAAGCCGAACCACTATATATCTGCTTGCATATCTTCTAATCTCTTCTTTATGAGCATCTCTTGTTTGTTATCTTTAGTATCTGTCAAACAACAGCACGCGCCTGATTTCTACAATATGTTTCTACTGATGTTTGACTAGATGTTTTAAGTTCTTCATTTTTACCATCATCTGTTTATCATCGACACTGTATGTTAAACAGCAGCATGTGTACATGTTTGACCTAATGATTCTGCTTATGTTTAACATGTTGTTTGAAGTTAAACTTGTTAAATTCCGCAAATGTTTTCCATAAGTTCTCAAACAATCTATTCACCCCTCTCTAGGTTGTATTGTTAGCCCCAACAAGCATTAATTGGTTGAGTGATACATGGGAAAAACACGAAATTAAACAAAACTGGGTCGGATGCTACGAGAGTTGATAAGGTATCTGTTTTTGTGAGGTTGATCCATGTTGATACAACAAGCTGTGTGTAAACGACTCCAGTAAAATTGAGGCAATTATTGTTGGGTCATATTAAAAATGTGTAATATTTCATCAGAGACAAAAGGACATCCAAACGTTCTATGAATGACGGTTGAGATGAGATCCATCTTTTCTTTGAGTTTTTTCTTTTTCCTAAAAAATGACGACCCTTGCTTGCTTGCTTTGACTTTTTCAAGCCTTTCAAAAAGTCTGATCAAATGCTTCTGTTCGGTCCAACACACGTGTTGCGACAATATCAATTGTGAACCGAACGCCTCTTCATAGATCCCGAGCGCTAGCGTGTAAGTTTAGAAATGACAAACCATGCATATACTACGTTTTATCGGGAAAACATCCCTATTGAATTTTTACTGATTCCAAAACTATCATTAATTTAATCTCCTTATGATAACTGCATATATTCTTCAAATGACGTGCTGGAGATTTCACGAAGACTGTGATGATAACATCCCTATTTAGGACTTTCTTGATAATTTTTTTTATGTTTTTAACTTAATCTTTTGAAATAAATACCTAAGCAATCAAAAGATCTAACGATTGTTTGATAATCATACATTCATCTCTACTAATCACATGAATACGCAATTAACGCTGGCCAATCTAGCTATCCATTTTGTTATATACAGTAAAGTAAAGAGGACTTCTTATTTTAGGGTTTTCTGACAAAAAAATACCCAATAGTTGTTTTATATATAATTCTATCAATGGCTAAATGTATAAATTCATAATCTTATTAAATATTACTTTGAATCTGTTAATCTTGTACATGACAATTTTAAAAAAAAAATCAAATTTCGAAATATATTTATCTCTTTATAATTGTATGTGTACAATTGCTTCATATTATGTTAGTAATGTCTTTCTATCCGGTAACTGAAAATTCAAATAGTTTGTACTAAGATGATTCAGCAAAATCTTTCAAATGTTAATCATAAGTTCACGTGAGAACACGTGTGCACTTTTGCTAGTCATAACACTATGTAAACTCGACTTTTGAACAATAAATGAGGTTTCGTTAGCACCAAGAATTGAGAAATATGTAGGGCCCAACATCTCATGTGAAATAAGTTCGTAATAAGTCAGACCAAGTTATCGTGCAAGATAGGTTTAATTAGCCCAAACAAATTGAATGTTGCTTGGCCCGGAAAGTGATGTCAATGATGACGCAACGATTATTATTATTATAATTATCATCATCGTCGTCATGACCTAAATTTCGCCAAACCTAGATTAATGGATTACTAAGTTAATTAAATTGAATTAACTAACCTAGCTCGAGTCCTTCCAAACTCTACCAAATCGCGATTTATGTTTAAATGATTAACATGCAAATATTTTGACTTGGAGTCGCCACTAATCATTTACGATAGGTTGATTAAAACCAAAATAAAGCATGGGGAGAAAAATTTTTATTCTTACGAACCAACGAAACTAAGTCTAGGGACTTGATTACGCTAGATCAAATCTGATGCCTTTTCAATACCGTTTCATTTTTATGAAAAATGTTTGTCATGTAGCTTTGGATTAATTTTAGGCTAAAGTCTTAACATGTGAGGTGATCATGCGGATGTGCAAACATTAAAATAACATTCAATAAATCAAAGCAATAAATAAATTACAAGAATAGGGTAAAGATGACATACTTAGACGTTGCAGCCCAATCCTTGGCGTTTATCTCCCAAATGCAAGACTTAGACTAATGCAATTATTGGGTTTTCACTTATTTAATGAAAATGCAATGCAACTATACTAAATAAAAAGAATTTATTTAAATGACTTAAGTCTAATGACGTGCAATTAAATGACATGCATTATATGTGTCGCATTCAATGAACTTGTCTGGTACAAGCACCTGCGTTCTAATTCGGGCATCATAATACCTAATGATTTGTGACTTGTCATTCCTTAAGTATTCAATACTTAATGATGAAGTTAAGAGCACACCGATCTCAACAGGATAATTAATATTCACTCAATAATCCATCAACCGAGAACAATTTAAAAATTCAGTCTAACTGTAAACCTGTCACACATATTCTTAACATCTTAAGAATAGGTCCAATCACAACTGATCTTATGGAATCATATATATATATATATATATATAACTGGACAAATAAATGAAAAGTACAACTGAAATCCCAACATGTAACTATTACATGATTGCATTAAAGCATACATCCAACAATGACGCGTGGCAATATTTATAACTGAGTCATTTATTTTGTTAATGTTTCATATTTTTTGTGTGTCTAAATATAAGTTGTGATCAGTGGATTGTAACAGTAAGTGGTAGTCATTAAAAGTAATGATTAAGTGCAATCGTTCAATTAAAAATATAAATAAAACTTAGAACTTGTGACAGGGTAGGTTCCAGGTTTTAGGCTTCGACCTGGAACCTATGATAGGGTAGATTCCAGGTTCCAGAGTATGTAGGGTAGGTTTCATATTTTAAAAATGAGGAATGTGTTCCAACGGGTAGGTTCTAGGTTATAGGTGGAACCTATACGGAACCTTAGACCACTCACCCCTATCAATGATGTATCCTTATGTGTTTTAGGGTCTATTTTAGATAAGTTCTACAAACTTAATTGTGGCCATTTTTATGAAAGTATATAAAATTATTTTAAACCCGCGAGGGCATGTGACTTGTTCCTAATGTACCAAACACGGGATTGGAAATCAAACCGGAAATGATGAGGTATTAATTCATTCCAGGCCAATTCCCTTCAACCAAACGACTCATTACTACTCTTTTTATGGCAAATGATTGAATCGCAAACATAGTGAGATGACAAGGCCCTAAATCCTTGTAGAACAGTAAAACTTGAGAAGAATTTATTGCAAGAGAAAAAACTGTAGACGTTTCTTTCATTAATTTCTGAATCATAATTGATGAATCCATTTCATTATTGCACTACTTCTCTCAACCTATAAAAGCTCTCATCTATAGATCGACTACATCATCAAACAATCAACAATCTCAGACAATTTTCTAACCCTTCCTTCCCCAAACGACCATCATGGCAACGCCCAAGAACTTGTCTGCTCTCATGATCTTGTTGGTCGTCACCGTCGCATTGCTTCCTAGGGCCACAGTTGGAAACCCAAATTGCGCAAAGGGAATGACTAACGATTGCGGGTCTCAGCTGTTTCAAATCATAGTTCTGGCCGACACCTTTTCACCCACCAATGAATGTTGTCGCGAGCTCGTGAAGGCAGGGAAGAACTGCCACAGCCAATTCGTGAACACGATCCTCTCGACCCACAAGGCGATCAGGGGGACAAAATCCGACGTCCTCAGGAGGAGCAATGAGACGTGGAACTACTGCGTTGCGAATTCCACTTCTCCCAAGCCCGCTCATTGAGAGCTATTCCTATTTTGTAGTACACTGAACGTGTAAAATAAAAAAGACGAAAGAATTATAATTTTTCTTTTGCATTCTCCTCAAAGAATTTTCCTATTATTTTGTGCCTTTTAAGCCTTATAGTTAACTATCACGGAAGGACAATCGTCGATTAATCATATTTTTAGTGTTCAATGTGGTTAGAAACGTGTAAATTTAAAATGATCTGCAAAACGCAATCTGCCCCCGAAGTTGTTACTTACTTTCAATACTAAAAACATAGAGTCACAAACAAAACTATAAGAAAATGTCACTTTTCTTATGTTTTTAACATATCCTTTTGAAACAACTACTTAAGCAATCAAAAGATCAAGTGATAGTTTGATAATCATACATTCATCTCTACTAATCACATGAATACGCAGTTAACGCTGGCCAATCTATCTATCTATACGGTTATATAAAGTAAACTAAAGAGGACTTCTTACTTTTAAGGTTTTCTGACAAAAAAATCCCCAATAGTTTTGTATAATACTCTATCGATGGCTAAATTTGTATATTAATAATCTTATATATCTTGCTTTGAATCTTTTTAATCTTGTAAAGAACAATAAAAAAATAATAAAATCTCGAAACATATTTATCTCTTTATAATTGTATGTATACAAATGCTTCATATTATGTTAGTAATTTCTTTCGTTCCATTAACTGATAATTCAAATAGTTTGTACTAAGATGATTCGGCAAAATCTTTTATATGTTAATTATATGTCCACGCGAGAAATCTCGAAACATATTTATCTCTTTATAATTGTATGTATACAAATGCTTCATATTATGTTAGTAATTTATTTCGTTCCATTAACTGATAATTCAAATAGTTTGTACTAAGATGATTCAGCAAAATCTTTTATATGTTAATTATATGTCCACGCGAGAATGCATGTGCACTTTTGCTAGTCGTACATTATGTAAACTTGACTTTGGAACATCTAATGAGGTTTTATTAGTATCAAGATTTGAGAAATATGTAGGGCCCAGCATATCATGTAAAATGATTTCATAAGTCAGACCACGTAAGCACTATAGGTTTAATTTAATCAGCCCAAACGAATTGAATGTTGCTAGGCCCGGAAAACGATTACGATGACGACGACGAAGATGATATATTATTGTTGTTGTCATGGTCGTTGTTATTATTGTTGTTGTTGTTGTTCTTATCAACTAGACTCCTCTTCATTAATGAAACCCATTACTTATCACAAATTTTAGTAGTTTTTTAACAGAGAAAATAATTCCCACCCAAATATCTAGTCATAAGGTTAAATAATCAATTCAGTAAATCTTGAAAACCAAAACCCAAATCTTGTTAAAGGATAATTAGCTAATAAATAAGCTCAAAATCTGGAAAACCAAAGCTAAATTTGTTTTAATGATATACGGGGAAAACAACTCTTGTTAGAACTTCGCATATATAAATTTGGCTCCATCTCATTAACGAGTCCCGTTAATTATTTAAATTTATTTCCACAAGTTGTTCAAAAATGATGTAATGAAGAACAAAATCACACTAAAGTATCTGGTCAAATTGTTAATTAATTGATAAATAAGCTCACTAAATCTGGAAAACCAAAACCCCAATATCTGGTCAAAGGTAGATTAATCAATGAGTAAGTTCAACAAACCGAACAACTGCATATGTTCTTCATAATCATGTGTTGGAGATTTCACGAAGACTCTGATGATATCGATGGGTTTCATAATCATGTGTTGGAGATTAGACTGTGATGATATCGATTGGTAATTCCCAAGCCGTTATTGCTTTTACTGTACAACAGAATAGTCATGCTTTATTCACTCTCTCGTGAATTAGTTTTACTCGTGCTAACCCATATTAAATGCAGCGATCTCATGGGGTCTAATCTCCTGGCCAGACCGGCTTTTGGTTTGGTCAGTGGGTTCAGCAACTTCTTGGTTCATTTCGAGCCTTCCCAAGTCGGTTTTCGATATTCCCTCATCATATCATCAATTAGGGGGTCCAATGATGTATCCTTATATGTTTTACGGTTTGTGTTAGATTAGTTCTACAAACTTAATTGTGGCCATTTCTATGAAAGTATATGTGTTGAAACGTTTTGAGCAAATTAAATTTAATAAAATTATTTTAAACCCACGAGGGCATGTGACTAGTTCCTATATTATATACCAAACATGGGATTGGAAAACAGACTGGAAATGAGTATTAATTCATTCCAGGCTAATTCTCTTCAACCAAACAACTCGTTACTACTTCTTTTACGGCAAATGATTGAATAGCAAACATAGTGAGATGAGAAGGCTCAGTAAAACCTGAGAAGAATTCATTGCAAGAGAGATAACTATAGATGTTGCCTCCATAAATTTCTGAATCATAACTGATGAACCCATTTCTTTAATGCACTACTTCTCTCAAGCTATATAAGTTCTCATCTCTAGACGACTACATCATCAAACAAACAACAATCTCAGACAATTTTCTAACTCTTCCATCCCCAAAAGACCATCATGGCAACGCTCAAGAACTTGTCTCCTCTCATGATCTTGTTGGTCGTCGCCATCGCTTCGCTTCCTAGGGCCGCAGTCGGAAACCCTAATTGCGCGAAGAATATGACTGCTGATTGCGGGCATCGTCTCTTTCAAATCATTGTCTTTGCCAACACCTCTGCACCCACCGCTGAATGTTGTCGCGAGCTCGTGAAGGCGGGGAAGAACTGCAACGACCAATTCGTGAAGTTGATCCTATCGACCCACAAGGCGATCAAGGGGACGAAATCCGATGTCTACATGAGGAGCAATAAGACGTGGAACAACTGTGTTGCGGCTACCAATTCCGTATCCCTTTCCTAAGCCCGCTCATTGAGAGCTATTCTTGTTTTGTAGTACACTAATCGTGTAAAATAAAAAAGACGAAAGAATTATAGTTTTTCTCTTGGATTCTCCTCAAAGAAGTTTCCTATTTTTTGGTGCCTCTTAAGCCTTATAGTTAACTATCACAGAAGCGCAATTGTGGATTAATCATATTTTTGGTGTTAAATGTTAATTATTTGTTCACGCGAAAATGCATGTGCACTTTTGCTAGTAATACACTATGTAAACTTGACTTTTGCACATTTAATGAGGTTTTATTAGTATCAATAATTGAGAAATACGTAGGGCCCAACGCCTTATGTAAAATGAGTTTGTAATAGGTCAACCAGCTTGTTATGCAAGAGTGGGTTTATTTTAAGCAGCCCAAACGAAATGAATGTATGTTGCTTGGCCCGGCAAGATTAATAAAAACCTATTAGCTAATTTAATCACAAGTTCATAATGAATTTTCAAGAAAGAAAAAAAAAATTCTCACTCAAATATCTGGTCAAAGGTTAATTAATCAACAAATGAGTTCATCAAATCTGGAAAACCAAAACCCAAATCTAGTTAAAGCTAGAGCAAACGCATACGCATAAGTATTAGGTGAAGCTAGGTTGATAAGGTTTAGAACCTGAAGTAGATTAAGCATATGCTAATGGTTTAGATGTATTAACGATCTCAAAGAACCTTAATTAATCTGTGATGATTTAGGTGTATCGCCAATCGTAATTTTCACATTCACATTGCCGGAGAGTGAGGGTGAGGAGCTCGTACAACTGGTCATGGTGAACGGACATAATTCGCAGCCTTAAATTGAACATCCTCCTATGGACTCCATCCACGCTGCACACTCTTTTGACTAGCAAAAACAAATGGAAAAAAATAATAATAATAACCCCATGGCGGGATTAGATTAATTATTTTCGATTTGGCGCCCGCTTATCCATTCAAAAAATTTTGTATACCTGCACTTGTATCATAGTTGTGCCTCTTTATTACCATATTGTGAAGTGTTGTAACTTGTATTTTATTGGTACTACATAGTTTAAAGCTACGGTCCATGTTTTTACATCCAAACCGCTACAGTAAATGTTTTTTAATCCAAGCCAGTCTGGCCTCCAACACACGAGTAACAAGTTCGATCGTTGGATTAATTAGTTGGACAATCTATAAGAATCTTAGCTCAGTGGATACGGCACTCTTGTACTTCAAAGAGGCGAGGGGATCTATCCATGTTGTCTCATCAAGCAAGCTGTGCACCTATAAAGGTGCTACAAGCTCTATCTATCTATCTATAATACCCTACAAAAGGAACTTTTGAATCTTTGGTATGGCGAATCGGATTACATTGGGTTTCGATTGCATAGGATCTCACAAAATATAGCATTGATGCTCACTCTACTACCATGAGAATGCCCATATTGTGTTGAGGCACACTCTATTGTTCCTGCAACAATGCTATTTAGTAGGGGTGAGCAAACTGGATCGAGACCGCCCGGACTGAACCAAGACCGGACCGGACTAGCCGGATTGGTCCGGTCCTTGAGGGTACCAGTCCGGTCCCCAGTCCCAACAAATGGGATCGGTGGCCGGGCGGTCTGGTCCTCAGTTTTGGGGGGGACAGGCCCGGACCGGATCGGCAAAAAATAATAAATAATATATATTAATAAACTTCTTAACCTTCTCCTCAATCTTACACTCACGGCTTCTCACTGTTCTCAGTCTCAGTGCTTTCACCTACTCTGAACTCTCTGTTGCTCGTTGCTCGTCTCGGCTCTTGCCTCTCGCGGCCGCTCGCCAGCCTTGCCTCTTGCTCATCGCTCGGCGCTCCTCTCGCCTCTTGTGGTCGCTTGCCTCTTGCTCGTCGCTCCTCTCACCTCTCGCGGCCACTAGCGAGTGGCAACCTCTTAGCAACGTCTCCATCTTATTCCTCACTTGGTCGCTTCAATCTCAGGTAAAAACCCCGATTCCAACCAATCGTCTGCATTTAGGTTTTATTTCGATTGCTTTGTTTTGTTCGCGCGCTAAGCCATGGGTCTTTCTTGGTTAATCTAAGCTTCCCTGGTTTCGAACCTTTTAGGGATGTTTGATCGTGGGCGTTGAGTTCTCGTCAATTGTGCCGTGGATGGGTGCGTGGCTGGGTTTGTTCCCGGGGAGGGGTGAAATAGCACTTTGCTTGTGCTCTGCTCTGTTATTGATAAAATTATGGAGAGGAGAGGGGTTGAATTGTTTGATGTTGATTTTTTTAGTGGTGATGTGGTCTGGTCGAGTGAATCTTCTAGGAACACGGCAAATCGAGTTAGGACGCTGTGACCAGGGAGGTGTTGTTGGTTTGATTTGAGAAGTGGGGGAGTTTGGATTAAGTGATGCTATGGTTTCCTGGAGATTGGCAGTGTCATGGGTATCAATTTCGAGCCAGATAATGTTGGTGCGAGTGGGTAGAAGTCGTCGGACTTGGAAAGTCTAAAGTTGGAGTTGGGTGGTATTGTGTTAACTCTCTTCCAGAGATCCCCATTGAGAAGTGGGGATTCTAACGGATAGTGAATTTTAAATTTACTGCAGTTGATGAAAGGGAATTGCTTACTTCTTCTTTTTTCCTGCAGCTGATGAAAGGGAAATGTTTCTTTTCGAGATTATTTTCGAGAAATCTTGATTATATCTTCGGCGGACGCATAGTTTCTGTATACATTATGCAAAGTAACTGAGCGACACAGCTTTTGAAATTTGGAGGTTTAATGTGATCTTATTGCGGAAATGTGTTTCATTTGTGGAATTTCGGCTAATCACCTATCATGTATTCCAATGGCTGTGTTATGCATATAATTTGATACAACACAAGATGATATGCCAGCCAATGACTCTTTCCAAATAAAAATTCTTGCTTTCAGATGGATGGTTTTGCTGCTGATAAATCTACTTATGGCACAGGAATAGCACTTTAGATGTTGCTTTATCTATGTTTCTTGCAGTCTTTGAATTTTTTTTCTACTTGCTAAGGTTTCATGGTTGTGTCGAATGATGATTACTTCCCATTGTAGAGCAAGCACTTGTATAGATAGAGATTCTAATCTATATCTTTCTGAAATTCAAATTCGTATACCACAACAAATGAAGATTGATGATTTTGAGAATGGTACATAACATTCTCAAATGCGCCCTATAGTAGTTTCAGTGAGTTGCTTTGCTCCTTGTAGTTATAATTAATAAGATTGCCAAAAGAATAGTATTATAGCAGGTTTGAGACTTGGGGCTCATTGTATCTGTTTTTTGTTTAATAATCTGTAATCATACTATTCATACATATCAAACCATTGCATTGATTTTTCATTCTTGGATCAGCTTTGCTCTTTTCTTCTTTTCTGGACTAGTCAAGCTTCATTTGAGTTAATTTTTGTCGTCAAATCATTGATGCTTGTTGCTTCTTATGGATGTGAGCAAGAGTATACATATGTACGAGTTAATGAATTACTAATTTACGAGAACATGTTGTCGCAGCAGAAGTAGCACAGAGTTGTCTAATCTATGTTTTGCTTGATTCAGGTGATCGATTTACATGTCAATGGAAGTGGAACAATCCAACAATATGCCGAATATACTAGATATGGACTCACTAGAACATGAATGTGAAGAAGACGACCTAGTAGAGGCATTGGACACAGACAAGGTATCTCATGATTGTCCTCCTAATCCTAGTAAACATATATCACCAGCATGGCTTCATTTTCGTAAAGGAAAAAGGGAGAAAGAGGGAACTGAAGTATTTTGCAATTATTGTGGAGTCAAGTATATGTACGTTGTTGCTAACGGTACTTCCACTATATTGAAGCACTTCAGAAGGTGCACTAAGAGTCCTCCAAATGTAGCTAAGAGGCAAAAATTATTTGCCGCATGTAGTACTCAATCGACAATAGGGAATACCAGTACTGGTAGTGATAATGCTAATGTCTTATCAACATGGAAATTTGATCAGGAACGTTGTAGGAAAATGCTTGTCCAAATGATTATAATGGACGAACAACCTTTTTCATTGGTTAAGCGTGTCGGATTCCATGATTTTATCAATGAGTCACAGCCCCTCTTCAATCACATCTCACGATTTACAGTGTCTAGAGATTGCATGAAGTTGTATTTTAGTGAAAAAACAAGTTTGAAGACTTACTTTCGCAAGCTTAAGTCTAGGGTCGCACTCACTACCGATATGTGGACTTCTTCTCGGAACATGAGCTATTTATGTCTTACTGCACGTTTTATTGATGATGATTGGAAATTACACAAAAGGATAATCAATTTTGTGGCGATGGCTAGTCACAAAGGCAAGGACATTGGGAAAATGGTTGAGAAATGCATCTATGAGTGGGGAATAGAGAAAAATATGTCCACAATCACTGTGGATAATGCTAGTTCGAATGATGTAGCCATTGATTTTTTGAAAGAAAAATTATCAAGAGATAGGTTGTTGATCTTAGATGGTGATGTTTTACACATGAGATGCACGGCTCATATATTAAACTTGATTGTGAGGGATGGCTTGACGGAGGTACGTGATTCTATTACACATATTCGAAACGCAATTAGATATGTGAGGAGTTCTCCCATGAGAGTGAAAACATTCAAACATTGTATTGAGATAGCAAGGATCACTTATAAAGGTTCAGTTTGTCTCAATGTCGCCACTAGGTGGAACTCCACTTACCTCATGTTGGAGACCGTCTTAAAGCTAAGAAAAACTTTTGAAAAGATGGAAGAAAATGATCCTTATTTCTTATCTGAGCTTGACTATGAACATCCTAAAAATGAAGATTGGGAAAATGCCAAAGCTCTTTCCATATTTTTAAAGAAGTTTTATGATGCCACTAAGGAGATGTATGGGACTTTGTATATCACTTCAAATGGTTATTTTCATGGGATAGCTTCTTTATATAAATCTCTGAAACAAGCGGAGACGGCTTCAATTCCTAGGGTGAAAGCTATGACTGTGAAGATGAAGGAAAAGTTTGACAAATATTATGGGAGTTTTGAAAAAATAAATATGATGGTGCTGATTGCGGTAATATTGGATCCAAGAAAAAAGATGCATTATGTACGGCGTTCTTATAGACTAATCTATGATGATAGTGCGAAAGTTGATGAGAATTGCGATAATGTGAGGATTGCCCTAGAACGTTTGTTTCATTTTTATGAGAAATCTTATCTTGCTTCTTGTAATATGGGTGGTCAACTTTTGACTCATGCTGGCAATAGTAATAGTAGTAATGATCTTCATAGCTATGAGGAGGATCACCAAAACATGATTGGTTTTGATGTGGGTTTCGACGATTGGGGCAAGGAGTTGGAGTTCGAGTGCCATGATGATGAGGAGGACCAAATATCGTCCGAGGGCAACGTATCTAAGCTCGATAAGTATTTTAAAACCGAACGTGAAGAAGATTGTGATCTTAACCTTTTGATGTGGTGGAATACTGCTGGCCAAAAGTTCAAAATCCTTTCTTTGATGGCTCGAGATATTTTGGCTATTCCTGTAACAACTGTTGCTTCGGAGTCAACTTTTAGTACATCTGGTCGTGTGCTAGATAACTTTTGAAGTTCTTTGACTCCTAGAGTGGTAGAAGCTTTGATTTGCACTCAAGATTGATTGCGAGTGGTTAATAAGCCGATTAATGTCGAAGAGTGCATCGAGAATGCGAAAAAATTTGAGTGCGGTAAGTCATGGATATATCTTTTTATCTTGTTTTTCTTTCGTACATATAATGAGTGAATGTTTTATTTAATATCTTGTTTTTGTTAGATATGGATGATGTTGACTTGGAGCTTATTGGGAAATAGAGTACACGCTGAAGTTAAAGGAATATATTTAGTGAGATTTTTCATTAATTATTTGAGTAGATTTCTAATAATTCTAATTTAAAACTAATGTTCGGTAACCTTATATACTTATTGTAGTTTGGCCGCGCTTTTGCTTCATCCATCAACCATCAAGAAAGGACTTGAAGCCTTGAAATCCCATTTTATGGAATCGGTTTTCTGATTGTTGGATATTTGATGCTTTAGAGATTTACTTTGAATTGTCCTCTCAAATTCGGTTTTTGAATGTAGGACTCTCTATGCGTATAAAAGGACAATTTGCATCTGCATTTTGAATTTAGGAACTTCTTTTCATAACAATGTAGTACAGCTTATGTCTCTGTAGTATACTCTTGACAAGGGAAGCTCCTAATTTATAGTATCCATCCGGTTTAGGCATATGTTGTCAAACTTCTGATTATGGTTCATGCCAATTTCGCTAGTTTCGAATCTCATCGCAAGTGGCCACCAGGCTGCGAACTTCAGGGGACCTTTCCAACCATCATCTACTTTAATGGCTCGAAGCTTGAGCCACTTGGATTCAAACCTTGTCTTTACTTTCTCTGAAGGTCTTCATGATATTTAATGCTGTTTAGCTCGATATTCTACGTCATCACTCTTACTTGGTTCAGAGTTTCTACTTGTGAATCTCATCCTGTGAAGGTTTGGCTAGGCATAACACTTGTTAGCTTTCAGCAGTGATCTCATTCAGCATATATATTTGTGGGGTATGCTTTTAGGAAGATTATTTGTGGGAACTGGAATGGATCTTGGCCCTCCTATTGCTGCTCTCTACGTCGCAGAAGTATAATGCACCGACTGCTTCATATTTTTTGCACTGCCATCAGCTTGTTTCTATTATTAAGTAGTAGAACCACAATAAGATGACAGTACTTTGATTGACTTCTCTCACCTACCTATCTAAGTCAATCTTGCTTTTACCATTAATAGGTCTCGCCTACTAGTGTAAAGGGGTGCTTTTGGGAGCCTCACCCAAATTGCAACTTGTCTTGGATTAATGGGTCTCTTTTCATTGGAATTCCAACCAAGGAAATCGAAAGTTGGTATGATGTGCCTCATAAATATATTGTCTGTTCATCTTTGTGCCTCTGTTATGTAAATATTAGAGTTGAAAGTTCTAAAGGGTGTTGAGAGAAGAATGGTGATGGTCATTTTTTTCTTAGGTGACGAGTTTGCTTTGTGGTGTCCGTTATCCCAGCAGTAGCACTTGCTCTTTTCATGCAGTTCTCTGCTGAAAGTCCTCATTGGCTTTTCAAGGTTTTCTTCTTCTCCCTTTGGAGTGGTCATGGTTATATTTATAGCTGACCTTTTCTTTTTGGATTATCAGTGATTTTTATAGCTAATTGAGCAGTTTGAGCTTAACACAGATCTGATGACATGATCATGATGATAGCACTCATCTCCGAGTGAATGCAAATGCATCGATCATGTTTTAGCAGTAGTTTAATGGAGTCTCCTTCTGATAACAAGTTGTTTACAATAGATTCCACAGGCTTTGGTGTTGTGAGTACGTAGTTATTAGCTTATGTGTGGCACTATGTTGTTGCCCTTGGATTGACTTGCTCCTCATGTATTTCCTATTACCTTTCTTCTGTTATTTTTCACTTGAGCTATTTCCTGCAGTTGAGTTAATTGTAGGTGAATCTCATAGACGGTGCTTACAGTGTTCCTGACTTGTTTCAAAGAGGAAGAGTCGCTGAAGCAGAAACTGAATTTGAAATAATTTTGGGCTGACTATATGTAAAATTTGCAATGGCTGAGTTGTCAAAGGCTGATAGAGGAGATCAAGTAGATACCGTAAAACTCTCCGAGTTACTCTACGGTCATTATTCTAGAAGTATGCATCTTCATTATTTTTCCACTTACTCATTATGCTATCTACATTTCTTTACACTAAGCAACTTTATTAATTACCTTGCTGTGATTTTCATTGGGTCTGTCCTTTTTGCCTTACAACAGCTTTCAAGAATAAATGTTGTCTTCTACTTCTCTTCTTCTGTTTTTAAAAGTGCTGGCGTACCTTCGGACATAGCAAACATTTGTGTAGGAATATCAAATTTGTCAGGTACACTTCTATGCTTCCTTTTTGTGAAATCTGAGATTGGATATGGACTTACTTCCTCATGCTGCTTGCAAATTAATTAGGGTCAGTCATAGCAATGATCCTGATGGATAAGCTAGGAAGGAAGGTGCTGCTTCTTGGGAGTTTTATGGGAATGGTGAGTCTCATGGAACCCTTGGGAAGACTACACTTGTCGTATTTAACGTTTCTCACACTTTGAAAAGTGACTCTACTGCGATTTGGAGGTCATTATATGTGTGGTGGACCATTGGATGCTTAGCAAAAGTGAGATGCTTCAATTCCTTTAGTAGTTATTTCAGGATCCAAAACCATATGTCGTGTCTGCTCCTTTGGTTGCATTGGTTCAAGGTGTGTATCTGTTACCGGTTTGTCCATAGTGAGACATGACTGTCTATGTGCTTTGAGAGTGATTATAGCAAATCTCAAATAAGCAGGTGATACAAATTACTAAACTGATTATTGAATCATTTTGACCTTCGTGATGATTTTCGTACCATCTGACTTTTACTTTCATCCTTGGTTGTTCCAGGCAGTGTCATTGGGTATTCAAGTGGCTGCTACAAGTTCCTTTGCTTCAGGCTCTATATCATCAGCTGCTAGTATGCTGCTGTGAGTATCTTCTGAAGTTTGGAGGGGGAAATTTCAAGAAAAACAATTGATTTAGATGAAGTAATTAGGTTCTGCATAAATTATGGCAGCATGTAGGGGTTCAAATATTGTCTCCAAACCGAGACTCGTTCATAGTCATTGAAAGGCTTCAATCTTTGACCTAGTACTAGGAAGGTCCTTTTTGCTTTATCCGTTTCTAATTACATTAAAAGCCATCTAAAGCAATCGAAATAACCATGCAAATAATGTTAATTGCTTTGTAATTGGGGAGACGACCCAAGTTTCAGCATGTGCTTTTCTACTACTTGCTTTTCTACTTTTCTATGTATTTTTGGTCTTCTACTTTTGCACAAGGTAGCAGAAATTGTAAGTCACGAAAAACTTAGGATGATTTTTATTGGTCCCATTGGGACCGGACCGGGACCACTAGTCCTGGTCCGGTCCGGTCCCCGGTCCTGAAAATATGGAGATCGGGATCGCCGGTCCAGTCCCTGGTTCCATGCAGGGACCGGACCAACCCGGACCATGCACACCCCTACTATTTAGATTTGTGAACTATACCTCTTAAGATATAATATCTCGAACTCATTTGTATCAGCACTATACGAACATAACTCAATCGAACACTTCCAGAAATCGACATACCTTGAGAACCAACTCCGAAGAGACAAAAAAGGAACCCACTCACGTGAACTGAAAGGACATTTATTATATCTTTTGCACGTGATTTGAAGAGACGTATCATTAATGTTGAGTCATTAATAATCTATAATTACAATGCACTCCACCTACAAGTTCTCTGTGTTTGAGGATTTGCTGGCGATGGGATTCGGGGACGAGACTATGACAATTACGACACTACATTGCTCACAAGGCAGTTACATGTATACAACTAAATTTGGATACACGTCAATCTGGGCAATGTCCTCCAACTTGAATTTCGTATTTCCCAAGACTTGATTTGCAATCAAAGGTTACAAGTTCGACTTCCCAATTGATCCGCAGTCTCTAGAAACATCAATTGGCCCGAAAGATAGATCGGAGTTTAAGCGTATCGCCAATTTGGGCTACCCACTCGCATCATGATGGGTACAAGGGTGATGAGCTTCGCACAGTGGACAGGGGTGCGCGGGCAATGTTGTAGCCTTAAATTGAATTGTCTCATGTGGGTAATCTTTAGTTTGGCACCCTGGACACCCTTTTGGTGCCAAAAGAGAGAGAGAGACATACAAAATACCACAGAGCGTGACAAGATTAATTATTTTCGATTGGGTGTTCATTTAGACTCCATTCGTTTTGCGAAAAATAACTTTCAGAAAAATATTTTCCGGATTTTAAATTAACTAGTCAAGAAAAATATTTTCTCTCAATGGAAAAAATACCTTTAAAAATGGGGAAAATGATTTCCTCTTTTTGAAAGGAGGAAATCATCTTTTCTTCTTTTCCTCCCTACACTCTTTCACATTCCTTTTTATTTTTTTATTTTTTTTCTCTTTTCTTTTTAAATTCGAATTTTTAATTATTTTTTTCTTCTTTATTTTCTTTTTTCATTTTTTCCTTTTAATTTTTCCTTCTTCTGGAAAAGAAAAGGAAAAAATTTTAAAAAATTCAATTTTTTTATAAAAAAAAATAATAAAATAAAAGGAATGCATTTGATTTTCCATACCAAACGACGGAAAATATTTTCCAATTCATTTTCAAGTCTCAACCAAACACCGGAAAATAATGTCATTTTCCTAAAAAATGACTTTCCCGAAAACATTTTCTCAAAACATCACATTTTTCGCAAAATGAACGAAGCCTTAACTATCTTTGCATTTGTCTAGTATAGCTATTATTGTACCGTATGACTATATTATGAAGTGTTGTAACTTGTGTATCTTGTTATATGTGTTTTAAAGCTATGGTAAATTTTCTTAAACATAGACGACCAAAACTGTTTTTGGCTTTTAATACGCGGGTAACCGGTTCACTCGTTGGGTCAATAAGTTAGATGATATATAAACAAAATACTATATTTAGGCTCCATTTGTTTCGCAAAAAATAAATTATTTAAAAAATATTTACTTAAGAATGATTACTCGTATCATGTGAAATATTAGTCAATGAAAAATGTTTTTATTATGGACGATTATTTATGTCTGAATATGTTCGTGAATGATAAATACATGTTTCGTTTATTCATTTTTGTAAGTGAAAAAGATTCCGAAGTTTGGCAACATAAGGAGGAGTTACAACCCAAGCAATTTGTGGAGATTTGCTTTAATCTTCTTCAAACAACATGCTATTATAGAGAGCTGTTTGATGCTATTTTTGTTTTTAAGCAATTGCTTGTCGTTGGATTGGCGTTGAATAATATCGAATGATCAGAACTTTTGATGAAATCTAATACTAGACCCACATGAATATGATAAAATCTAGAACATATCCGCTCTTCGACTTCATATATTCTGTAATAAGTGTCATACGAGTGAAGATGAACGGTGTATCCTTGATCAAGAAAGTCTACATAGAGAGAGAGAGAGAGAGAGAAAATTTGACGAACTTTCTTTTTCTCAATATCATATGGACCCCGTCCTCATTTGAGAAAAGTTTGGTCTTTCAAATCTCTGATTGATTGGTTGGTTTGAAATTCTTTGGGATAAATTCATTGAAAATCTTACAACTTGTCACTAAAATGCAATTTAGTTCTAAACTTTTAAAATGTGCAATCAAGTCTTGAAACTTGTCACGAAAGTACAATTGAGTCCTAAAACTTTCAAAATGTGCAATCAAGTCCTAAAACTTATCAAATTGGTCTAATCAAGTCTTTCCATTGATTGAACTTTCTGAAAGTTTTAGGACTCGATTGCGCTTTCTTGAGAAGTTTTAAAACTTGATCGTACTTTTTGAAAGTTTTAACACTCAATTGTACTTTCGTGACAAGTTTTAAGACTTGATCGCACTTTTTGAAAGTCTTAGAATTCAATTGTACTTTCGTGATAAGTGTTAAGACTTCCGATGCACTTATCTCAAATCTTTTTTTATGTACACTGAGACTCAAGTACATATGTGAAAAAGGGTGCTTTAACTATTACAAAGCTTTTGACAAACTCTTCATGGCTACTTGACATTCACAATTGTAGGGATTTTAAAATTGATGTTTCACCTAACTTTGAGGTTTACATTTTTAAAACATCTATTACTACATAAACAAGTTAGGTCACTTCACAACATGGTAATGATGCGATAAGGTTACCACACCTAAAAGTCAAGGGGTGTAAATTTTTTTAAGTTGCTTTAAACTGTTGCAGCTGGGAGGGTATTGCAAATGTGAAAAAGTTTGTCTAAGATCTTAGAAAAGTTGCTCTGCCCTTTTCACAGCTATAGTTACTTTAGAAAATTAACGATTACACTCGTAAGCATAACCTTAGTAAATAAAAGAAAAGGGTTGAGTACAGATTTAGTTATCTAAATTTCAGTGTTTGTGCTAATTGGTCCTAGACCACCCTTATAGCTTAGCTTAGTGGAAAGGCACTCTTGTACTTCAAAGAGACAAAGGGAATCTATCCATGAAATCTTATGCATCAAGCCTTGAGATCCTACAAGTTCTATCCATCAATGTTATCCCCTAAAACAAACTTTTAATTTGGTATTAACTCTTGATCTACGCCCCAAACCCAAGAATCTAGGACAATCCGAGGCTTGAACGAGGCTATAGTGAACCAAATTACCCGTGTATCGATTGCGAACGATCCAATCACAAAATAGCATCGATGGTCACCCCTTCCCCCGTGAGGCACACATTACTTATAAGTTTCCCCTTTTGAGGATTCGCCATCGATGGGATTCAAGAGTGTGGTCATGCCAAATTGTGAGAATACATAGCTCACAAGTTACCCACATCATAGACTACTAAGTAAAGATATGCATCAATCCTTGTAACGTCACTCCACTTGATTTTGTATTTCCTATATTTGCTAGAGATTATTCACATTAAGTATAAATGTTAAAGTAATTAAATATTAAACCATGCCCTCATCTAACAGCTTAAACTTTTAGAACAATTGACAGTGGTCTCACAAAATCTCATATGGTATCAAAGCAGGAGGTCCTGAGTTCAAATCTTTCCAGGTCTCTATTTGCCTTCCCAATAAAATATTTTCATGCTTATTATTAAGCATAAAAGACCAAATTAGGCGTGATCGGGAGTATTAAAATAATTAAATATTAAACCACACCTTCATCTAATAGCTTAAGCTTTTTAAACAATTGACAGTGGTTTCACAAAATCTCACAATACATATTAACCTTTCGACGTCAATGACATTGGAAAAATGAAATCTATTAACCATCTATAATGCCGTTGTCCATTTCCTTTGTCAAAGAAGAAGATCAAGTTTTTCTTTTCTTTTGACAAACTTTGCCTAATTCTTCATCATTAGAGTTTATGAATCTTTTCCCTAAAAGCAACGAATGGATTTGAACAAGGCATGAAGAATACGATGGGCTAAGGAAAAAGGAACTTGAAGTTGTGACCTCTCTCTTTAGTTCTATCCAAGTCTAATACGTTTTCATAAGCTTTTAACTTCGTAATTATGTACTGCATTTTTCTGCCGCAATTGACATGACTATGGATTGGGATCTTCCAAAATTGGACCGTAACTTTACCATGTGAAAGTACCCCTTACATGGCCCAATCTCTCACTTATTGAGAGATTTTCACTAAAATATTCCGACTCCATCAAACGCTAACTCTCAACCCTATCCCCACCCTCTCTCCTCCACCTTCAGCCACCGCCGGCCTCTTTCTCCGCCCCATTGCCTATCTCTCTACACCCGTCGACTCTTATCCCCCTTGGCATGGTCACGAACTCTGCCCTATCTCTCTCTCTCCTTGAGGCTGCGCCATCGGACTCGGGCTCAGTGGCCGTTAGGTCCGCCGAGACGGCCGCTGAGCCCGTATTTGACTCGCAACCTGCAAAGAGAAAGGGTGCGGTCTTGAGGCTAGGCTCGATGGCGCGCGGCCGCGCCCGGGCTTGCAACTAAGGCAGGGCGAGAAAAGTAGTTTCAGGTTTTCAAAATTAGACACTGCCAAAAGTATTTCCTAAATTACATACTACGAACTCTGCATTCGAACTTGTAAATTATATCATCTTTTATTTCTTAAAAAAATAATTGAAAACTACAAAAATTTTGTGCATTCCCAAAAATACCCTCCATCAAATCAATCGCATCATGCTTTACCACTTTTTTGACGTCACACTTTTATCATGATAAAGAAATCGCAGCCGCAGAAAAAGTAATCTGTAGAAGGCTCCTTTTGAAAAGACGATAATGCCCTCGGCAGGTCCTTTCATTGCCGTCAAGTCGATTAAAGCCAACGTCAAATCCAAGTTCTGTGCTAACCATCTCTCTTTGTAGAAACCGAAGTCAAGCTCTGAAAGCAATTGGGCCCGTACCCTTTCATTTTCTTCTAGAATGGGTTTGAATACACACACGCAAAAAAAAAAAAAAAAGGATATTTCCAGACATATTTTTCCGCGAGAAATGAAGGCTCTATAAAAGTACTGATCTTCACCGTAAATTATTATGATAGAACTATTTCGACGAAATTGTTCTCGTGATGAAATGTCTTTTATCGAAAGTTATTTTTTGACTTTTAATTAAAGAAGACCAAGTTCTGCGCAAACTCCGAATCGGGAATATCAAAGTGAATACTTAAACCAGCTACTTTTGCTTTAGATAGAATTATACAAAGTACTTAAATTTAATCGACGACGGGCTTGGAAAGTACAATTGATACAAACGAACCAAACGTCGATAAAATCTGCCATAAGTTAATCAACGACAAAGTTTGACAACTCGATGATACTACATCGAAATTTAATCAACGACGCAGCACCCAGAATAGAGATACACACTGGAATTTAATCAATGATGCGAATCTGAAAGCTATAACTAAGAAAATACAGAAAAGTAAAGATAAAAATAAATGTGTGATCTATGCACGGTCTTTAATGGACGATTGGTTATATTTATAATGGTTTTATGGTAATTTCCTTCTAACGGTTCCCATTATATTTCCTTTAGTAACTTTCGTTGACCGCCTCTATGTTCCTATATTTCCACGAGTCTCGCACCCATGTTCTCAAATGTTTGTTCTCGCCATAGGTGAACTGCTCCATGATCTTCTTTCTTGTACCAATGGTTGTCCCACGATCTTGCTTTCAAGTGGCAATTGTTCTCTCCAAAAATATGTGCCATTGACCTAAACTGTCTTGTTGATTTTAAATTTCAAAATGGTGTTTCAATGACCCTCCAATAAATATTCGTCGTCAATGCTCATATCAGCAGCTAACAACCATTCATTGTCATGTTTCAACAACTGGATACGTGGCATTAGTAAATACCAATGTCAATTAACATATGTCAATCTCCATGTTTATCGATAAGTTGGCATATGTGTAATACTACTTCCGTGTCATTCACGCATTTGTTCTCGTTCACGGGCTAGACATGTCCTTATCAACGATGAGATTATTTTTTGTGTCAACAAGAACGTAACCCTAAAATTCAAATTATTCAGCGAAGGAAAAATTCATACGTAAAATCTTCGTGAATTTCGTGAACAAGTAAATTTATGCATAAAATATGAATGAATTTGAAACATATCTTTCTGTGAGAGATGAATTCATGCGTAAAAAATTCAATTATTCAATGAAGGAAATAAAAACATATGTAAAATTGTCGTGAATTCCACTAGCAAATGAATTCAAGCGTACTGTTCAATTGGGAAATTACTTGCATGATTCAACATGACCCTCTTTTCTTTTTGAGCCGTGCATTCAACTCTAGAGCTAGTTTGTTTTGTGAAAAAAAAAAAGAATTGAAAATATTTTTAGAATATAATTAGTTATATCTCTTAAGAGAATAGTAAGTGAAATAACTTTCATTATTAATAATAATTTATTTTTAAATAGTTTCATGAATGATGAAAAATTATTTTTCATTCATTCATTCATTTTTATATACGGTATAAGTAATATTTAAAAAGAAAATTTAAAATATGAATTTTTCGTAAAATAAACGCGTCCATAGTTCAATTCAAAAGACCTTAGTCCACTTTCCCTATAGCAAAGCAATAAGTACATGGACGAAAACTTCAGTGCTTTCCTCGTTGAATGCCGTGTCTCTCGTTGGAGGAGCCCTCCGTTGAAAAAAAGAAGATTTAGGCAGGTTGGACTCATAAATTCAATCGAACTCCAAGGGCATTTCCGTCAAATCACATGATCGCGTGGGCCCAGCGGTTGATCCAAAGTCCTCCTTGTGACGACGAGCCACGAGCACTCCCGCAGGTGGGCCCCCACCACCGAAAATGAGCCATTTTTTAAAACAAAATTAAAAGAAAAGCGTAACGAGGGGGCAGTTTCGACATTTGGCACAAACCCGTCCCCTCACCTGATAATGTGGCGCTAAGGGGACCGGGCCACGAAAACGAAACTCCCTCCGCCGCTCGACGCGTGTCCCGAACTTTATCCCGATCCGCTCCCGCGCCACGTAGGACGCCCACATGGGCCCCCCACACTCGACTCGGCTGGTGCTTATAAATTCCTCCCCTGTGCACCCAAGCCGAACTTCCTCTCTCACTGCCTTTCGCCATAGCCAAACACAGCGCAGAGTCCCTCCCTCCCTCTCTCTCTCTCTATCTCTCTCCGAGCTCTTGAGCTTCTCCTCATCGCCGGAAATGATCCGGAGCCGGTGAAACCAATCTCTGTCGACAGGAGAGAACTCGGAGGCCGTCGGCGATAGATTCGGTGATGGAGTTTGCGGACGCGATCGCGTGTGGTGACGTTTGATGAGTGAATCGAGGTTGCTTGGTTGAGTTTACAAGTTATTCCTTGCTACGTCCTCCGCAATCGGTGCCGAGAACGATGCGCAAGTAATCGCGAATTGATCGCGTCTGTTTCGGATTGGACGCCTATAGTTTTTTCGTCTTGTTGTTAGGTGGAGAATCTCTGGGTTTTGGTTTGGATTGAGATGGTTGCTGTTGATCTCGGCTTGGAGATAGGTTTTGATGGCGCGATCGATGCTTAGATCGGTGTAGAAGTCAGGACTGTTGTGCCTTGATCGCGAGTCCCATGCCGTTTTCAATGAAAATTCAGCCGATCGATTGTCACACAGACGAGACGATCAGGTTCGAGCCAGTGAAGCCGGTTGTGAAGTCGCGGCTCAAGCGGCTCTTCGAGCGCCAGTTCATCGGCGTGTTGAAGAACTCGGCGATCGAGAAGGTATGTGGCGAAGCCGGCGGCGCGCCAATCGATAAGGACAGCTTTAATGCCGAGCCAGCTGAATTTGAGCCGAGCTCTCTCTGCCTGACGAAGATGGTTCAGAATTTCATAGAGGAAAGTCAGGAGAAGCAGCCGGCTTCCGCCGTTAGGTGCGGACGCCACCGCTGCAACTGCTTCAACGGGAACGGGACCGACAGTTCAGGGGAAGAAGAATCTGAGTTTCCTGGCGGAGGAGGCAGAGGTCATTGGAGCGAGTTCCATGGCGAAGCGTGTCAAACACTCAAGGTACGATCAGTCGTCGAACGATAACGTCTATGTCTATCGTCTTCTTCTGTATGTATGTGCTCCGCTAATTTTTAGAGAATCGCACGCGCAGAGCTTGGTGATGTGTGCGACGCTTTGCGAGAGGAATTTGCTAGCGGACAGTGCGAGGATTGTGGAGAAGCAGAAAATGTCCAAGCGCAAGGACGAGAGCGTCTTGAAGATCGTGTCAGACGGATTGTCAGCTCTGGGCTACGACGCCTGTGTGTGCAAGTCTCGTTGGGAGAAATCTGCATCGTTCCCAGCTGGTACTAGTTCTCAATCCCGTTCCATTTTATCTCAGCAGTGCTTCATTTTTTTTACATAGCGATTGAATCCTGGGTCTCTCTTGGCGAATATTACATGCACCTGTTCCAGTCATTCATTGTTGGCTGCGAGGTTTGTATGGTGAATCTGTATAGTTCGTTCATTGATTATTGAGCTCGTAGCCGGCTGGATTGCTTTGGTTGGAATAAATCGCTCTGTATTTACATGTACACACCTGTTACTTTGACAACACTGTCTTGCCCACTTGTCTCAACACCTTGTATGGTCGAAGCTAAGAGCAAATTACGTTTTGGTGATGTCCAGGGGAATACGAGTACATAGACGTGATCATCAAAGGCGAGAGACTCATCGTCGACATCGATTTCCGGTCGGAATTCGAGATCGCTCGGCCGACAAAGACATATAAGTCGGTCCTCCATGCCCTGCCCAACATCTTCGTTGGCAAGCCCGAACGCCTTGGCAAGATCATCGCCATCGTATCAGAGGCGGCGAAACAGAGCCTGAAGAGCAGGGGAATGCACATCGCTCCATGGAGGAAAGCAGAGTACATCGAGGCCAAGTGGTTCGCGCCCCACGCGAGGTCCACACCTCCAACCATTCTCGAACAGAAGGGCCAGTCTCCAGGCGGGTCAGGGTCGTCTTACGTAGAGAGCCTCGGGCCGAGTCGCTCCACCGACAGCTCGGAGCTCGACCGCACGTTGTCTCTGCTGACCGAGAGCTGGGAGAAGGACGAGGGGATGGCGAAAAGCAAGACGATGGCGACGGTGAAGCTCAGGAATTCGCAGGTGGGTGTAGAGATTGTGAGTGGATTGGCTTCAGTAATGGAGGACTAAAGCCTTCTTAGTAAGCGAGAGTTTTTGGGATTTGTGGGGTAGACTCTCGCCTTTTTTTCGGAGTTTCCCCCCCCCACCCTTTTTCATTTTTTTCTTTTTCACTTTTTTCTTTTTTCCGGTTGCGATGCCTATGGAGAGGATCGTATATTTGCAGATCCCGTATGGCTTTTCTAACCTCTTCCGATGCCCTTTGTGGTGTTTTTTGGTTGCGTGCAAGGGTGGACGGAGAGTGACAAATACAGTTTGTAATAGTTTCTGCTCAATCGCCACATGCTATCGAATGGAACGTTTGGCGTTTCTAGTTTTGCTTGTATTGTCGTTTTAGGTTGCTGGGAATTCACTCTTGGATTTGTTATTCAGAAATTGAAAGAAATGAACCATCCGAAAAGAAATTGATCCGCTGAGCAGTGAGATGATTCTCGACAAATAAGAAAGGAGTGAGGTGATTGAAACCCAGTCTCTCTCTCTCTCTCTCTTGTTTTTGACGGGGGAGCCCGTCCTTTGATGACGACACCTGTTTGACAAGTGCTTGTTTGTTTAGCCACACCCATCGGCCTTTCCTCGCGGTCGCTGCGGCATCTCGTCGTCGTTTGACGCTGCTTCAGTGCCCACCGCACTTTTGGACTTTGATTTTAGTCCTTTTTAATCAGCATAAATAAATAAAAAAACAAAACACGGAAAACAAGGAGGAGAAAAGTGGGGCAAAAGTATTTAAAAAGTTAAAGAGTTAATAAGACGAAATATTTCAAATCAATATGCTTTTGATAAATTTATTTTAAATTAA
>BCNH02000002.1:9377916-9394171 GCA_001662345.2 Metrosideros polymorpha var. glaberrima | reverse complement strand
GCACACTTGTGAAAGTGGATGGTAAAATCTCAAATCAGTACACTCGTCAACTATCATGTGTCATCCAATTCAGCAATTTGATAGTAAAATTTAACGGAAGGTGAATTTGTCACAGATGTTCCAATTTAGAGTTTTTTCGTGAAAAAAATTAGTTTGAGATAAATATATCACATATGTACCAGTTTGTGTTTTTTCATGATATTAACAAAAAAAGTTATAAACTTATTGCATTGTTATCAATTCAGTTCTAAACTTAAGTCGACCTCGCCAAGCGTTGCCTAGGCTAGGGTGGTGAGCCTCACGCCAGCCTAGTGGAGGGTTAGCCTCGCCAGCCTAGGTGAGGCCCGAGGAGGCCCATCCTCGCCCAAGCCAGAGTGAGGCCAACCCTTACATAGGCAACACCCGACGAGGTCATCCTGGCTTAGGCGAGGGTTGGCCTCGTCAGGTCTGGCAAGGGGAGCCCTTGCCAATGCTCGCCCTCCCCCAGGCGAGGCATAGCCCTTGTCGGCCATGGCATGTGGTCGATGGTTGGCAACATGCCACTAGCAAAAAGAAAAGGGAAAGGAAAAAAAATATATAAATTAATTCCACGTCCGTGCCACGTAGGACGCCGAGCGTCCACATAAACAGTTTCCACCCCTAAATCGGCCTGATGGACTCAATTGACAAAACATAAAAAGGTTTAGGACTAAATTAATCAAATTGAAATGTTTAGATTTGAATTGGTATCGATACAATATGTTTAGAAGCTTCGTTTTTGGTACTTTTCCTTAGAAAAGTGGTGCACGAAGGGGACAACGCCTGTTGAAATTAACGACGGGCATACAGATTTAATAGTCTTCATTATAGTTTAACTACAATTTAAACAATGATAAGAATGAAATCATTATTTTTATTCTTGTTGTTGTTATTATGATTACTACTACTTATGGTGAAAATGGTATATGCCAACAACTATACTAATAAGGACGAAAAATATACAATACTTTGACTAATCTTTTTTTTTTATCATCTCGATAACAGAACATTCTCGCGACAGCTCTCGTTTCAGCCAACAATAAATCACTCTTAAAAAGATTTGCTGCCAAAGATGTATTTCGGTACGGTACAAAGCAATACAGTTATAGCACAATTTACAGTATAATTGCAGGTGTGCCAAATACGGTATTGGGCACGAGGAAATACGAAACGAGAGGTAGAATACAATAGGGTTGCGGAAACGATTTGAGGGTCTTCTTCAAAAGAATACATTAAGATTTCGCAAACTATATAGTTCATTTTTTGTTTCTTGGCGAAATATCCGACTTACCAACTATTCAAAAATATATGCCATTTCGGATCACGGTCCAAATCTTATGCCGACTCCTATGGGTTTGTTTTCGTGGCCTCATCCGGTAGTCTATATCCAAAAACGAAGAAAACAGAAAAGCAATGACGTCCTATTTATGTTTAATAAAAAAACACTAATTAAATCTTTTATTTGGATAAATTAAGACTTTTTTGGTTTCGCAAGAAATGAATAGTTTGAAAATTATTTTTCTAAAATTAATCACTTTATATCACTTGAAATAATTAGTTACTCTATCGACAATAATTTATATTTAATTTTTCCTTAAAATATAATAATATATTTTTATTACCTGATTATTATGCATATGATTATTTTTATGAAAACGTTTTTTTAAATTATTTATTGCTTGTGATAATCCGTGATATGCCCATCCCATGTAAAATTCCGACCCATGATTTAAAAGTCTTGAAAGTGTCAGTGCAGGGGAGGCGTGCGCCATCCTTTTGTTAAATTCCTTGAAGGACTTTGGGATGAAGAAGCTTTTGGCCCTTTTCCAGTTACTTGCGAAAGGGACATCCCACCAAACTCCATTTGCCCACTGCCCATGGAATCTGACATTGCTTGTGGTTGAAAGATATCAATCTCTCTTTTTTACTTTTCTCTTTTCGAAAAAATATCGAAGTCCTAATTCTTAATGTTTAGCCCAATGTGTAATCAAATCTCTAATCGTTCGAAAAAGTGCGATGAAATCTTGAACGTTCTACAATCGGTACAATTGAAATCTATTCGGGTGACTTGCTGAATCCGAAGTGCTGTGGCGCTGATATGCCGCTCATATTGCACCACGTTAGAAAACGTCAATCCTTTTAAGAAATAGAAAAATTAAAAAAAGACAATCTAAATAAAAAAAAATCAACTAAACTAAAAGCTTTGTTTGGCAACGTTTCTGTTCCTTTGTTTTCTGTTCTTTTGCTCCCCATAACAAAAAAAAGGACAAAAATCTGTTTGGTAACGTCACTTACAATTTATGTTCCCTGGAACAAAAAATGTTCTCAGGAATAAATTTGGAACAGAAACAAGAAGTAAAAAAAATTTTCTTTTTTATTCCCGAGAAAAAAATGAGAAAGAATATCATTTTAGAGAAACAAGCTCATCGTAACCTAATGCTCATCTTTACACTCACAAGTCCACTCGTCGCCAGCCACTGTCGGCCACCTATCGCCGCCTCCAATGACCGATCACCGTGGCCGTCCGTCATTGGTCCCCATCGCCACTGCCTTTGATCGCAGATCACCATCGCTCGCGATCGCTGGTTGCCGGGCACCACCCACTGCTATTGCCTTCGGTGGCCAATCAGCGCAGCCGCTGGTCGTAATTGCCTCCGGTGGTCAATTGCTAGCCACCACTGCTCACCATCATCGCCTCTGGTGGTCGGTCGCCGAGGCTGCCTATCATCGATTACCGGCCACCACCCGCCACCTCGAGTCGCCGGTTGCCAATTACCGCCACCGGCCGCTAGTCAAAATTATTAAATCAGAAAATTTGGAATATAAATTTTTAGAGTCTTACTAAACACATTTCTATTATGGGAATATTAATTTTGTGCTGTTATCAAACACATTACTATCCTTAAAAAGTCATATAGGGAATAGAAATAGTAAAATTATTTCTAAATAGAAATTATTCCTTAGAACAAAACGTTATCCAACGCATCCTAAGAGAGAGTAGAAAAAAAGGGTGAGAATCTACTGTCGATTAATAGCTGTGCAATCGCCTCCACGTGGGCGAGGCCTTAGCGAGGGCCAACGAGCCCAATGAAATGGAGTAGCGGTGGCACCCCCAATCTTCAGGCTCAATGGCCTTTGTCTTTCTCTAACTTCCATTTTTTTCCTCTTTTTTTTCAACTTTTGGCCTATTTTGGCGCTTTAATTTTTATCTTTTGGCTTTCGCCTTTTTCTTTATTTTTCTTATTGTTTTTAGATTTTGGTTCTTTGTTACATAAAGGATACATTGGCCCCACGTCAGTACTACACATGCCAAAAGTTACTGAAAAAAAAAGCGACTGTGGATTACGGAGAGCCACGAAGGAAAAATTAGCTCATCGATCAATTGGTAGGATTTAATTGCATTGATTTCAAAAATTTTAGAATTTAATTATACTTTTTAAAACGTTGTAGGTCTTAATTACACGCTAAGCCGAATGTTTATGATTGTCAGTGCAATTTTCCTTTTTTTACCTTTTAGACGTGTAATTGAAGTTAGAGTATAGTAGACTAATCTTTGTCAAAGTCAAGGAAAAAGGGCAAAAAAGAAATATTTAATTGTTCCTTAGGAAGTATCATGGAAAATGCATTCTGCTCCATTTGAGATGGAAAATCAGTCACAAAAAAAAAAGAAAAGAATCTTGATCCTAATCGATAGTCAATTTGATATGATTTTGAGTGTGTAGAACGAAAGTGAATTGATTTTGGACTCTTCCAAAATAAGGTAAGATCACAATGTAAATGGTGAAACGTTCAAATCAAATGAAGGACTCCCAAACCAAAAGTCTTTTTGGTGTTCCATTAAGATCACAACGACTTCGTGTCATCAATGAATTTGAATTTAACAAGGAAAATGTCTTGTCCAACTTTTTACTCAATCTCTAATAGAGAGCAGAAAATCTATCAAATCCATAGATTAAAAAATTAAAAACAAATAAGGATCTCTAGGGCTTCTTCTTCTTCTTTTTTCATGATAAACTTTCATCCTACCAACACTTGCTTTCTTTTTCTTTATCAAGAGAGGAGTTGGTTATTTTGTAATTCACTTTTGTCATTTGCATTGTGCACACATTACTTAAACATCGATCAAAACGAAAGAAGAAGAAAAGAACCCGGCGGGTCCTAAAATTATGATTATAACAAATATATCTCTATGCAAAAATATGTCGTTTGACAAATTCAACCAGTAGAACCGGCCGATTCAGAAAATAACTAAACATAGTGGAGTATCATACAATGCCATGCTACTACATATAAGACGGTGATTAGCCCTGCCATTGAATCGTGAGGACCACAAGAGAGAGCTCAATTCCACATACATTCCTTTAGTGCAGGGTTCGAACCCTGCCACCACCATCCTTCAATATTTTTCGCAATGACCGATTCGATCCGGTTTTTAACGAGAATGGCACAACTGGCTTAACTGTTTCCACTAGTTTGGAATGCGGACTGCATTAGGTAGTGAATTGGACCGAAGACCAGGCCGGTGGCGGATTGAACCAACCAATCTAGTTCGGTGTTTATAACACTATTAGAAAATCGACTTGCTTTTAAGGCTCCGTTTGTTTCACGGATAATGAATGATTTGAAAAAGAATTCCTAAAAATGATCGCTTGTATGGTTTAAAAAAATTATTCAATGGAAAATATTTTCATTATCGATAACAATTTAATTAGTAAATATTTTCATAAACGATGAGAATATATTATGTTCAGTCATTTTTATAAGTGATATAAGTTATCATTTAAAAAATATATATTTTCTCAATCATTCATTTTCACGAAATAAATGGAGCCTAAGTGACTGTTTGTCTATGAAAACCCAACTAACCTACTTTACAGATGCGCTCTAAATTTCAAATGAAGCATCTTGCTATGACTGTATGGTTTGTGGTAGTTTTTGAAAGATGGTAATAAATATTAGATCCACGGGCTTTTTATCCCTTTTTTTTTTGCACATCCGAAGTCTGACAAGTAGTTTTACTTTTAATAAGTAACTAAGCATGTCCCTCATGGTAACACATCTGAAGTATAATTTTTGCTCTAGAAGCATTTTTGGAGCAGAAATTCATTTGTTAATACAATTTTAATTTTCTACTTTTGAAGCACTTTTTCACTTCTGGAGCAAAAATGAGTTGGATAAAACAACTTTGAATTTTTGCTCCAAAAGTGCTTTTTCTCTCTAGAAGTTGTTTTGGCTCAAAAAACAAAAATATTTTTTTTTTACTTCTCTACTTTTGAAGTACTTTTTTTTTTGTCAATTGAGTTCTAAATCTTTTGTATTTGTGCCAATTCAATCTATTTGACTAGTCGATGCGGACGTAGTGCGCCAATCGGCCAAAATAATAATATTTTAATATTTTTGAAAAATTTTTTCCTTCTTGCTTAGAAGTGTGGCCAATAAGGATTGCCAGAACTCATCAGCCACTAGGTGAGGGCCATGAAGCCCTCGCCTGGCCTCACCCAACCGTGCGAGGCCGCGGGTGAAGGTAGCCTTGCCCGCAATCGATGAGTCACGAGCGAGGCCATGGCGAGGCTCGTGATGGGTCGCAATGCGTCGTCGGAGCTCGCAATGGGTCATTGAACTCTTGATGGGTCGCGGGTGAAGCCGACCATGTCCTTGCCTACCATAGGTGAGGCCGCCTTCACCCACAGCCAGCGAGGCCATTGCAAGCGAGCTCCGGCGACCCTCGTTGGCCACACACAGTCCTTATCTTACCTTTTGTAATGTGATGTTGTATTGTAAGATTTGTACTATGTGTAATTGAAGATTTGGTACTAAGTCTTCTTGTAATGTGATGTATTTTTTAATACGCATTCTTTCTATTTGAGGATTTCCTATGTTGTACTAGATTTTGCCTTGAATGCATTGTAGGTTAAGATAAATAATTTTTTGCAAAAGAGTTTGGATTACCTTTGTTGCAAAAATAGAATTGACGCGCTGTTATCAAATGTATTTCTCTTTTAGAAGCAGAAATTTTCTGCTAGTTCATCAAACGCATTTTTCCTCCAGAAATTTACTTTTATAGTAGAAGTAGAAAATCAACTTCTAGCCAAAAGTTACTTTTTGGAGTAGAAGTGTTACCATTCGCGCTCTAATCTCTCCTTTGATTGATAGGGAATATTATCAAATCAATCTTAAACTTATTATATCGATGTCAATTGAATTCTAAACATTTTAATTTTGCCAATTTAATCTTAAACTTTTACAAGAAATTCTAATATAGTCATTTCGGTCAAATTTCGCTAGAAATTACTGACCGGTCCAATCATTGCTGGTCATCCTACTTGGCCACGCATCAGCGATTTTCGTCGAAAATTAGTTAGAAGGACTACAATGGACTGACTCTTCTAGCACCCGGTGAAAGCTTTCAAAGCGCAAAAAGTTTGAGACTAATTTAGCAAATTGAAAATTTTAAAACTAAATTGGTATTTGTACTATGGATTTATAAATAATTACACAATTTTCCCCTTAGATGTGGATACGGACAAAAAAAAAAGTGCACAAGCCGTGTATGCAACATTAATACGATGGTGATAATTTAGGTGATTTGCTTACTACAACTTTTCCTTTATTCCCAAAAACACCATAAAGAGAAACCGACCTTCCCCTCCCTCCTGGTTGACCATTGGGCTAGGCCCATAGTGGGTTTCTTTTAATTTAGCACAAACCATGAATTGCTTCTTTTATTCTGTGGGCCTCTCACAAGATCCACTACAAAGTCCGAAAATGGCTTGTCCTTGTCACCCTCAGAGAGAGAGAGAGAGAGAGAGAGAGAGAGAGTAAAAAACATTTATATCATCCTACACAGTTAGTGTTACGTTACCATTACAAAAAATTAAATGACAATTACAAATGTGTTGATCTCGTCTTTTGATCTTGAAAACAGGGAATATATGTTTTGGGCTAATGAGATCCCCCCTCTCATTTTAACTTATATGATCACTCTTTATACTGTTCTTATGACTTTTCACTATTTTGTCATTGATAGCCGCGATTGTTGCCAATGATCGTATTAGCATTAGAATCAGTATATTCGGTTAAAAGCATGGTTTCATGCTTAAAGTTCACAAGAAAGTCATGGTCTCAGTCTTAAGATGTAAAGTCAAGACTTCCCAAAAACAAAAATATGGAGGCTTCCCAAAAAGAAAAACATGGATTCGATTCGAATTGAATTCTATAAAAGCCTGGCCGATGAAATTTCAAGATAAACGAATATCGCAGATAATGGAATTTATTTAGGATTGGTGATGCTATCTGTTAGAATTATGGTAAGATGGGACATCGTAGAAGGGATTGCTTTAAGCAGAATAATGAGAAGAGTAAAGAAATTAGAGTTGAGGTTGCTGACAATATTGCAGCTGTAGCTGACTATAATTTGAATAATGCTGATTATATTTTATCTGTCATTGATGATTTGTTTTTTGATGGATGGATTATGGATTCTGGTTGTTCGTTTCATACTACACCAAATAGGAATTGGTTTACTACTTATCAATTCGTTGATAGTAGTAAAGTACAATTGAAGAACAACGTTGATTATGATGTTATAGGTGTTGGCGATGTTAGAATCAGAATTCATGATGGCATTATGTGGACATTGACTAGGGGGAGGCATGTTTCAGAGTTGAAAAAGAACATGATTTCCTTGAGTGCCTTAGATTCCAGTTGGGTATCGATATTCTTCAGAATGTGAAATTTTCAAGGTTGTTTGAGGTGCCTTGATGATAATAAGAGGAATCAAGCATAGAGGCTTATATGAGCTTCAAGGTGAGACAGTGACGGAATTCGCCGTAGAGATGTCGGATGCATTTGGTCAATAGTCTAAATTATGGTATATGCGTTTGAGGTACATTAGCGAGAGAAGCCTAAAGGTTATAAGTGAAAGAAATTTTATTATGTGGTTATTGTTAGATGTACGCCCTAAAGTAATCATGTAATAATTACATGTTAGGGATTTCAGTTGTATTTTATTTAATTAATGGCAAAGACGTATTCATTCATTTGTCCAATTATTTTATATATATGAATGATTCCATAATACAAGTTATGACTGGACCTATTCTTGAGACGTTAAGAATATGTGTGACGGGTTCACACTTAGACTGTATCTTTAAACTATTCCCGGTCAATGGATCATTGAGTGGATATCAGTGATCCTGTTGAAACCAGTGTGTTCTTAGCTTCATAATTAAGTATTGGATACTTAAGTGAATGACGAGTCACAAGTCATTGGGTATTGTGATACCCAAGTTAGAACATAAGTGCTTGTACCGGACAAGTTCATTGAACATAACACGCATAGAACGATTAACAAAATGGAAGCTTTTAGTGTGGTTAATATCTAATCGTTCTTGCTCTGGTCTTGTGTAAATAATCCTTAGATCTGAGGTACTGTGTTGACTTGTGTGTTGGATGGCTATGGTTCACAGGTGCGCATATTGACAGTTTGTTGATCCGTCTCTGTACTTGATGGTTATAGTTCGTTCACATACGAAGTTACAAGTGTGCGCAAAATGGAATCTGTCTCCTTGTTATATGCAAGGTACGATAATAATGTCCTATGCGATTTAATCATTACATTCAATTAAAGTCCTTGGTCGAGATTGTAACTGAGAATAAATTGTATGTCGATTAGGTTTGTGCATATGATTGAATTGGTGACTTGACAAATATTCCATGATCTTTGTTTGATCGGGACATAGTAAGACAGAGGGATTGAATTACACTATAGTCAAAGCTAATAGGTTCCTTATGTTTTTAAAACATTCACACTGTTTGGGTAGCCATGACATATTGCTAGATATCAATCATGACTTGTAGAACCAAGAGATTGATTGGGACAATAAATTCTCTTGGAAGTAATAATGTGTTAGTGCAAGTCTTACTACTAATTCATAGGAATGTCACACCGTATAACCAATTCAAGATGACGTTGAGTGGAAAGGATAATATTGCAAATATGTTTGCAATCACAGCAATCGAATTGAGTATGACTGAAATTAAATTAAATAAGATTTTATTTAATTTTTTGGTCATGGACGTGTAGCATATGATGCATAGACATGCCTGAAGTGGACGCATATTGATGTGCCCAAAAATGCACACATATAAAAAAATAATATATATATAATGTGCATAAGTGCACATGGTCAACAACCGTTGCTGACCATATGCGTGGACACGGTCAGCAACAGTTGCTGACCTTGTGCCTCTGCACCTCTGCACACGATTAATGGTTGCTAATCGTGTGCACGTTGGGCCCAATCAGCAATTGCTGATTGGGCACTTGTTGATCGTGTGCATTGTGAGATCAGCAACTGTTGCTGATCGCACATATACATTGCGATCAACAACAATTGCAAAGAGTACGAAATTTGTGCAAAGTGTGTTCGTGAGTGAAAAATTGTTTTCTCTCAATTTTAGTTGTCGTAAATGAAATACAAAAGAGTGCGAAGTCCACAAGATTGCTAGCACAATTGAAGTGATGTTTTTCTGCAAACTTTTTTTTTTGCTCGTCGAAGATTGGTGGTGTGTTTGAACTAGAGGTTCGACATTTGTGAGGCTCGAATTGAAGAACATTTGAACCAAGTCACTTCAGCCACACTACGAGAGGTAATATGAGAAACCCCATTCATAAATATGATTTTTTATTGAAACGCACAAACAACGCATCTGGAGATACGTGTATAGTTTTTATTTTTGTTGCGTTTATGTATTATTTGCCTATGCACGTTGTGCGAAAAGCCAACAGTGGTATCAAAGCCAATCCTTAGACGTTTTCGTGCATTTCCATGAATAAAAAAATCAGTAGATTATTTAATTTTGCATTTGGCTTTTGCAAAATGATTCACGAATGTGAATCAAAAGGCGACAACATTGTTACCGCTTGGAAATACACACGTGAAATTTATTTCACCGCCTTTGATTTCTTGACGTGGCTTGTGGTGCTCGGCCATGAATATGATTCGATGCAGAATTTTATTTGTGCCTTCCGGAGCTTTAAATTTGGAAATTTATGGCTTGTGTGGAAGGGTGGTGATCATGGAAATAGCCCTAATCAATATGATTGATGTATGGATGAATGTATGATGATTACAAGTATTTTTGGGGGTTGTAATTTTTAAATGAAGACTGCGTCATTCCTTTTATTTTTTCATCTAATATTTTTTTTAGTATATTTTATATAGTCAATTGTTGATGTATACATTACGAGAAGATTATGTAGAAGAGCTTTTAAGTTGGAGAGCTCTATGGGCTCGGTCCATGAAGAGTTCAAGGATCGAAGAAGAAGTGAAGAGCGTCTTCATTATTAAAATATTAAAATGGCCAAATGCAGTGTCATTGGCTCAAGACACATTAATCCATAATTCCATGATCATCACGTAGAATAAATATTTGACATCTATTTATTTATTTATTTATTTTATGTTATTTGCATGTTAAACTGGTTAATGTGCAAAGTGAGACCGTAATTAACAACCCAAACCTCCTTATTAAATATATTAAGTCGAAACGGGTTTCGAACTAGTGGCCTTCCATTATCGTTGTTTGATCCAACATTATGGTGGTTGATTGACCAACTATGGATATATATGGGTCAATTGCCATTCATAATATTAGACCACTCCATTATGCACATGATGTTGTGGGGGTTAGAATTGAATGATTTCCAATAATTGTCAAGTGAGAAATATCTTTTGTGTTTTCAATACTTGCATGAGATGATGGACAAAACTTAAGTATGATCATAAAGTCAATAATTGTCAAGTGAGACTTTTATGATCTAGAGGCCGATGGTATGATTGAGACTCGCATATGATGTGTTGAACAAATTGGTTCACTCACTAAATTCATAGAACACCAATAACTGTCAGGTGAGGTGGACTATGGGCTAGTGGGACTCCAATCCCCACTAATAATCTTTTAGCCAACAAAGATTACCGTTTCCCATTTTAATGAGTATGAGACTCGTATATAAATTTAGTGGGATGATTTATTTCATTTAAAGGCCAAACTGAAATAGTTATTTTGAAAGAAAATGGCTAACAATTTATTTTCTGCACATATCTTTATTACTCTGAAAATGGTGAACACAAACCTGCTCGCTTCTATACTTGACTTGAATTGTTTGAATGGACCTAATTTCATCGATGTGTGAGGAATTTGAGAATTGTTCTCAATTCAAAAAAAATTAGGTATGTGCTTGATAAAAGTATGCCAAAATCCTTTCCTAAGGGTGAGATCTAAGAGGAACGTGTCACTTATGATAAGTGGCATGATGATGACTTAAAAGTTAGGTCCTATATACTTGCTTTGATTAATAATGAATTTCAGAAGAAGTATGAAAATATGGAAGATGCTTGGTCGATTATCTTGCACTTAAAATAATATTTTGATGAGAATGGTCGAATCTCTAAATATGAGATGTCTAAGGCATTGTACCGTATGAGAATGGCTGAGGGTTCATCGATTAATAATCATGCTTTGAAAATGATTTGGCACATTGAAGAGTTAGCTAGGCTAAATCTTGTAATGGACAATGAGTTAGCTATGGATTTGATCCTCCAATCTTTGCCCGATTCCTTCTCTGATTTTGTCTAAAACTTCCACATACATAAGATAGAGAAAACTTTTGTTGAGTTACATAGTATATTGGTAGTTTATGAGAAGGAAATGCACAACACGAGACCCAATGTAGTGGCCATGGTTAAGGCTTTTTCTTCACAGAGTAAGACTGTTTTGAAAAGGAAATGGAAGAAACCTATGAAAGCTGTTGTGCAATCAAAGCCCAAGGTTGAAAAAGGAAAATGTCATTACTATACTATCAAAGGGCATTAGAGGAGGAACTGTAAGAAGTACCTCGTAAGCTTGAAGGTCAAGTCGAAGGACCAACCTTACGAAGGTATGGTGTCTATGTTTATTGAGACTAATCTTATGGTTAATGCTGAATCCAACTTATGGGTTCTAGATTTTGCCGCAACTTCACATATTTACATGTCTTTGCAGAATTTGAAAATAAGCTTGTTAGGGTGAAATGAGAATGTCCTAACATTTACAAATAAAGCAAGGGTTACTGTATTAGCTGTAGGAACTTTTAGTTTATTTTTGCTTTCTGGACATGTATTAGTCTTAAAGAATTGTTCACATTATGAGAATGCTGTTAGGAACATCATCTCTATACCTTGTTTGAGTAAAGAAAATTATGAATTTTCATTTGCTGATGATGCATGCTCTATTTATTCTAATAGAAGATGTGTTGGTTCTGCTTTATTAACCAATAGTCTTTATACCATTACAATGTCCGGTAATACAATTACTAATATCAATAAACAAAATAAAATTGATATAAATGTCATAACTAATAAACGCCATAGAAATAATCCAAATCCAAAGTATGTTTGGCATCTCCGATAAGGTCATATTAGAGAAGATAGAATCAACAAGTTGAGTAATGATTGGTATATTGATCCATTCAAGTTTGAACCATACTCGACTTGTGAGGCATGTCTTTTAGGAAAAATGATCAAAGCGCCCTTTGTGGGACAATGCGCGAGCTGTAGACATACTGGGATTGATACATACAGATGTATGTGGACCATTCAATGAAACTGCTAGAGGTGGTTATTCTTACTTCATTACCTTTACCGATGATTGGTCACGGTATGGTAATTTGTACTTAATGAAGTATAAGCCAGAATCCTTTGAAAAGTTCAAGGAATTTAAGGCTGAAATTGAGAAGCAAATAGGAAAGTCTATTAAGGCTCTCCAATTTGATTGAGAAGGTGAACACCTTAGTTCTGAATTCCTTGACTATCTTAAAGACAATAGCATTTTATCACAATAGACACCTTTTGCAACTTCAGAACATAATGATGTATCTAAAAGAAGAAATCGCACTTTATTAGATATGGTGCAATTTATGATGAGTTATACTGATTTGCCTATATCCCTTTGGGGATATGCCTTGGAGACAGCTACGTATTTACTGAATAAAGTGCCGTCCAAATCTGTTTCAACTATGCCCTATGAGATATGGCACAGTAGGAAATCAAGTCTTAATCATATTAAGATTTTGAGTTATCCAGCTTTCGTCAAGAAGCTGAAAACGAAAAAATTGGAGGCTAGATCTGCACAAGGTCGTTTAATTGGATATCCAAAAGAAACTCTTAAATATTATTTCTATTTTCACTCTGACCAAAAAGTTTCGGTCAGCAGGCCTGCTTTTTTTTTTTAGAATCCATTAGAAAAGTGGTGTTGGGCGGAAAATAGTCTTACAAGAAGAAATCAATGAAGTACAAAATAACCAAGTTCAGACATCGATCTCTGATTTAGTGGGAGCTTCTGATACATAACCTCTTAGGAAGAGTGTGAGAACGTCTTGTCCATCTATTTGTTATAGGCACTTGATTAAAGATATGGAACCACTATTCATTATGAATGATAGTAATCAATCTAATGATTTTAACACCTATGAGGAGGCGATGTCGAACATCGATTCTGGTAAATGGCTAAAAGCCATAAAATTCGAAATAGATTCAATGTATTTCAACGAAGTTTGAACTTTGGTTGACCTGCCTGATGGTACTGTACCAATTGATTGCAAATGGATTTTCAAGAGGAAGATGAATGCTGAAGGTCAAGTTGGAACTTACAAAGCACGATTGGTAGCGAAAGAATATCATCAAAAAGAAGGGATCGATTATGATGAAACGTTCTCACCTGTAACCATGCGAAAATCAATTTGGATCATGTTGGCTATAGCTATACATCTTGATTATGAGATATTCCAAATGAATTTCAAAACGGCTTTTCTAAATGGTTTTCTCGAGGAGGACATCTATATGGAACAACTACGGGATTTTGAATTCAATGGTGAAAGTCAGAAGGTGTGTAGGTATAAGAGATCCATTTATGGACTCAAATAAGCTCCTAGAAATTAGAACATCCATTTTAATGAAGTAATTAAATCGTTTGGCTTCATAAAAAAACCCAGGTGAACGTTGTGTATATAAGAAGGTCAATGGGAGCACAATTGCGTTTCTAGTTCTATATGTCGATGATATACTTTTAATTGGGAATGACGTACCAATGATACCATCGATCAAACTATTCTTATCACAAAAATTCCCCATAAAAGATTTGGGAGAGGCAACCTATCTTTTAGATATTAAGATCTACAGAGATAGATCGAGACGATTGATTGGCTTTTCATAATCTATGTACATAGACAAAGTGATAACACGTTTTAACATGCAAAGTTCCAAAAGAGGATTATTGGCTTTTAGGCATAGAATACGTCTTTCCAAGGAAATGTATCCCAACACTCTTGGCGAAGATACCTTACGCATCTGCTATTGGAAGCATAATGTATGCAATGCTATGTACAAGACCTAATATTGCACATGCTGTAAGCTTCATTAGTAGATATTAGGTTGATCCAAGGGAAGAGCACTGGATAGTAGTCAAGAATATCCTTAAGTACTTGCGAAGAACTAACGATTTATTCTTGATTTATGGAGAAAGAGAGTTTAAGGTTGAAGCTTATATTGATTTTGATTTTCAATCGGATCATAATAATTATAAGTCAACATTTGGGTTTGTCTTCACACTCAATGGTGGTGCAATTAGTTGGAAGAGTTCCAAACAGAGCATAACTGCTGATTCCACTATTGAGGCAGAGTATGTGGTCGTTTCTGAAGCAGCAAAGGAAGCCGCTTGGATGAAGAAGTTCATTTATGAACTTAGTGGTTCCTTCCATCGAGTAACCGATTACATTATTTTGTAACAACAATTGGGCAATTGCTCAAGCAAAGGAACCAATATCTCACCAAAAGTCCAAGCATATTGAGAGACACTTCCATCTCATCAGAGAAATTATTGGGAGAGATAATATCGCATTGTAGAAAATTGCCTCAGCAAATAATGTGGCAGATTCCTTTACTAAGGCATTACCTCTGTTATCTTTTGAAAAACACATTGATAAAATATGTTTGAGGTACTAGACAAGTTGGCTTTAGTGTAAGTGGGAGATTGTTAGATATATGCCATAAAGTAATCATGTAATAGTTACATGTTAGAAATTTCAGTTGTATTTTCTTATTATTTGATTAATGGCAAAGACGTATTCATTTATTTGTCCAATTATTTTATATATATGAATGATTCCATAAGATTAGTTGTGACTGAACCTATTTTTGAGACGTTAAGAATATGTGTAACAGGTTCACAGTTAGACTGTATTTTTAAATTGTTCCCGGTTGATGGATCATTGAGTGGATATTAATGATCCTGTCGAGAACAGTGTGTTCTTAACTTCACAATTAAGTATTGGATACTTAAGTGAATGACGAGTCACGGGTCATTGGATACTGTGATGCCCGAGTTAGAACACAGGTGCTTGTACCGGATAAGTTCATTGAACATGACACGCATAGAACGATTAACAACATAGAAGCTTTTAGCGTGGTCAATATCTAATCGTTTTTGCTCTGGTCTTGTGTAAATAATCCTTAGACCTGAGGCACAATGTTGACTTGTGTGTTGGATGGCTATGGTTTACAGGTGTGCATATTGATAGTTAGTTGATTCGTCTTTATACTTGATGGTCATAATTCGTTCACATACAAAGTTACTAGTGTGCGCAAAATAGAATCTGTTTCCTTGTTACATGCAAGGTACAATAATGATGTCTTATGCAATCTAATCGTGACACTGCATTGAAATTCTCGGCTGGGGTTGTAATCGAGAATAAATTGTTTATGTCTCGTAGAAAGTGCATGTCGATTAGGTTTGTGCATATGATTGAATTGGTGACTTGACAAATATTCTATAGTCTTTGTTCGATCGGGACACAGTAAGATAGCGTGATTGAATTACACTGTAGCCAAAGCTAATAGGTTCATTATGTTTTTAAAGCATTCATACCGTCTGGGTAGCTATAACATATTGCTAGATGTCAATTATGGCTTACAGGACCTAAAGATTGATCAGGATAATAAATTCTCTTGGAAGTACTAATGTGTTAGTGCAAGTCTTATAACTAGCTTAGTGTTGAACCTAGGGATGTCACATCGCATAACCAATTCAAGATGACGTTGAGCGGAAAGGAAAATATTGCAATATGTTTGCAATTACGGCAATCGAATTGAGTTGGACTGAAATTAAATTAAATAAGATTTTATTTAATTTTTTTGTCATG
>BCNH02000002.1:9351917-9377715 GCA_001662345.2 Metrosideros polymorpha var. glaberrima | reverse complement strand
CGGTTGCTGATCGTGTGCACGCGAGGCACAATCAGCAATTGCTGATCATGCGCATTGTGCGATCAACAACTGTTGCTGATCGCACATATACATTGCGATCAGCAACAGTTGCAAAGAGTATGAAATTTGTGCAAAGTGTGTTCGTGAGTGAAAATTTGTTTTCTCTCAGTTTTGGTTGTTGTAAATAAAATATGAGAGAGTGCGGAGTCCACAAGATTACTAGCACAATTGAAGTGATGTTTTTTCGCTAGCTCTTTCTTCCGCTCGTCGAAGATTGGTGGTGTGTTTGAATCAGAGGTCTAACGTTTGTGGGGCTTGAATTGAAAAACATTTGAACCAAGTCGTTTTAGGCACACCACGAGAGGTAATTCGAGAAACCTCATTTGTAAATACAATTTTTGATTGAAACGCATGAACGACGCCTCTAGAGATACGTATATAGTTTTTATTTTCACTATGTTTATGTATTATTGGCCTATGCGCGTTATGCGAAAAGCCAACAGTATGCTGTTGACGAATTGAATATATATAGGTGATGTGATTTAGATCAACGGCGGAAAGTGCAGTTCAATACGGCTGTTAAAGAAATCACAAAGATTGCAGAGTTAATTTACTTGGATGTTCGTAAGTTGTTGTTATTTCCTTCAAGGAAGAGTGTCAGATTTATGTTAGCAATTGTTGATGACTACTCAATGAAGAACTAGGTGTTTGTGCTTAGGCACAAGTTTGATGCTATTGTCAGTATCAAACAGTTGAGAGCTTTGATAAAAAAGGAGACTGGTAAAACGATCAAGCATGTGCGAACTGGCAATAGTATAGAGTTTTGCTCAAACCTATGCATAGTGAGACACCGCACTAGTGTCGGTAAACCACAACAAGTTGTAGAATTGATAAGTAGAATATTACTAGAGACGGCCCATAAAATGCTCTCTAGTGCTGATATGGCTAGGAGATTCCTAGCGGATGCGTTTAGTACAACAAGCTATCTGATGAATAGATCCTCATCGACTGCAATCGAATATTAGACTCCCGAAGAAGTGTGGTTAGGTAACATTGATGATTATTCTGATATTAGAATATTTGGTTGACTATATTATGTTCGAGATAGTGATGGTAATCTCAATGGAATGGCAAGAAAGTGCATATTCCTAGGTTATGCATAAGGTGAGCATAGTTATCGGTTGGGGTGCTCAGAATTAAATTCACTTTTTGTCAGTAGAGAAGTTACATTTGACGAGTCTCTAGTACTTCGAGCTAAGAGTGTTAATGGTAATGCTTATACGGATCTAGATGGTGTTCAACTTGAGGTGGAGTTGCAACTAGAAACTCCTGAGGTAACGGGTACTAACGAGGTAATCAACACATATGGTACTTATAGTGAGGTGGAGCCTATAGAGCCAACAGTTGTTGTAATTGCTGATATTGACAAGGTACGTGATTGATCTTCCGACAGATATGGATGCAGTGATGGTTTTACTTTATCTACGATAAAGGAGGTTGCATCGGAAAGTCCTTGTGGGGCAGTTAAAGGTGCAGTTGGTGCTCTGATGAGGTCCACGATTATGATGAAGTTCAAGTACGAGTTGGACTTAAAAGATATCTCTGGCAATTGAGCCCATTAGGGTTATGGGAGAGTAGTAGCGAAGTTTAAATTTTTAGCGAAACGATTGTGACTTGGCTCAAACGTCGAGCTAAGGTGGAGATTGTTAAATATGTCTCGAGTTTGAGCCTGTCGAACAAACTCAATCCAAATTGAATTATATAAAAGCTTGGCAGACGAAAGTTCAAGGTAAACGAATATTGCAAATAATCGAATTTATTTGCATGCCAGAGTCACGATCAAAAGGGAAAGTCCATGGTTGATTTGGAGAAGTCAGAATTGTCTGCTAGAAGGATTGAAGATAACAACGAAAAAGAGGAAAGTCCAATTGGGTTGTTTTCCTTCTCCAACTGGAATTCTTTGACTGATTCAAATATTTGCTTCTTTCCTGGTAGTGGCTTATATATAAATGCTCAAGGGTTGTTATGGGGGTTACGGAGAAAAGTCTTGAAGCGTTGTTTCACTATGAGTGCTTGAAGTGCGGAGAAGACTTCTTCGTGAATATCTTTTTTTTTTTTTTGGCGTTGTATGAAGAGCTTCGTTAATTGCATCTAGAAAAGATCGGCAAGTGTTTTATAGCCAATATTAAATTTTGTGATAAGATTTGTGTAATTTTTTTGCAAGATTGAGAAATTATTTCGTGAGAAATTTAAGGCTAAACATTACGTGAGTTATTAGGTGTAATTAAAGCTTGAAAAACACTGAGAATGTTTGAGTGACTCGAGTGTGGTTGTAATCTCCATTGTATTAGTGGAATTTCGTGCTACTCCTCTCGTAGGCGTAAGTCACTAAGACCGAACCACGTAAGTCTGGATTCCAATTTATTTTCTTATTCTGTCTATTGTATTGTTTCGATCGCTTAATTTTCTAACAGTTATTTCCACATAAAACGCTTTATTGAGAAATGAAAAAATATTGCATGATATTTAAAATCATGTAGGGACCTATGTAATTAAAGGTTCGGATAATATCGACCACATAATTTGATAGATCATGCAATTAATTTCTCGAGAGAGATGCATTCAAAGAAAGGGTCAAATTCGACATCGAAGTCGCGGGTAATAATATACCCAAAGTCAAAGATTCTATTCAAATAGAGATGCCAAAGTCATCTTCAGTAAAGTTCGTGGCAACTTAATGTGTGACCATACATGACGCATATTTTTGCCGTGGACCAAAATTTCCTCTTGGTAACAAAAGAGGGCCAGAGCCTAAGACACGATAACTCTATGGGGAAAACTAACTCCAGCTCGATCACCTCACAAGAAAAAGGATCGACTCATTAGGTGGTGTATCCTCGAAATAATGTTCCGTACTAGTAATCGGAGCAAAGTTTGCTAGCCAATCAGCACACAGGTTGCCTTCTTTATAGACCTGGACCACATATAGACACTGAAAAATCAAGGATCAAACTCCGTTTTCCATATACGTCATTGTCAAACATAGATCCTTTTGCCAACGAAGTTGTAACATCTCCAATAAAGCTCGCAAGTCCGCTTCCCATACTATGCTGCAGAATCACAAGGAGATAGGCAAGGAGAGACCCTAAAAAGCCCTAGACTTCAGTCTAGACTGAAGAACAAATGCCCAAAAGGTTGGCAAAGCCTCTTCTCCCAAGTTCCGAATTTGTCTCGAATCGAGGCTTTGGCCCTCCCGCTGGATTAATTTCACTTCATGTCTTTTAGTCCTCGGATCAGAATGTGACATCCGAAGTTCGGGGGGAAAGAAGTGTTTACTAAAACTCCTAATATATTTTGATGATTAACAAAACTATTAATAACTGTTATTAATATATTCGCAGGTGAAAAATACTTTCAGAATTCTATCGTTTGATGTGCTTGAACACATCATCTGAGCTATCGTATGTATCTCCAAAGCGTAGCATGATGAAGAATAGTTGCAAACTTGGTTTGGTCTTCCTATCTCAGACTCAGACGTTATGCAAAGGAAATCATGGCTCAGACTTTATTTGGTGTCAAGCAATATCATCTAAACGAAGAAGAACATCCATGAAGAATCACCACAGAATTATTATTTACGCATAGCCAGTAATCTGACTTGGACTCCACACTAGATAATTCGTATTTGAAGACCGTTGTTCCATGAATTTATGCAACGGATATATTGCAAGATTAAATAGGAACGGTCATAATTCTATACAAAGCAAGTCGCACTTTCTATAGTGGGCACTCTAACTTATTGAATCTCAGATTCAGTGGTATGGGCAACTAAATCAAAAGGAGGATTCGGATCTCAACATCAACGGCTCTTTTGTCTCTCTTTTGGGAAGTATGTATTTAGAAGGAAAGTTTGGATACTATCCTCTTAAGTTCTTCAACTGGTAGTTGAAAGCTGGAGGACTATAAGAGTAAACAAGAAGACCACGAGTAGATCAAGAATTAGAAATTCAATAGTCTGAGAGAACCCTGACTCATATACACTTATTCTAGCGCTTTACACTGTAAACTCTTAGAGACATAGTAAGATTGTGATAATCATTGTACTCTCAAGATTATTTTAGTGGAATCCAGCCAGTAGGCTGTGAGCGTGAAGAGTAGACGTAGGCTTAACCTAAGCCGAACCACTATAATAATTGTGTGCAGTTTTCCTCTCTCTTGCTCTCTTCATCTCAGAATATTGTACACAAGCACTGCTCAGACTTTGTCAAGCATTCCGTACTTTTCATATTGATTCATTAAATTCCGCATTTTATATCAAGTTTGTTTAAATACACTTATTCACCCCCCTCTAAGTGATAACACTAGCCCTAACAAGAAGATGGCGACGATAACAATGTTATAGCAAAATAGTACAATGAGTTTAAGACGGATTTGACATCCGAAGTTTGGGGGGAAAGAAGACGGCGATGAAAACAATGTTACAGCAAAATAGTTCAATGAGTTTAAGACGGATTTATGACACTAGTTCAAATAATTTCTGCCATCGGGTCGACTCACTATTCAATCGTCATTCAAAACTCCTTTTCCTTTTCCTTTTTCTTTTCCTCATAAGAAAGAGGATGAACTATATAAATGAAAAGGTCCCTATCGGCCTCTATTGCATTTGTCATGAGAAGAAGCGGTTGACCAAACCAATCCTCTTGCTAAATCCATCCACAAGGGTTGGAGAACCGCTCAAATCAAGGCCGAATGTGAGAGACAGAGAGGTGGCAATTATACTGTTGATCGACTGGCGCGCCTATTGCTGGCATTGACTGGCAGAAATTAATTTGTTTTCTTCGATGGAAATCACATACTTTCTTGGTGGAGAGCACGGGCTTTCTGAAAAGTAATGAATATCAATATGTTTGAAGAAGTGAAGAAGCCTTCCTAAAAGAAATTAATTTGTTTTATTCGTTTGGAATGTTCTATAGGGAGACAAAATTGTTGAATCAAATCCGGTTAGAGAGTGCTTCCTTTCATGGGCGATTGATTTTGGACTAAGTAACACCCAAAAACAACTAATGCCTTTTGTCCTCGGTATTGTTCGTATCGACCCATGCTGTTTAATATTACGGAAGAAGGGTGGGAAATTCACATCTCAACTTTACATTATTCAATGTTCGCACCACCACAACGAGCAACTACAAAGACCTACCAATGACCTTTTTTATTATAGTTGACTTGCAATTTGTTGGAGGTCTTTCTTTAATTTATCATTTGAAGCAATCTACACGTATCCAACACTTCACACCAAATAGAAAATAAACCAAACAATTATCCCAAACCAATCTCTCTCTCTCTCTCTCTCTCTCTCTCTCTCTCTCTCTGTGAAAATGGCACCCCAATCTTCAATCCAATTCATAGAAGCAGCGCTATGGTGCACAGGCCCTTTTGAGCTGTCCTACACAGACCCTAACCAGAAATGGCACATAAGAAAGGACATGCTCTCACTCCTTCAAGACTTCCCCAACCTCAGCCCTTCAATGAACGTCTACAGCCACAATGATGGCACAATTGTGAACCTCCTCAACGCCTATGGCACAATCCATGTCTCCAGCTCTTCTCCCCATGTCCCGATCACCATTTGGCTCCATGAGAACTACCCCTACGCTGCCCCAATCGTGTTCGTGGGCCTGCCGGGCGTGGGCCCCTCCCTGTCGATCCACCGCGACCACCCCTTTGTCGACCCCTCGGGGCTCACCGCCTCGCCGTATATCCAAACCTGGCAATTCCCTAGGTGCAACCTCAAGGACCTTGTCCACAACCTTGTCAGACTATTCTCTCGTGACCACCCGTTTTCCTGCTCACCCACTTCTAGCCCCTTCAACCACCCTTCCGTCGTCTCCAAGAAGGAGGCGCTCGATCGCCTTGTGGGGATGCTTCACTACGACACCGTGGCCTTGAGGTCCGACACCGATGAGGAGATCGATGAGCTACTGGCCTTGCAACAGGAAATGGTCCAGCGGGTTGCGATCGCGACGACTATAGTCCAAGGGCTCAAGTGCGAGAGGTTCAAATTGAGGGGTAGGGCGGCGCGGTTGGCCGAGGAAGCTGATGTCTTGATCAACTGGCTCAAAGTCCACGACCCGAAAAGAGCTGTGGCCACAGGGGACGACGCCATAGACGATGTGTTTGAAGGAGTTGACGAGGAGTCCAAGTCGAGGCTCCATTGCTTGGCTGCGGATGAGTCTATAGAGGATACTATTCGTGCATTGGATGAAGCAGTTGCTGAAGGGGTTGTGAATATTGAGACATATATCAGGCAAGTGAGGAATTTGGCAAGAGAACAGTTCCTCCACAGAGCCGTGGTAGTTAAATTTGAGACATCCCGGCAACTTTAATAGGACTTCGTGTAAGGATCGCTCGGGTAATTTCTTGCTTCTCGGTTTGCTGTGTATATATTTCAGTTTTGGAATGAGTCAATGGCTAAGTTTGCCTTCAATGGGATAGTTTTTATTTAGTTTAGAGCCACATTTTGTACTGGACATGAAGCTTTCTGACGATGTCGTTTCAGACTCTTAGTTAAGTGTTCTCATATGTTGTTTTTGAAAAATTTTCCTGTATAAGTGGAACTCAATCATCAAAACTCTCTCTAGACTTCCTATAAACTTAGTACTTTCATCTAAATAATTCTGAGCTCATTGCCGGTGAAAATAATTTGCCGGCCGACGAATACATGCATGTTTCCCGCCTTTCGCGAGGCACTTTTGCAAGAAAAAAAAAAAACCCCAAAAATGGGCATTTTTTGCTCATTCTAATTTTGCAGCGAGCTAATTGCGAGTTGGTTTGATCCTCCCATGCAATTGATGCACGGGGTTTTGGCAGTCGGCAATTATTTTCACCTGTGATTAGCTCATCAGGGGGGTTATTGAATCAAATTGATCACATTCAGGGGTTATTATGAATGTGAGGGGAATTTTGAGAAATGAACATCACTTTTAAGGGGTTTTTGGAAAACCCTCATTGTCTTTTTGTCTGTAGCATTGGCATCTGAAACCTTCTGTCGGACTGATCCTGTAGCAATGAAGTAATGGCGATCGAATCGGTTGAATTTGAACAGGGCACAATAGACATTGCTCTGAATTTGAAATCAAATGCGTCGGTGTTGTAGTAACGAGCGACGGTTTCCCATCACAAGAGGAAAGTTCCGTAAAAGCAATAGGAATAATTGCTCTATAAATTTCGACTTGCTCGGAAGAGGTAGGAGGATCTAGTACTTGAAAGCAGGGCTTGCTTGACATATTGAGTTTTTTTATTTATAATGTTTGAAACCTGCCAATGTAGTGCCCCACTTTTCATTTTCATAGAAGTCGGCAACCAAGTGAAAACCCGGTCTGATACGGTTTTATCGGATACCATATGACCGGTTTGGTTGGTTTTGGCCTGTGGCACAGTGCTAAGAAGCGGACTGAAGAATTGACCGTGTTCATAAGACATTGCTACAGACCAAATGAGAAAACAATAACTCGTATTTGGCATATTTGCATAGCTAGGGTATATCAATGCATTTGAAAAGAGTTGATCGATGAACAAGCTAAGCCGGGCCGGACCCTTGAAGCAGTCCAAAAATATTGCCTAAGCTTGCCCTTCTAGGAAAGAAATATAAGAAATGTGCAGGCGGAGTGGGCATGGTTTGGGCCTAGCCGAGACCGACTAGGCATTATGTCTATAGGTCATTGTCCAAAATCGCCCACAAGTACCTTAATGTCATTTCTAGCAACAAGCCGAGCCCATGACTGGGACTGGATTCGAACACTTGGCTGTCTTTGTCCCTTGAAACCGGCACTCCTGACTTACGCTATTTTATCAAATTCTCACCGCAGCAGCAACCAAGCAGAACTTTGAAAACTCACTTGAGATAGGCATTAAAAATTGGATTATTAAATGCCGATAATCACGTTGTAGTTTAATTGTGACTTTCTACATGGCCTAACACCTAAAAAAACTTTTAACTTTAGCTTTTGTCCTAATTTTATCTTTTGTCTCATAAAAAACTTCTAACTTTAGGTCCAATCCCTATTCTATCCTAATTTTTTTTTTGTCCCATAAAAAAACCCCAACTTTAAGTCCAATTTCAATTCTACCCTAAACTTTTTTTGTCTCATAAAAAAAATCCTAGCTTTAGGCCTAGTTTCAATTTTCCTCTAATTTTTTTTGTCTCATAAAAGATCACAAACTTTTATTGAGTCTCAAATCTACCTCCATTAACCCTTCGTCAAATCGCCTTTAGTGATTTTGCACTTAGTTTTCGATCTCTCACGCTTGGGAATGAACACTTTTCAGGGTCGGAGAGCTTATGCTCGGGATACTCGAACAACTCGTGCTTGGGAAATTTTCATTTCTCGATTATCCACGAGAAATTTTGGACAGGGGGTTAATGAGGGCATATTTGTGACTCAAGTAAAACTTTGTGGTTTTTTATGAGACTATAAAAATTTTAGGACAAAATTGGGACCGAACAGTAAAATTACGACAAGACCTAAAGTTTAGGGGTTTTCATAGAACAAAAAAAGGTTTGTGGTAGAATTAGGACATGACCCTAAAGTTGAGGATTTTTTAAAGGACAAAAAAAGTTTAAGGTAGAATTGAAACTGAACTTAAAGTTAAAGATTTTTTATGAGACAAAAAGTAAAATTGAGACAAAAGCTATGTTCGCAAAAGTGCATTCTCCATATCTCACATTATAGTCGCAATCGGTCACTCGTCAAAAACATCAATCGTTGATGAAAGCGGATCGTCCTTGCCCCTTCACAAGTCTGATCTCCATAGCACATTTTATGTACTGTTGGATTAGTATAGTCGAAGTATTCAAACATCCGATTAAGAAAAATATTACTTCCTTGTGAGGAAACAATATGATATGACTTTAGAGTAGCCACGCAATAAGAAGTATATAAAAGAGATAGCGCCTCTACACCATCTGTAACAAGCAATAAAAACCCCGTAAATGCTATTAATAAAAAAAGTATTCAAGGACCGCCAGATTAAGCATTGGTTCTGAAAAATAATCCTCCCAAAACACTATTAATTTTGTCATGCTATATAGCATAATATATCGTTACATCTTGAAATTCATACCTCCTTTTTCTTAGATGGCTCGAAATAGTAAGGAATTGGTTCTATGTCCTTTGTCGCCACGGGGAACCCGTCGATCTCGTCTGCCCACGGGTTGCTCCTCTCCCCCACAGCAACGGTCCGGATAGCCTCCCATATCACGCTGCTGCACTTGAAACCGGACCCGAACGCGATGTGCCAAGCCCGGTCACCCCGCTTCATCCTCCCTTTGGCCTCGGCGTAAGCCAGCGCGTACCAAACCGAGCTGCTCGATGTGTTCCCAAACCGGTACAGTGTCATCCTCGACGCCTCCATGTGAGCCTCGCTCAAGCCGAGGCTCTTCTCGAGCTCGTCGAGCACTGGCTTGCCGCCCACGTGGGGGAACACGTGGTCCACGGCCTTCTTGAAGTTGGGCACGTAGGGCTCGACGTTCGCCACATGGAAGCGCCTCGCTAGGTAGTTCGTGGCGTAGAGGATTTGCTCTGACATGGGGAGGATGAGGCGGCCGAGCACGGCGATGTTGGCCTCGATGACATTGATCGCCACCGCCATGAGGTCCTTGGTGATGGTGATGCCCACTTGGCCGGACGGGTCCTCCTCCTGGAAGATGCACTTGTAGGAGCGGTCCCACTGGGCCGTGTGTGTGTGCACGGTGTGGAGGAGCTTGTACTTGGCGATCCGAGTGTCAGATGGCCGGTTCGAGAGAAGGATTGCGGCCCCGCCGACGCGGAACAGGCAGTTGATGAGGGTCATGGAGCGATCGTTGCCGACGTAGGCATTATCGGTAATGTTCTCGGTGCTCACGACTAGAGCATAAGAGTTGGGATGCACCTACATGAACAGTCAAAAAAAGAAAGAAGCAAAAATAGCATGGCAATTTAGGCATTAATAACATTTAAAACTATTTGACATAATTAATTAAACAAAATTAGAACCAATTGCAATGGGACCATCAGAGCAGAGAGCTTCGCCTAGGCCAAAGCGAAAACCAAGGAAGTAACCGACACATTTGTAACGAGAAAATGGAAAAGAACCGTATATGACACATTCATTATTCAAATCCACTTTGTACTTTTGCTCTTTTATTTATTTATTTTTTGGTCCAAATACTTTTGCTCTTTAAACGGTCCGAAACTACTTTAATTTGCCGTACGACAAAAATTGAAGTCTCAAATGAGATGCATATATATTGTGTTTCAATTTAACCAGTTTTCAAACAAACGTTGTGGTTACTATATATGTTTTATAACAAAGGACATTAAAACTTTGGGACTCGCCTAATTACCATTACATCGATTATTTACGTATTATTTAATATTATATTTATGAATCACACATTATATTATTAAAGTCTTAAAAGTATAATTGACGTTATCATTACATGAATACTATAAATAAATTCAATTATAATTAATATGTAAAATTAATAATCTAATATTAATGGGCTGACCGAGAAAAAACTAAATAGGGGTAGGGGAATAGCTATTGCAACCATATTGTAATAGCTATTAAACTGTAATCGGTCCTTAATAAGAGAAAAATGGAGTAATACACAAACAAAATAATTGAGAAAAGGAGGGGATAAATAAGAACGTAGAGACATTCTAACAAAATTCTTTTGTGGATAAATTTCACTTATCTACAACACTATTCCAGCTACTAATGATGATTAATTTCTAATCACTTGATTTATCTACGGCAATCTTCATGGCCAAATTCTATCGTACTAATCCATATAGATCAACTAAGCAGTTTTCATATTTCTCAAGAGACTGGCTTTGAGAATCGATACTCAGAATCCAACATATAATCATGGGGTCTGTATTATGCCTTACTTAATATAACTAGCATACCCAACATGGACTCGCAAAAATATGGCAAAATACTGAAAAAAAAATCAGTCTGGTAATTAGCGACTGATGGTTAAACTTTTTAAATTAATACACATAGTATTGTAAATGCACTCAGGTTGATGAGAAGATCTAGAATTATAACAATTTATATTACTAAAAAAGAATCCCCGTAGTTATCTGGACCCCCACACTTTTGCTCTTTGTGAAGACCGGACTTTTATGGGCCTATTGGGCCATAAGATGATTGATCACCTCTAGGGGTGAGCAAGTCTTAACTGAACAATTGAGCCGAACTGGCCTCACCCGACCAATTCCAAGCCGGTTCACGGGGATTGGTTTGGTTCTTGGGTGAAAAATTAGAGAACTGACCTTAACCGGTTTGGTTTTCAGTTCTCTATGTGAATCGATTTTGAACCGGTTTCAAGGCAATTCTCTAGTAGGACAGTTGTAAACCCGTTTTAAAACTGGTTCTAGTCTTGAGTTAAGTCTCTTCAACACTTTTTTCATTTCTCATTAATTCAGCATGATATGTGAAATTGTCAAGTTTGTTAATCTTCCATGATTCTAGGGTTAAAAAAAAATGAAACAGAAAAAAAAGGCCGATTTCAAGGTCGACCGGTTATGTTCTTGGTTCCAAAAATTGGGAATCGGCTCAGAGTCGGTTCTAGGTTCTTGCCTACCCTAGAATCGACCACCCCAGCATCACCTCTAGCTGAACAGATCCATTACAGGATCTGTTTTTCCGAGTTTAAGTAGAAAAATCCAATTGCTATTTTATCTGTAAAAATCTGTTACATGAATTTAAAGTATGAAAGACTTATATAATAATCGTTCTCGCGTTCTTTTCTTTTGTTTTTGGGCCTGGCGTAACTTTGTTGTGTATACATACAGACCCGAAAAACAAAAGAAAAAAAATACGAGTACGATTCTATATGTATGTACGTACCAACAAGGTGTTGATATTAAAGAGGAGAGAGACACCTTTCACAGAGAAAACAAAACCAACCCATGTGGGGCTTGCCTTGATAACCTCACGCCTTATGCTCTGCCCAGGTTTCTCTAATTTGGCAAAACAGCTGGGACTTCAATTAAAGAAGGTACGGAGGAAATCCATTAAACGACGACTTCTTTCACCTATGGCATGATGGCATGATCTAGCGAAGGACCGGACCATTTTTAACACTCTTCCCGAAACGGAAAGGAGAAATTAATGTTAAAAATTCAAAAAATTGAACTAAGCATATTAATGATATTGACTTAAGTGCTATAGACACCTCCTAATCCCATCATTAAACGTGCTTTAAGCAAAGAAGCATTGCATAAAGCATGTTATTTTCTATTACTAGTGATTCAAGTTTTCTTATTTAGCTTGAACTAATCTCATTTTTAGTGGACAGATGCAACGTATTTGCACACCCAAAGAGAAAGCCTTGAGTCATTTACCGGTAATTAACAAACGTTTTACCTGAAGCAGATTCTTGGCGAGGCCAATGGCACAGAGCCCAGCGCTGCAACCCATTCCTTGAAGGCTATAACTCACCACATCTTCCTTGAGCTTGTACTTGTTCACTATCATGGAAGATAGAGAAGGCACCACATTGAATATGCAGCAGTTCACCACCAACACCCCGATCTCATCCCCTCTCACCCCCGTCTTGGCCAACACCTCGTCGACAGCCCCGAACAAAGACGCCTCAGCCTCCTTCATCGACTCCTCCAAGCACGGGTTAGGGGGCTGCCGGAGCAGCGCCTCGGGCAGGTACGTCGACTCCCCGAGCCCTGATCGCTCCAGCGTCTTGCGCATGAAGTCAAGGGTCGCATCCGAGAATTTCCCATAGAGCCGGGCCTGCTCCATGACCGACTCTTTTGAGCAAGAATGAGCGTCGGGGGGTTTGTAACACACGAAGTCCAGCAAGAACACCTTGTTGGGGTATTTTGGCTTGAGAAGGGTCGCTAGGAAAAGGATTAGGGTTAGGCATAGGAGAAAAATTCCCGTGGAGTTGAGGTTGAGATGTTCAAGAGTGAAGGTTGATATATCAAATGAAGACATTTGTGAGTGTGTTTCTGAATAAGTGAAGAGAGTTGGGGATAGAAACGAAAACAATCCGTGCTTGAGAATGTTGGGAGGATGGTTGAGTGCGAGTGCAATATAGCTTATGTCCTTATTGGGAAAATGAGAGAAGTAGGGTTTGTGTAAGAGGGAGGAGGCACAAACATAAGAATTGGTTCCTTTATATAATAGGCTCCAAGAGATGATAACAATTTTAGGGTGCATTTGATAACCTATCAGAAGTGATTCTTGAGTAAAATTGCGTTTGGTAAAGAACGACTTTTGAAACAGTTTTCTACTTCTGAATGAGATTTGTGTTTGTAAAAAAGTGATTCTTTAAGGCTGAAATCAATTTTTGCCAGAAGTAATTTTTTTACATTTTTATTAAATAAAATATTTTAAAAAAAAACAAGAAAAAAAGGGGCGTCAGGGACAAGAGCGATAGGCCCTTGCTGCCGCCAAAGAGGGCCGACAGAGGTCGTCAGGGCCTTCGCGAGGGTCGGCAACCTTCGCCCAATCGCGGGCGAGGGCCCAGCTCGCTAAGCGCTGGTGAGCCTCGCCCAAATCTGGGCGAGACTCGTTGGGCACTCACCCGTGGCTAGGTGAGGGTCGCTAGCCCTCTCTGGCGATGGACTGGTGACGGCAAGGGCCTGCCACCCATGCCTTGATTTTTTTTAAAAATATTTTGAATATTCTATTTAATAAAAAAGTGAAAAAAATTAGGGTAAATGCATCTTTTTACTTCAAGTGGGGTAAATGTATCACACAATCATAAATTTGGGGTTTTTGGTGATTTTTTCCCTTTTTATTTTCACTTCTCATTTTCCTTTTCACGCTCGTAGGTCGCCGGATGCGCGGACGCCAAACACCGAATGCCGGACACGCGGACACCGAATGCCGGACACGCGGACACCGAATGCCGGACGTGCAGACACCAAATGCCGAACATTGAACGCCAGCCACCGAACGCCGGACGCCGTTTGGTAACCTTGCAAAAAGTAGAATAAGAATGAGAGTGCGTTTGGTAAACATAAATTCTCATTCTCTGCTAGAATTAATTCTCAAAAGAATGAATTCTTGCCAGAATAAAAAATTCTAGCAAGAATTGTTTTCATGCGGGCCCTTAGTTTTAGCTTTGGAGCAGCCCTAGTCAATGACGTCCACTTCCAAACGATTGAGTTACGTTAAACTTACGTAACAGTGAAAATGTGTTAACCTGCATTTATTGTCGTTAACACCAAAAAAAAAAAAATCAACTTTTGGTTATTATTGATATGTGATAAACTTAGTCAATGAGAGTGGAATTTGATCATTTATAAATAGAATTATTGTTAACTTGAAGAGAATCAACAACTTGCTATTAAAGTGATCGATGACACAGCGTAAAGTTATCGACAAAAACCTTGAAGTTGATTGACAAAGTCATTGATATCGACAGTAAGCAAACGACAAGAGGATAACCGTTGGTTGGTTATTTTGCCACTATTTTAATATTGTTGTAATTCTCGTAACAATTAGGAAGTTATTTCTCTTTCAATAACTGCTGTAATCTCTATTTGTAACCGTCAACGTAGGCTTTAAATAGCTACATTGTATTCTTCAGAAAATCCCACGCATAAACAACCAAACATGTTATCTTTCAATTTTTGCATTGTAGTTATAATTTCTAGATTCACGTCGTTAATTAAATTCTATCGTGTTTCCTAGCTGATGCGATTGCGGGGGTGGGCATAAGTTGTTTTGAGTGATTGTTGATAGAAGTACGAATAAATTAGAGTGTATGAGGATGGATGTTAATGGATGAATGAAAATGCAGGATAGACTACGGTCACCACCAAAGCATAAAAGACACACTGCCAGCCAAAAATAAAGATTAAGATTGACAAAATTCACCACTAAGGGCTAAAGGAAGAACTAGCCGCCAAGGATAAGGACTCAAGATAGGAAAGCTCACCACTAAGGCTTGAAGAACGAGCCAAGAATAAAAGGCTTTTGGCTCATTATCAAGGAGTAATCTACTCTTTAAGGATAAAGAAACTAATATATGAAAAATCCACTCTCCAAAGTTATTCTCTCACACAGGGAAAAATCTCACATATTCATATATTCAAATCCTTGTCTCTAGGTTGAACCCATTGAGTCAAATTGTAATCAAAATTGATCTTTACTTGTCAAAATAATGATTAATTGACAAGGTCTGAGTTGAGCTTAAGAATTAATTGGTTGAGCCCAATGATCTCGCATCATCAACTATTAAACGGAAACAAGAGATCGAACAATAAATATAGACAAAATAAGAAAATAAATCGGATATCAGATTTACGTGGTTCATCGTAGTCACCTACATCCATGGGAAGACCAGTATGAAATTTTACTATAGATCAAGCGGTATAATGGAGATTACAACTATACTCGAGTCAATCAAACACTCTTAGTATTTCTCAAACCCCTAATTACACCTAATAACTCATGTAGTGTTTAGCCCCACAATTCCTTTCGAAATAAGATCTCAATCTTACAAAAGAATTATACACAAATTCTTACCACAAGAATTTAATTGGCTTTAACACTTGATTTCTTCTTTAGGGTATAATTCGCAAGCAGATCTCCTCTTTGATACTCTTTACAAAAAAACATCTACTTCTTATGTATAGGTAAGAATTAGCTCCAAAATAGAAAACATTCTCCAACTAAGAAACCATTTAATTTGAAAACATATTTAAAATAGAAAACATACTTGAATTAGAAAATTTTCTTTTTTGAGCTTAAACTTGAGACATATCTTTAACAATATCCATCTTAGCTCGATATTTGAGCCAAGTCACAATTACTTCGCTAAAACATTTCGAGTTTCACTGCTACTTTCCCACAGCCCCTAATGGGCTCAACCGCCATAGATATCTTCCAAGTTCAAGTCGCACTACTTTGCTATAATTATGGATCTCATCAAAACACCAATTCCACCTACACCTTTAACTACTTGATAAGAATTTTTTGATACAACCTTCTTTACCACAGATAAAGCAAAGCCACAATTGCATCCATATTTGTAAAAAAATTGAACACGTACCTTGTTAATTTCAGTAGTTACAACGGCCATTGGCTCTGCAAGTTCCATCTTGCTACGAGCACTATTTGTGTCGATTACTTCGCTAGTATCCACTATCTTAAGAGTTTTTTTTGTTGCAACTCTACCTCAAGCTAAATACCATTTAGATTCGTATAAGCATTGCTAATAACACTCCTACCCAAATGTACTAGGAGACTTGTTAAATATAACTTTTCTACTGACAACATGCGAATTTAATTCTGGACACCACAATGGATAACCCCGCTCATCTTGTGCATAGCCTAGGATCATGCACTTTATTACTCTTCCATCAAGCTTACCATCACTAACTCGAACATAACATGAGCAACCAAAATATTCTAATAATAGAATAATTAGTAACGTTACCTGACCACATTTCTTCGAGAGTCCAACATCCAATTGCAGTTGATGGGGATTTATTCATTAGGTAGCTCGCCGTATTAAGCGCATCCACTAGGAATCTCCTGGCCATACCAGCACTAGAGAGTATTTTATGGGTGTCTTTAGCAATGTTTTGCTCATCAACTCTGCAATTTGTTGTGGTTCACTGGTACTAGTGCGGTGTCTCATCATGCCTTCATTCATGCATAATTCATTTAACAACTTCGAGCAAAACTCTATACTACTGTCAATCCGCACATACTTGATCGTTTTATTAGTCTCATTTTCGATCAAAGCTCTTAATTATCTAATCCTAACAATAGCATCAAACTTGTGCCTAAGGACAAATACCCAGGTCTTCCTTGAGTAGTCATCAACAATTGTTAGTATAAATCTGGCACTCTTCCTTGAAAGAAATTGCAACAACTTGCGAACATCTAAGTGAGTTAATTTTGCAATCTCCATGGTTTTTTTTTACAGCCGTACTGAACTGCACTTTCTACCATTGATCTAATTTACAGCACCTGCATACATTCAGTTCGTCAGCAATATAACCACACAATAAATTTATTTAACTTAAAACTTTCAGGCTTTTCTCGCTAATGTGCCCCAAAGGAATAATATGTCACAATTCATACTCTCAAACATATGCATCCAATATCTCCACGGCAAATTCCATCACTGTCCCATCGTGAAGTATACAAGCCACTATGCTTGATTCCTTTCATTATCACAAAGGCACCTCGAACTACCTTTAAAATTCCACATTGTGAAGAATAATGACACATAGCTAAGTCTAGGGCACTCAAGAAAATCAAGTTATTTTTCAACTCTAGAACATGCCTCACTTTAGTCAATGTCCTCACAATACCATCATGCATTTTGATTCTAGCATCATCAACACATATAACATTGTACTTAGCATTGTTCCCCAATTGCACTTTACTATTATCCATGCATTAATAAATAGTAAACCAGTTTCTATTTGGTGTAGCATAAAAAGAATCACCTAAATCCAGAATCCATCTGTCAAACAACGAATGATTAGTGACAGACAAGACATAATCAGCATTATTCGAATTACTGTTAGCTACAATTGCAACATCATTGGCAGACTCAATTCTAATTTTCTTACCTTTCTCATTCTTCAGCTTAAGGCGATCCTTTCTAAGATACCCCTCTTACCACAATTCCAACAGACAATATCCCTAGTCCTAAACTGATTACATTTGTTCAAGTTTATACTATTCTTGCTGACACGTGTACCGATTCTTCCTTTATATTCACCTATTAAAGCAATAGACATATATTTGCCAGATTCTCTTCTACAGATGTCCTCACTCATAATCAAATCTTGACCAGGAGAATTACTAACAGCAGTAACAATAGTATTCTAATTATCACGCAATAAGAATAATATAATCAAAGCATATACCTCATCTTCAAAATCAATCTCAACTGAACTCAATTGACTAACGATCACATTGAATTTATTAATATGATTAACAAATGACGCACCTAAATTCATTTTCAAATTAAACAGACGTCGCATCAAATAGACCTTGTTCATCGCAGATGGCTTCTCGTACATATTTGATAGGGCTTTCATCAAACCCGTAATGGTTGTCTCTTTCACGATGTTAAACGTGACATTACGAGCCAACGTCAATTGAATAACACCCAAAACTCGTCTGTCCAACAATTCACAGTCAGCTTGCTTCATCATGTCTGGCTTGTCCCCAAACAATGGTAAGTGCAGTTTCCTTTCATGCAGATAATCCTCAATTTGCATCTTTTAGAAACCAAAATCTTTCCCATCAAATTTGTCGATTCTCGCTTTTCCTTTTTCTATCATCAATTCACTTCAACTGAGTCAAACTAGGCTCTAATACCAAGTGTTAAACGGAAGCAAGCGATCGAACAATAAATATAGACAAAATGAGAAAATAAATTAGACACCAGATTTACGTGGTTCGATCACCTACATCCATGGGAAGAGCAGTACAACATTTCACTATAGATCAAGCGATAAAACGGAGATGACAATCACACTCGAGTCACTCAAACACTCTCAGTATTTCTCAAATTCCCAATTACACTCAATAACTCACGTAGTGTTTAGCTCCACAATTCTTCACGAACTAATATCTAAATCTCACAAAGGAATTATACACAAATTCTTACCACAAGAATTTAATTGGCTTCAACTTTGAGTTCTTCTTCATGGTGTAATTCACAAGCAGAAGCTTCTCTTTGATACTTTTCACAAAGAACATCCACTTCTTATATATCAACAAGAATTGGATCCAATGTGGAAAATTTTTTATCCACCCTAGCTAAATAAACAAAATGACAGTTTTCTTTAGGAATCTCTCTCTCTCTGCAGTTAAAGGAACGAAGCTCTGTTTTCACATGGAGAAATAGAGCTCTGTCTCAGCCTGGGGTTCGCCTTTGTAACGCTTCGATTCTCGTTCATCGTAGCTCAGGATAATGACATTTGAAGCATGGGCAAAGGAGGAACCCGTTCTTCGAGCTTCGGCGCCCCGGGGGGGGGACGGGGGCAATCAACTGTAGGACCTCGATTCCTTGCCGAAGAGAAATATTGATCATGATTGAAGGTTGCGATGACAGGATGGATACGATCCTTCCAAGTGGGCTCACGGAGAGAACTAAGGACAGAGGGCTGGTGCTGAAGTCATGGGCCCGCAAGTGGCAGTGCTGAGCCACGACTCGGTAGGCAGGTTCGTGAGCCACTGCGGGTGCAACTCGGTGTGGAGGCGATGTGCGCCGGTGTGCCCATTATAGTATGGATGCTCTACGTAGAGCACAAGCTAATCAAGGAGTACCTAGCTGGGGAGATGAAGCTGATATTGTCGGTGGCCGAGTCAGAAGGCGGTTCCTGACGACAGACGAGTTGGCATCGGCGAATCACCGAGTTGATGTGCTCGGAGAAAGGGAAAGAAGTGAGCAAGCGAGTGGTGGAGATGAGGAATGCAGCAAGGGAGGCTTTGAGCAATAATTAGGGTGCAAGAATTTGCCCAAAAATAACCGAATTAGGGTTTCCAATTTAGAAAAATTCTTGATTATTTGATTTAGGGTTTATATTCGGGTAAAACATGTGGATGGCATCATTCAGGGGTTTATGTATTAACTGGGCACAACGGTGAGCCACATTGATCGGAAAAATTAATAAAATATCACCACGTCAGATTTTCAGCAGCCCAAATCAAAGTTGGCACTTCAGTGATCTTTTTATTTTTTTAGAGTGAAAACTTTTAACATCAAAGTAAGTGACATACGAATTTTTTTGGGACATGTTGGTATGCCTCTTATGTTTGGTCCTTTGTGTTGAATTAATAATCGCCAGCTTGCAGAATCATCGTGTAAGTCGTTTTAATGGAGTTTGGCACAGTACGATTTGACACTTTTGTGAAAATGGGTAGGTCGGTCCTAGATAGGTCTAGTACATATTCGAAAGGATCTCTGTCTCTCTCTCTATTTTCTTGACAAGCTTTGTCCTATCCAACAACGCCATAATGGGACTTGATGATACCTTTGCCGATATAAATGTGCGACTATCTGTTTCTCTTCTCGGCATAACATAGGTCTTTTCTTGTTTAATTTAGACTGCTTTATTCCTTCTTAGTTATTAGTACAATATCTTCCTTTTGTACTTCGGTAGGGTGAGCATTTTTTTAGGGAGTGCTTTCGTTTGGTAGCCCGACCATAATGTTAGATATCGATGTACAATTACACGAAAAAGATTTAAAAAGTCGAGAGAGAAAAATCGAGACACAAGATTTTATCCTGGTTCATCGTTAAACTAGGGCTACGTCCAATAGAAGATTCCACTATAATTTAGCACCTCGCCCCTCTCGTTACATCGCTCAATTACAAAAGAAAGAGAGTATATATAAGCAGTAGCTATTTATGGGTCAAAGCCCAAACTACTAATAGAAAATACGAGCTTAAATCATAAAAGCCCTATGACTTTCAAAGAGCGCTGCCCCCTTCAACCCCCGTCGGGACGGCTCCCCTGAACCTCCGCCCGCTCACTTGGAAGCGGGACCCCAGTGCTTTCCTGTCGATGGGCAGTATGAACCACACCCTAACACATAGGCGGATGCTCACCGGCCTTGATGGCAGTCTTTAAATGCAATGTGTTTGATAGCTAGATTTGATACTTCATAATTTGCCTTTCCCTTTTTTTGTCCATAGTTAACTCAAATCCAAACACATACGTGACATATCATGTTCTACGTTGAATGGAAGGGATTCTCTTGAGTGATTCATAAGTTAACACCTACTACCACATGTCAATAACTTTTTGTGTTTACTAGAGTACTCCTTATGGGGACTCAGTGCACATGAAATGGGCTGTGTTGTTGCAGATGGTATCCGAGCAATCCTTAAATCCATATTATTCAATTATATTTGTCCGATAAAAGCACATCTAAATCATATCATTGATTATATGAGAAGGATCATTTGCGTAAAGAGGAAAAACAATACGGGAGAGAGTATGATCATTAGAGTAATTTATTGCATACATATAGGGAACGATTTTGCCGGGTGGCACATGGTGCATATTTATAAAACTCTAAGTTAGCTACATGTGCGATTGTCCAAAATCCCACCCCCCCCCCATCCCTATCCTATTTCTCTCTTTAGGGCCCATATTTAGCTTTAAGTGATGCGGGAGCATCGGGTTCTTTCGATCAATTCGCAGCTCAACTCAGACCTCGTCGTTTAGTCCATCTCAATCCTTACGTTTGGAAGCAAAAGGCCAATTGCGGCTACAGTATGATTCGATGGGTCTAAGTTTGAAGATGTCAATTCTACATACAAGTTGTTGATCAACTCTTGAGATATAAATATACAAGTTTATTGTCGACTTCGAGACTTCCAATTAACTACCTAGTAACTAAAGGCTGTTCTCATCGATTTCTTGCGCTGTTTGTTCAACTTCCAAGATATTTGTTCGGCTTCCAAGAGTAGAGCATGTAGAGAGGTTATTAAGTTTCAATGCATTTAGTCCTAGCTATTGAGTCTTTTAATTCGTAGCTTTTATGAGCTTTTATTGTGGTGTTGCTTTTAAAAGTCATAGTTAGGTTAATTCTCCAAATGTCTATTCAGTTTTAGGGAATTTAAAGAGTTTTCTCTTTTGTTTAGTAATATTTATATATGGAGATGTAATCTTAGTTGTAAGAAAGGCAAGATTTGAATTTGATAAATATGTGAGATTTTGCCTTATGTGAGTGAATATCTATCCTAGTTTTTTATCCTTAGAAGATGAATTCTTCCTTGGTGGTGAGCCAAGAAGCCCTTCATCCTTAGCTAGTGGATTTTTCTTTAGGTCTTAATGGTGAGCTTCTCATATCCTTGTTCCTTTATCCTTGGAAAATGGATTATTCCCTAGTGGTGGACCAAAAGGCCTTTTATCCTTGGCCAGTGGTTCGTCCCTTAAGCTTTAGTGGTGAGCTTCTTCTATCCAAAAGTCATTTATCCTTAGCAGTGGTTCGTTCTTTAAGTCTTAGTGGTGAGCTTCTCGTATCCTGGTTCATTTGTTCTTGGAAAGTGAATTATTATTTGGTGGTGGGCCAAGAAGTCCTTTATCCTTAGCTGATGATTCGTCCTTTAGGCCATGGTGGTGAGCTTCTCTTATCTTGAAGTCTTTTATCCTCGGCGGGTGGCTTGGTCTTTAAGCTTTGATGGTGAATTTCATTAATCTTGATCTTGATCCTTGGCTGGTGATTTGTCTTTTATGCTTTGGTGGTGTTCGTATTCTATTTGGCATTTTACATTTATTGTTTCAACATTCATCCAAATACACTTTGATCTGTCGTACTTCCTTTGACATCACTCAAAACATCACTAGCTTGCCCCCGCAACCACATCACCAAGCCACCATACTGTCGGCGGGGGACAAAGAGAGAGAGAGACTCAAGCTACGGAATAAAACCGAGGAGAGGGAACGACGCCGGCGGTACGAGGCAAAGATTGACGGCGACGTCCGTGAGGTTGGGCCAAGGGACTGACTTTTTGCACTGATGAGATAGAGGAGGGGAGAGGGGAGAGGAGAGAGATAAAAAGAAAATAATCACGGTCAGATCTTAATTTTCTTTTGGTTGGTGGTTTACCTTTAGGAGCGCAGCAAAAAATTAACGTGAACATGGAAGCTACACGTTTCAGCTACAACATATTTTTTTAAGACAATCCTATCTCTAACTCTTCTTTTTTTGACTTTTATTCCATCTCTTGTAAAGTGCGTGAGTTAAACCCCGCGCCTATGGTACTAGCGTCTCCACCCTCCAATTTCTTTATTAGCAAAGCCGCATGCCTACTAGCCAATTGCAACATTAATGATGTAGGTTTGTCATAGCAAAACTTTTCTGATAGGTAAACCTAATCAACGAGTGCAAATTGTGACCAAAGTGTACTAAATTGAATCTAAACTATTGGAGATAATTTATCCGATGTGAGCTTCACGTGGATTCCACAAAATCTCATGGGACAAATTCGGTGTATGTACTACCATGATACATTAAACCCGAAGGGCGGTCAACCATGACATTGAATGCTTCGGCAATGGTAGTTGGAGAGCTTCACGTTACCATGTGCAAAATCCTACGGTCTCTCTTACATTTATAGGGGTGCAAGTACTTTACCTTTATAGGAGCAAACACTGGGTTTGCCTTCGTCCTTGAGTCTTGACCCTTCACTTGTACATCACCAGCGACCCACTTTCGCTCCAATCACCCACCGTCATAAACACGAACCGCATCATGTCGTAGATGGGGCCGAACCAGCGACCCACGTTCGCTCCGATCAGCCAACCTCATAAATACGAACCGCATCATGTCGTAGATGGGGCGGAATGGACGAGGTATTTTCTTTCCTTCCTTCTAGGTCTTCCAACCAAAAAGAAGAAGTATCTTAATAGTGTAACCTCGGTATGCGAAAATACATTAATACAAGGAGTTCTACAACTTGTGCGATCTGGCACTTTAGTTCTGCTTTGTTTTCGCATGATTCAGTCCCAAGAATCGTTCTGATTGGGCACCTTAGGGTATGTTTGGTAACCATCATATTTCTCCAATTCCTGTTCTTTTGTTCTCCAGAATAAAAAAAGAACATAACTCTGTTTGGTACGAAATTATTTCCGAAAATAAATTTGGAATATAAACAAAAAGCAAAAAAAAAAAATTTACTTTTTTGTTCTCGGGAACATGATTGTTACCAAACATGCCCTTAGTCATGTTTGGCCCCTTTTTTTTGTGTGTGGAAATCTACGTGGTAGTTTTCACCAATTAAAAAACAAAGCATGTGAGATTTTATATCCACAAAGAACAAATGAAACTAAGGCTCCACTTGTTTCGCGAGAAATGTACTATTTTTGAAAAATATTTTTCAATAAGTTATTTTTCAAGAAAATGACTTCATTTTCCAGTGTTTGGTTGAAAACTAAAAAACACCCAGAAAGTATTTTTTATCGTTTGGTACGGAAAATCCAATGGGGAAAATTTTAAAAAAAAATCGGTAATTTTTAATTTTTATTTTAGTATCGGCGCTTGAATCAGAAACTTTGCGCTTGGACACAGGAAAATGATTTTCAATTTTTGAAAAGAAAATTATTTTCCTGAATTTAAGCTTTGATAGGAAAACATTTTCCGTTGACTCATTTTCCTTAGCGAACCAAACGCCGAAAAATGAGGAAATGTTTTTAGAGAAAATATTTTCCGTGAAACAAACGGAACAGAAGTAGGCATGAAGTCCCGAAACGGCACTAGTTGTAGGACTCATGCGGTGATTACCTCCTCGTATGAATAATGTATGACTAGCGCGAGTTTGATTTCCTAGCACTTTTTTTTTTTTTTCACGTTTCAATCTTAATCAGCTAGAGATTTATTTAAATTGAGCATGAACTTAAAGAGAACCCATGTTTATTCCTTCAGTCCAAGCTGATAAATCTTTTCATGCAGCTTTTGAGATGTCACCCCCAACGAGATATGATCCCTATTCATTCATTAACCCACAAATCAAGCAAGCAATAGGACCGGTAGAATTCTATCTCACCATTTTACCCTTGTTGACAATTTACTTGTTTTTGCCGATTATCACGAGTATGACGGCAATCATTCAACTGGAAGGAGTATTTTACCCTTAATTTTAGAGTATCTCAAATTTTATATTTATCCTCTTAAGGGATTGACACGTCATCACGGAAGTATTTGACTGTCCAATTTTTATTTTTTTTCCTTTCCTTTTCTTTTCCTTCCCATTGTGCTCAAATAAAATATAGATAAGTTCAGGGGGGGTTGCACTGAAAACCAACAAAATTTAATAGATGATCTTAAAATAAAACTAGTATAGATAAACAAACATTGACTTCAATAGGACTTGTTTAGGCAAAGAAAATACTGCTTTTATATCTAAAGCAAATATAATTAATTTCTTTGCGATCATGGATCATATTAGCCCGCTACGAAAAAATTATGGATTCCTCCTTGGCCACCAACTCAGGCTCTGGATCCCACCTTACTAAGTCCATGAAATTATCTATGATATTTCGTCGATTGGGGTTTACATTTTTGAGATGACTTCTTATCATAAGATGAAAAGTCTAAATATTTATGTGGATTTTGGACCAAAGAGCTGGCGGGAAAGCTGCCTCTAATACTCAACGCATATAATTATTATGTATATTTTAGGGAAAATTTGTTAAAAAAGTCCTAAACCTATTGCACTTTTGTCAATTTCGTCCTCAACCTTTTAAGTTTGCCAATTAAGTCCTAAACCTTTTGCATTTGTGCCAATTCGGTCCATTTAGCTGGCCGATGCTGATGTAAATAATTTTTTAAAATGCTTTAATATTTTTCAAATTTTTTATTTCTCTTTCCTTTTGCTTTTCTTCCCCCATGTGGTCGGCCGTCGGCAAGGGCTTTGTAGCCTTCGGCAAACCTCTCCCAAGTCCAGGCGAGGCCACTGAGGGCAAAGGCAGCCTCGCCCACGACTGAAGAGGCCATGCCTGCCTTCACTCGTGGCTATGCCTCGAGATGGTTTGGGTTCGCGACGCATAGCCGCGGGCAAAGGCAGCCATGACCTCACCAACTGCGGGCGAGGCCGCCTTCACCCACAACTGGCGAGGCCGCCCTTGCCTGTGGCCACGGTGACCTCGCCCAGGTTTGGGTGAGGTCGGCCAAGGGCTTTGGGGCCTAACTTAGTGGCCGGTGAGCTCTAGTGACCCTTGCCAACCACATGGGGGAAGAAAAGCAAAAGAAAAGAGAAATAAAAATAAAAATTTTAAATTTTAAAAATATTTAAATA
>BCNH02000002.1:9312376-9351696 GCA_001662345.2 Metrosideros polymorpha var. glaberrima | reverse complement strand
ATATAGTAATAGGAGGTGGCATCACTTGCAACGCAGGTGTCTTTTGACTTGTAACTATATATTTTGATCCGTATTATGGACTCATTTCCAAATTCTTGTGTGAATGAAGAACATCCGTCACCAAATGCAGTGTTAAATTTGCCGAACATGGTGAGAATTTCTTTTTCCTCAACAATCAAGGTGACCCTTCTATTTCTCCTTGCTCCACAAGTCATTGGGCCCCAACCGAGACATTGAAAGATCAACAACATTAACAGAACTCCGAAGCTCTTATAATCAATATTTAACATGAAAGTGTTTTTGCTCCTTGAGAGAACCCACTTGAAAGTAGGGCTGATAATTTTAGACACGATCCATTTGTATGACACAATACGACAAGTAAGTAAATAAGTTTGAATTTAGCAAAACCGGATTCGTATCATAACCTATTTATGACACGAAAAAAATTGTTTCTTTTGCGAGATGACCCTCTTAACCTGTTTAGACACGAATTGACACGTTTAGTTAATGTGCAATTTGTTTCAACACGACAAAATTTGACACATTTTAACACATTTAGTACTCATATTTATAGACCATTTTATTCTTAAGAGTTTGTAGTAATAACACCCATATCAAAATAATTAATTGATAAGCTAAAGCATATTTAGGAAACAAGAGTCATTAAACATAAAGAAAAATTAACCCCACAATACACGTTAGATGTTATGTGAAGTGAATAACCCATCATCTATAAATGTTTTAAACGTGTTGACCCAAGTTAACATGTATATTTTGGTGTTTATCAGGTGCACATGTTAATGTATATTTGTAAATAAGCTAATGTATTGCGTTGCGTTACACAGTGATACATTTGATAATCATGTTAATCATATTATATCATGCAACTCACTTAATTAAGTGTGTCATTTTTGTGTCGAGGCAACTCGATGCGTTTAATAAATGTATCATGTTCAGGTTAATCATATGTACTGTACCTCTATTTCGGCACAATATGATTAACACGAAATAATATCAATTCCCCATCTAAATATTAAAAAAGCGTGCATTGGGCGTCGGGCAAAGTGTCACGGGCAGAGACTTTCCTGGCAAGCTCGTGTCCAACTTAGCAAGCCAAACTAGGCCAATTCCTTCATTTGATCGTTTCCTGACTTACTTCATTGCGACTAACCATATTGCACCCTGTTTAGATTGCGCATCCAATCACTTAAGTGAGACATGCATATGGATCACTCCAATATAATAACTATTAGAAAATTAAGCAATCGAAACAATAAAAATAGATAAAATAGATTGAACACTAAATTTACGTGATTCGATTATAGTGACTTATATCTACGAGAAGAGCTGCACGAAATTCCACTATAAATCAAGCGATATAATAGAGATTGCAATCATACTTGAGTCACTTAAATACTCTCAGTTTTTCTCAAGTTCCAATTACATTCAATAATCCACAAGTATTTAGCTCCATAATTTTTCTTGAAATAATTTATCAATTTCAAGAAAGAATTACACAAATTTTACGCTAAGATTTATTGGCTTCGACACTTGAATATTTGATGAAATTTCACAAACAAAACGCACGAAAAAAATCTCACGCCATGGCACTTCACTCTGATCATTGCTAAAGCCAAACCCTATATATATATATATATATATCTCACCGCCAGCAAGAGTCCAAATTCGATCAGCAAGTTGACCGAGTAATAGTCCTCGTAGGACTTTCCGATAGTAGTCCAAAATACTGCAACAATCTGAATCCACCTGGGACTTCAACATCTTTTATTTCCTTATCTGCAGTCCTTCTCGCGCACTGAGTCACACGCCAACTTGGACTTGTCTAAAAACAAATCCTTCAGAAACTTTTCCCATAAATATTCAACCGACGTGACAATTATCGAAGAGACTCAACGCTTAAGCAATTTCCGAATCTTGATCTTGGATTCCTCTTTATTTATTTATTTTCAAAATTCAAATTTTTACTCCAAACTCAAATTCGAAATATATTTTAACAATAACCAATTTCGACCTATAATAAACATCATCAGGAAAGCTACATCAACGCAGGAGTGACCAGCGCCGTCAACAAGATCCCTAAACACCTTGTGACGCCACTCTCTATCTCTCACGATTTAGTTGCGTCATCCCTTTTGCATTCCTCACGCTTTACCCCGATGGCACAATACCACACTCTTCTAAGCAAATGGCTAGGGAAGAATCATACTGTGACACACACATAAAACTTCTAATCTTGAAATTGCTTCACCTACAATGATCGTTTTGTCATCAAGATGTAAAATGAGTTCAATTCAACCTATATCTGCAATCTCGGTTAGTATGACCCCTATGCTAGAGGACTTTTTGGGATCCAGTTCCGCCTATTATATAAAGAGTCTTGTTAATAAATGCTCTCTAGAACTGGTTAAACATGTTCAGTAAATATATGTTCAATTTTTAAAGTATTGATTTTGCATATCACAATAGAAGTCATTGAATTAAAAATTGCAATATGTCATTTAATTTTTTAGTTGCACACTTTTTACAAAATCTCTATCTAAATGAAGAAAAAACTTATACGAAAACTGATCTTGCACTTTGAATTGCAATTGCATTGCTTTTTTCAGACGGAAAACGGATCTAAAGCATTTAATGTGCTTCACCATATATCTTTCACTTTAAACCAGTCCCTTGAGTTCAAATCTCAATCTCTGTGAACCATTGATCACATCAGATAGCTCCATTTTCTTTATAAAAAAAAAGAAGCTTGGCTGATCTCCATTTACAATGGAAATAATTAGGTCGACTTCTCTCTCCTCTTTTACTCTCTCTGTTTGGGTTGATGTAGAATATGACCGCCAAGTTTCCTATAGGGGGGTGAAGTCCGAGCTGGTACATTCACCTGCGTCGTCATAAATATTAACCTGCTAATTGCGGTAGATGTGACAGAGAAAGACATGAATGACCATGAGCTTAAAGAAAATTCAAAAAGTGCACCTAGAGATGCCAAGCTTCTGCTTTCATCGTTCCTCTAATGTGTAATCATTCTGGTGAAAGAGAAAAAGCAGGGCTTGTTTCCATCTTCTTTCTTGTTAAAAGAGAAATAAAAAGTTGCTTCTCTCTCTCTATCCCGGCATTTATGGTGATTGGTACCAACTTTGAAATTGAATGTGTCTATCGACCATGCCCGAAGGCTCGGCTCATTAAAATGGTATATAGCTTTTCGCAAAGAGCAGTTTTAGGGCAATTAATGAGTAGCGGTGCAACACTTGATTATGTTGGAGAAACATTCTCGAATAATTTTGATAATTTTCAAACTATCCTTAATATATTGTATGTGCATATGTTTGAGATAATATACGCAGATTAGGTGCTACCCATGATGTAATTCATCGGATGAAATATCATGAATAGTCCAAGCATGGAAAATGGATATAGCACCATCAGTCAAAAGATTAGGTGAAGGTGATGTTCATCGAAGCTAATATAGGACATGGTGCTGATGTTTGTGGACATAACAGGTTAGTCGATAATTATAATCGTTGAAGACAGGAGCTGCACAATGGAAAATTGGAAGATCAATCGAAAAATAGAAGCATACGACTAGTAGCAGTGTTAGAAGCAGGCAGCGTAGGAGTAAGCAACAACAATACCTATTTTTGGTAATATTGCACATATTCGAGAAAAGAAGTTGTATGGGCAGCTTTATCCTAGGACAGCAGATCCAACAAATCTCTAACGACTAGAAGACTCTTTGAAACATCTCCAATGGATATATTGAAGATGTTTATAGATAGAGTCAGTCATTCTTAAGCCAAAGACAGAGAGTCACATACATTGAACCAAAACAGTTGCTTAAGTTGCTTTCTCTATCGATATTGCTCTCTGTTCTTCACTCGAAAGATTTTCTGTGTAATCTTTGCATAGAGAGAGTTTGCAAGAGAACAAATGTTCTTGAGTGTGCAATGGCTATATCCTAATAGTGTGATCTGTCAAGTATAAAGGATAAGCACTTACTGTTTGTAACTCGTTGAGCGAATTTCTAGTGTAGTCCAGTCAGTCTTGCGACTGTTAGTCTCAACAGTGGACGTAGGTTTAGTTATAGGCCAAACCATTATAATTCTCTATGTGCAGTTGTTTCTATTGATCCTTACTCTTTACAGCATGTTTATCGCATATAGCATCTAAAATAGCTGGTTGACTTGATCTTTACTTACTGCATTATATTTTCGCAAAAAAGTTAAAATGTTTAAAATCAAACTATTCACCCCCTCTAGATTGCACAGTTAGTCCCAATAGTTTAGTGCATATATATGATATAATTCAATTTTTTAAGAGTTGATTAATATTATGAGAAAAGAAAGTGTATCAGTGGCCAATTATCAAATGAGATGTTAAGTTTGAGAGTACGAGACAGTAATTTTAACTATTATGTATATGGGGCCAATTAGCCCCCAAGGCCCGCCATTATTGAATTTTCTCAATTTTTTTAACCGATTAAAATTTTTTGGTTGTAAATTTACATGGTAAAGTAAACCTAAACGGTATTGCCCTCCTCACTTACTGAGAAATTCACACAAATCTTTCCGAAACCCAAAGAACCTTAAATCTTTCCCCATTTTCTCTACTCCTCCACCTTTAGTCGCCGCTAGCCTCCAACACCCAGCAATTCGGTCGCCGTCAAGGTCGTCTCACCTTCCCTCACCATTACCCCTTGCCCCGTCACCCACTGCCCACCTACTCACGTCCTCTTTTGCCCAATCATGAACTCTACTGTGACACCTCTAACTTAACTCACTCGAGATATTATTCATTTGGTTCATCCGAGACTGACTCTCATGATTTTATGTCATATAGGTAGACACTTTCCCATGAGGTCACCAATTCTGGTAATGCTCTCACCTAAGCATGCTTAGCATTGGAATGTTGTCGTTACATCATAGGGTGGCTCTTGTGAGTTAATTTTAGTTTCATATATAATTTAGAAATGCTTTCTCCCTATTTAGTACGTCGCCATCCTATAATCTTGTGAGGAGCCGCTTATTGTCCGAACCCTCTTGTCCAATCGATCATCCCCCCTTGTTAGACCAGATCGTTACATCTGCAATGTCTTTTCTCTCCTTGAGGCCACATTGCTCGCGCCATACATCGACGGCCTTGCCAACGCTAGGCTCAAGGACACCGGACCCAATGTCTAGAACCTGCATCCGACTCGTGACCCATAGAGATTGAGTGTGGTGGCTTGGAGCTTAGCCGGGGTTGCAACGACTAAGGGGCGAGGATAGCTGGTGGTAATGCTCGGGCGAGATGGTGTGTCAGCGGGTCGGCACGTGTGTAGTCCTCTCTTTACACATGTATGTATGCGTGTGTGCGTGTGTATGAGGGGCCACAATGGAAATGTAGGGAAAGGAGACGTAATTGAAGAAAATAAAATGAAAAAGAAAAGGAAAGAAAAATTAAATTAGAGATCGCGTGTTCAAATCTCCCAATTACATACAAACTACTTTAGGTCAGGACCACATGTTCACGCTAAAGATCAGGACTTAGCCAGTTCATTAGACTTACAGAGTGTTTCATGGGCTTCAAAATAATCAGATTTCCACGTTCAAAGTCTTGGATTATTAACAAATAAGAAGAAAAATGGGGAATTAATCAGGGTCATTGAATGAGTCTAACAATGAAGCGTCAGTCTCTCATGAGGTAGATCTAAGATGTAAATTTATTTCGTAAATTTAAAGGATTTCAATTCTTTATTTTATTATTGAAATATCTTCAGAGTATTCTTTTCACAAAGTCTTCTCGAGAGTAACTCAGAAAAGTTCAAATTAAAAAGTCAAGATCAGCGTGAGATAATGGAGTGGTATAGCCTCGTACCAAAAGCTTAATGGAATTCAACCGCTGCTGTGTCTTTCTTGGAAATTGATGTTGGAAAACTCCTTATGAACGTTGAAGAGGACAAATAATTCTATTAAGTTAATATGCGTACTTGAATAAAATAACAAAATGTCCTCTACATACATAATTTTTTTAATGACTCCACATACTCAAGTTCATATGTAGATAATGTTAACAACATTACTTCTATGATAGTGGAGAGCTTCCTTACAATGCAAAAGAGAATAAGATAGTGAGTGAAAAGTATTAGAATTAGAAAGACCTTTGGATTTTAGTGAACAACGAAGAGATGTGGGATCTGTTGAACTTGAGAGGCGCAGCTCTGATACTAATTGTTGAGATTTAAGTGGTTGCCAATTGCAACAACACTATATTTTATTAAAGCAAGAACTCTCACTTTTACACCACTCACACGTACGCTTTGTACACTCTTAGATGGATGCCAAGCTCACTCCTCAAATGAAGATGCTTGGATATTTATAGACCTAAGGAGGTGGTCATGCCTCTTAAAATATCTAGATATTTCTAGCAAATTATCTTCTTAGAAGTATCCTAGAAATATCCTAGATGTTTCTAGATAACATCTCCCTAGATATTTCTAGAGAAAATATCTCTATAAATATTTTTATCTTTCTCTAGATAGTTCTAGAGAAAATGTCTTCCTAAATTTTCTACACTCTTCATACAAAATATATAGATATTTTATACAACAACTTGCTCTACAAATGATAGAGCATTCTAGAGAAGGTTAGACTAGGAATGATGGAGAAGAATCTAGAAGGTGGAAGAGAGGAGGCGGTGCATCTTCAATACTCCCCCTCACCGACTACTCTCTCTTAATGCCGACCTTGTGATCATACCAAGTTGCGTTCGAAACTCTTCAAACTTTGCAGCTCCAAGTCCTTTGGTGAATATGTCTGCAACTTGATTACTTGTCTTGGCGTACTCCATCTTTATCTCACCACGTAATACTTTTTCCCGTAGGAAATGATAGTATACTTCTACGTGCTTGGTCCTCGCATGGAAAACTGGATTCTCTGCCAAGCTTATTGCTGATAGATTATCACAGTATAACAATGTCGAGTAGTGTACTGGTTGATTAAGATCTTCCATCAGTTGTACCAACCACGTATTCTCTTGAGCTGCCATTGCCGCTGCTCTATACTCAGCTTCCGTTGTAGATAGTGACACAGTTGGCTGTCTTTTACTACACCATGACACTACTGCTGAACCGAGGCTAAACATGTACCTAGTAGTTGATCGACGTGTGTCATGATCTCTGGCAAAGTCAGCATCGCAATGGCCTACTATCTCACATGATGCTTCTTTCTTATACAAGAGTCCAAAGTCAAATGTACCCATTACATACCTTAGTATGTGCTTGACTGCATCCAAGTGAGGCTTTCGTGATTTTTCCATGAACCGACTCACTACTCCCATTGCGAAGGCGAGGTCAGGCCGTGTTATGGTTAGATAAATAAGGCTACCCACCAGTTGTCTATACTTAGTTGAGTCTTCTAATTCTCGTCCTTCATCGCACATAGCTTTACATTTCCATCCAATGGAGTAGATATAGGCTTGCAATCAAGCATCCCAAATTTTTCTAGGAGATCTCGTACATACTTCTGCTGACATAAGAATAGTCCCTCTTTGGTCCACTCAACCTCAAGTCTCAGAAAATGTTTCAGCTCTCCAAGCTCCTTCATCTGAAACCGTACTGAGAGATTGACTCTAATTTGACATATCTCATCTTCATCATCTCCAGTGATGATTAAGTCATCCATGTAGACTAATACTATTGCAAGATTGCCATCCTTTGCCTTTACAAACAAGCTTGAGTCTGCTGGTGCTACTGAGTAACCATTTTGCACCAAGAATTCAGCAATTTTTCCATACCATGCTCTCGGAGCTTGCTTTAAATCATAGAGAGCCTTCTTTAACTTGCAAACATAATCCAGATGAGTTTTACTCTTGAAGCCGTTTGGCTGCTCCATAGATATATATCTCAATCTAGTCCTTCATGTAAGAAGGCATTCTTCACGTCCATTTGCCATAACTTCCAAGACTTGCTTACGGCAAGTGCTAGTAAGACTCGAACTGAAGTAACCTTTGCTATCGGACTAAAGGTCTCATCATAATCTAGGCCATACTTTTGAGAAAATCCTCGAGCAACTAAACGTGCCTTATATCTTTCTATTGACCCATTTGGTCGAGTTTTGAGTTTATAAACCCATTTACAAGATATAGGACGTACCTCTTCAGGCCTTGGCACCATATCCCATATCTCGTTCTTTCTTAGTGCTTTGATCTCTTCTTCCATGGCCTTCCTCCATTCCTCGTCATGCGAAGCCTCCTCGTATGTCGAAGGCTCACTCACTCCGATATCTTCTGTTAATGCCGCATTGGCATATTTGGGATTTGATCTTCTTTGCCTTATTGATCTCCTAAGTTGAGGTACCAACTCCTCAGGTTCTTCAATCTGACTTGGTTGAACCTCTTCTGTCATTCTTGGATGTACCCCAGTTCGCCACGGACTCTTTGATTTTTCTAGTGACTGTGTTTCGGCTTTTTCTCTTTCACCTACAGGTTCTTCCATTCTTTCATGGACCTCATCTTTAATTTGTTTTGAATTTCGTAATTCATCGGCTTGTAACGACCACCACGATGATAGTTCATCGAACACCACATTTCTGAAAGTGTAACACCTCCCTATTGTAGGATCACAACATTTCCATCCTTTTCATTGATTATCGTAGCCCACAAATATGCAACGAACTGCCTTCTTATTGAACTTGCTGCGTAGATGGTCTGGCACAAATGCATAGCATACACATCCAAATACTCTAAAATGACTTACTGTGGGCTTGCAATTCCATAATTTCTCGTACGGTGACATAAAGTCAAGTCTTGCTTGTGGTAGTCTATTGATCACATGTGCAGCTGTCTTCATGCATTCAGCCCAAAATCTGGGTGGAACATTCTTCGCATGCAACATGCTCCTGCAAGTCTCTGCCAAATGCCGATTCTTTCTTTCGGCAACTCCGTTTTGTTGTGGCGTATTTGGACAAGTAAATTGTCAACGTATCTTGCAATCTTGCAAATACTTTATAAACTCATTTGATGTATATTCTCCCCCATTGTCAGTACGAAGGCATAATATTTTCTTGCCTACTTCATTTTCTACTTTTTCTTTAAACTCCTTAAATTTGCTTAAAGCCTCGAATTTTTCTTTCATAAAGTAAACCCAGACATACCTGGAGAAGTCGTTGATGAACGTTATCATGTACTTCGATCCTTTGACTGATGGTTGCTTCACTGGTCCAAATACGTCTGAGTGGATGAGCTCAAGAGACATCTTAGCTTTGAATGTGGACTCTTCATATGGAAGCTGATGTGCCTTCCCGTATTGGCATCCGGCACAGATTACGTCTTCTTGAACTTCCAAGTGGGGAAGACCCTTTAGCATGCCTTTCTTCATCATCACCTTTAACTTATGATAGCTTACGTGCCTGAGCCGTGCATGCCACAAATCAGGTGTATCACTCTTTCTAGTTTTGTCCACATATGCCGTCTGTGCTGACATCACATAGACAGACTCTAGTCGACGCTCCTCCATGATTGGTGTACTAGTAGATTTCAAATTGCGGTACACCTTCACGTCTCTTGGACCAAACAGCACATAATTGCCCGAGTCTGTGAGTTGTGCCACAGACAATAGATTTTTCTTCATTCCTGGCACGTGATATACGTTTTTCAGTTCAATTTGATGTGAATTGAACCGAGGTGTTATCATTGTTTGGCCAACATGGGTAATTGGCAACCTTGAGTTGTCTGCAATGATAACTACTTGTCCACCAATATACTCTGACATATTTGATAGCTTGCCTTCGTTTCCAGTCATATGATTCGAACACCCTTAATCAACTATCCAATCATTATTATAATTGAGGAATTTATCACTTACCATGATGAGGGCCGTCTCATCTTCTATCTTAGTGATGGAGGAGGCTACAAGCTCTTCTTGTTCCTCTACTGCAAATGACACTTGGAAATCCCACTCCTCTTCGCTATCATTCTCCTTAAATGTCGCAACATTTCCTTCAACTTTTTTGAGTCGACAATTCCTGGCAAAGTGACCTATTCTACCACAGTTGTAACACCGTCCGTTACACCTTCTATTGCCCTTTTCTTCATTTTCATCTTTGTCGCGATCTTGGCGAGCTCCCTCTGGCCGAGGGCCCGCCCCTCGTGGTCGCTTTTGCCATTCTCCATGACTTTTCCTCTGTTTGCCATCTCTAATGCCTGCATCATTTCTCCTCTGAACTTTGAACCCTCTTTTATTACTAAAGATGGCACTTTCCTCTTCCTTAACTGAGACCTTAGATATTTGTCTATCTAAGGCCTCTTGGTTGGCCAATATATTCTCCAACTCAGTTAGAGTTGGCTCTTCTGCCTATCCACGGGTGGCCGTAACAATACCATTATATTCCGGCCTTAACCCGTGAATAATAATTCTTCTCATCCTTGTTTCCGAGATGGCATTTTGAGGATCTAATTTTGAGATTTCTTCACAAATAGATTTAGCTTTGGAGAAATATTGACTTACCGTCATATTTTGTTGCGACACCGACAATAGCTCGTTCTCCAACCTTTGCAATTTGGCATCATTCGTCCTCGCGAACAGCATCGCCAAGTTATCCCATGCCTCCTTTGGAGTCTTTGCGCTCTTGATGTGCTGCAACAACTCATCTTCAACAGTTACAGCAAGAACGTAGAGAGCCTTACCTGCTTTGATGTTCCATTTTCTCAATTTGGCATCGTTCGTGGGTGGTGTGGTATTGCTGCCGCTAACGATGTCCCACAAGTCTTGGCCCAGTAAGTAATACTTCATGCTGGTACTCCAATTGTTATAATTGGAGCTATTGAGCTTCTCGACGCCGTTCACCGAACTTGAGAAATCCGCCATTGTGACTTGGTTAAAATGCCTGGCACTTCACCAAGTAAGCTTGGTCTCCGACTAGCTGGCTTCACAGTCCCTGACTTGTGCACTAGCAGAACTCCGGCGTGCTCCGCTCTTGACCACTTGCTCACGTACGGTGGTCCCTAACTGTTATCGTCACGTATCACACTTCGAGTCACTGGGCTCACGGTCCCCGACCGCCTTGCTCTGATACGGTCCCCGACTCTTGAGCTCTGATACCACTTGTTGAACTTGAGAGGCGCAGCTCTGATACTAATTGTTGAGATTCAAGTGGTTGCCAATTGCAACAACACTATATTTTATTAGAGCAAGAACTCTCACTTTTACACCACTCACACATACACTTTGTACACTCTTAGATGGATGCCGAGCTTACTCCTCAAATGAGAATGCTTGGGTATTTATAGACCTAAGGAGGTAGTCATGCCTCTTAAAATATCTAGATATTTCTAGCAAATTATCTTTTTAGAAGTATCCTAGAAATATCCTAGATGTTTCTAAATAACATCTCCCTAGATATTTCTAGAGAAAATATCTCTATAAATATTTCTATCTTTCTCGAGATAGTTCTAGAGAAAATGTCTTCCTAAATTTTCTACACTCTTCATACAAAATATATAGATATTTTATACAACAACTTGCTCTACAAATGATAGAGCATTCTAGAGAAGGCTAGACTAGGAATGATGGAGAAGAATCTGGAAGGTGGAAGAGAGGAGGCGGTGCATCTTCAATAGGATCATTGAGGTGCTTGGACAGATTGAATAGAAGGAAAACAACTTCGATAATGTGAATACGTCAATATGTTTGGAAGGACCTAAATGCAGAAGGTGGACATATTAGGAGTATGTAAAACTACCAAATCTGAATGGATTGCGTTGTGGATCAAATTGACGCTCTACAGACGAAGTGGACAAGGAGATCAAAATGCTTTGAAATTTGTTCTTCTTTCTTGTGTTTTTTTTTTGGGGGGGGGAGAAAAACCTAAATCTGAGTGTAATCTTTGAAAGAGTGTTGGTCATTAGTATTGGAAAGTTGCACGCTTAAGAGGCTGGTGTACTACTCAAACGATCCTTTGAACTAGGCCAACGGCCCGAACCGTGACATTTGATATTGGAGCTTGAGTTGTAGCGAAAGACTTTGGAATCATGGTAATGACAACCAAAAGTATGTGGGCGAGATCTCCACAATGATGCTAGACATCTGAGACATGTCTGAGCCAAGACGGGTTGTTTTACTTCCTGGCAGGCTTGAACCATGGGCCAGAACTGAGCGGCAGAGGTAGCAAGCCAGACACCTGCCTTCGGCGTAAGCCGCAGCTGAACGCCTGACTGAATACTCCCTCGAGAAGGAACAGAAGTAATTAAGCGTCTACAACTTGAACTGGGAAAAGTCATTTGAGTCGGGCGACTCCAAGAGTCGGGGAAACCTCAAGTAGCAACAGCGGATCAAGTCAGGGGTTCGCGCCTCAGAATCAGTACCGGGGGAACAACAAGACCCCGGTGAAATAGAGGCAGGCAACCATTAGCTTGCTTCATGTGCAATGGAACGCATAGAGTTGCAGAGTGCCTGAAACATGCCGTTGACGCGGTGCAGAAGAGAGTGCGGAGCCATCATATCAATTCGGAGAGTTAGAGCAAGCATGGAGATGGCTCAAGAATGGGGGCCTTACGCTTGGTTCATGCTGTTGAGGGCTGAGCCATCACTAAGTGCAAGGCAAAAGGGATTGCTGGGAGCGAGCTGATGTATGCAGAGTTTGCAGATTAACGGAGAAGCAGCATGGGCCATAACTTTTGTGGATGTGCTTGAAGCCTTGAAGCCTGGCGATTGGGACTTGCATTGGAGAACGATGTAGGTCAAAAATCATGGCCATGAACTCAAAGGCACGCCCGACCCAAGGTGTGGCCAACTAGGAAGCACGGACAGGGAGCCTCCTCTTCATTAATCATTTGATAGTAAGAAAAAATAATAATAAAAAATATTGGATCCAAATTTGAAATTAAATTTAAGAATCAGAGGTAGAGTTCCAAATTTGAAATTAAATTTAAGAATCAGAGGTAGAGTTTAATGTAAAAAGAGCAAGGGTTTTTAATTTAAATGTTAAATTTAATGGTGGAATGTAGATTGCTTGTTTTTTTTTCCTTTAAGTTTTATGGATTATTGGAACAGAATGCAGTTGAATTTGTCAATTCAAAACAATGAATGATATTAACAAATGGTGGATTATTGTTTTTAGTATAAATTCATTCTACGCTTTTTTTTTAAATTAAAAATGATAATTTACCATATATATATAAATATACATTTAATATACATCATGTCCTAACGCGTCAAAATTTTCTATTTTATTAGAAATGACGTGTCGGCGTGTCATGTCGTATCGCGTGTTCATGTCGGTGTCGGTGTTACTTAGGTGGCCAAAGGGCTATTGGTAAAGATTGCATCATGGAGAGGGAAGCTCAGTTTTATGGCTATGCTTTTTGGTGACGTCTCAATCATCCTCGAAATCAAATTTTTGACACAAGTGCATGCAGTCCCGCTGCTGTTCGCAGACTCCTTGCTATTCATGGCGAAATGACCATGGACTGTGCAAAGAGATGACGGTGGCCCGAGCAAGAGTTCCAACCCATAACAGTGGCCCGAGCACTTCAACTCAAATTTGACTTGGATAATTGTCAATTTAATTGAGTGCATCTTGTGGAATGAGTTGCAATTTCTATTTTTTTTTATTGTAATGTTTGAAAATATAGTAGACATTAAATGAAATATATTCAACTACTTTACATCTAATTTTAAATTGAATGGATGGACGGTGCATTTATTCACATAATTAACAGAAGCTGTACTTCAAATTATGAGATTGCTTGTGATTAGACATATTTCTCTTTTGGAATTATTTTCCAAATTAAAAGGATACATTATATATTCAAAGATATTTTATCATTATTTGCTTTTATTCAAATTTAAAATCAACAAGAACGAAAACGATAAATGTTTATGAAGGGTAATAGAAGTTTATTTCAAGATAAGTTATATTTATCTATTTTATCGCTTGACTACATATAAGAATACTTTTGAAGATGCTTTCTCTTTATCCTTCTTGAAATTTAAATTTAAAGTAACAGAAGTTTGTGGATGACAAATCACTAAACTAATGCTACTTGGTTGAACATGGCCATGCAACACAGTTATGAAGCCACACGGTTACTACAAAGATAAAGTTCGGTGCCACGTGACAAGCATGTGATTAAACATCCTTTTTTCTTTCACAATAACTATATTATGTGGCCCACACTTTGCATGGGCATATTTTAATACATGTGTTTATTCGTTTTTAAAATTATAGTATGTCTATACATTATTGGAATTGTTGTCCATTTCTTTTTTGCAAATACGAAATAAAATTATTTGTCAAGTTGGGCGTACAAGAGAGGACATGAAACTTTACGCTTATAATTTTTTGAAGCTTGAAGCCCTGTATAATTGACCCCATCATCTCCTACTAAGTTGTAGTTTTGACATGGGAAGCCCAAACTTCGAGGAAATACATGGCACAAGAAACCTAAAAGAAAATCCAAGCAACATTTTTCAAATAACTTGAAATAGTACACTTTAAAATTTGTCTAGTTACGCAAATAATTTGATAGATATCTATTAGTTTCGCTAGCTTTATAGCCCCCACGATACGGGAAATTGAAGGAATAATTATGAAAAGAAGTTATTAAAACACATTTTTAATGAAGTCATTGAAAGAAGAAACCATAGTTTCGTAGTTTACATTTTTAATATCCCCTGTTTTCATATTTGACAACTTGCTGCTGCTACTTTAGTTTTATATTTTTAATTAGTTAATTATTTGTTCGATCAGAATGTTGCTATGGTCTATATAGCCCGTCAATTTGTCAATCTACATGGTTATAAATTTTTCGTAGATGGCGGAAATGTTATTAGCAACTTTATTAACTTGTTATCTCTTCTCATGAATTGAAAATATTTGTCAGCCACACAGGAAGATCGGTGGGTTGCGGGTCTTCACACGTTTCCTGGAAAATTTCCCTCTTCCTTGAGATGGTCTCAATTCTAGTCACTATAGCAAATAATCAGAAACTTACTACGAATCTGCGGTACATACATTGAAAGGCCAAAGGACTACGAAAAGAGATTGAGTTCTTCGGATTTACTAGCATGAAGATGGAGTCTTACGCATTTGCTTCATTTTCTATCACGTTCCACAAACCATAATCCATGAACCGAACAAAAACTTTGTCATGGATTTTCAATGAATGTAGTTAGTTCCACAAAATATAGAAGGTCTAGAAATAGATTGCCCCTCCCTATTAGAAGCTCCTATAATGCTAGCCATTTGGATTTTACTCCGAAGTATATAATATTTCAATAGTGAGCAGCATAGCTCTAATACCAATTCAAGTGGACTGGGAACAAAACCAAGAAGAGGATGAATTGGTTAGTTTTGTAACACTCACAATTCCTTTTGTGAGTACATGATGGATAAGGCATAGAAGGTGCACTGGTGCTGTAGAAACGTGTGCTCTTGTTTAGAATTATAATCTTCTATCAATAAAGATTGAAAGAGTTAAAACGGATAAAAGAATTGTTAATCAACTTTACCGAGGACCGGACCGAATCAGGCTGGACTAGCTGGTTTGGTCCAGTCCTTGAGAGTATCGGTCTGGCCCCTAGTTCCTATAAGTGGAACCGGTGGCCGGGCGGTCCGGTCTCTGGTTCTAGGGGGATTGGACCAGACTAGACCATACCATACCACCTAGACCAAACCGGTCCCCAATATATATATTAAATTTCATATCATATGATGAGGATGATGACTTTCTTACATGTGGGAGTCATTGTTTGATGTACTAAAAAGTTACAGGCTGAAAGTGATGTAGAGATAGTAGGGTGACTCTTAGAATATTGTTATTGTATGATAGGTATTGTTACTTAGTTATCCTCTATTGTTTAGTAAACACTGAATGTACATATTGGATCTTGTTTATTGCAAACTCTAGGTAGCGGCGTGCCCTTTTGCAATTTTTTTCCACCACTAGTTTATATAATCTTATTTGTTTGAACTTTCGGAGTGTATCCTCTTTTATACGTGTAACATCATCATTCCCATGACATCACTTTTGTGGTGAGTTGCCCAAAATATTTAGTCTGAGTCCTTTGATATGGTATGGACATAACCAAGAGAGAGGGTGGTTTTATCTGATTCAAAAACTGGTTTATTGTCAATTACATATTGGTGGAATTTGATAATAAGAAGACAGCTGAAAGTTAATTTGCATAGGATTACCGGTCCCACTGGAACCGGACCAGACCATACCACCAATCTCGGTCCAGTCCCCAATCCCGAAAACATGGAGACCAAGACCACTAGTCTAGTCCCCGGTTCCATATGGGAACCAGATTAACCGGACCATGCACACCCTTAAAAGTAGTTTGGCCTTCCTTTTAGCCTACAGCCAACTCTACTCTACCAACTCTAACAGTCTCAACAAGGCTGGAATCCAATATGTAATCTTAGAGAGAGAGAGAGAGAGTCTAACAGCCTCAATAAAGATTGAAAAATTGTACAAAATGAGTTGCTTCTCCTCGAAGCTTCTAAAGTTACTTGAGTTAAATACACTAAAAGTGTCAAAAGTTATCTACGGAGATCATTTTACCGCCAAAACTTTTCGCTGACTCACTTAAGTGTTAAAATCAAAGAAAAACGATCACTTAAGTGATAAATCACAGAAATTCCAGCCAAATTTCACACGTAGCATTTGTAATTAATTTTTTATATGACGTGGCAATTTTTTAAAAAAAAAAACTAAGTCCATGTAGGCTCCACATGGATTATTTTATTCATTAATAAGTTGAAAATTTTTAAAATGAAATTTAAAAATAAGCTTAAAAAGGGGGGGAGGGGAAGCTGTGAAGCAGCTTATTTTTAATATTTTTTCGTTTATTAATAAGCCGGCCATCCCATTGCCGGCAAGGGTGAGGCGGCGAGGGCTTGCACAGCCCTCATCGCTACTTCACAACTCCTTCTCCCCCTTTAATTTTCAGATTATTTTTAAGTTTATTTTTTATTTTTGCTTTTTTAAATGCTGATTATACCTCCGATGGCTCAAAATATTAATAAAAAATTACCACGTAGGATTTCCAACTAAGCTCGCCGAAGTTGGTACTTAAGTGATTGTTTTCCAAAAAAGTTGACACCTAAGTGATAAAAAAAAAAACTTTTGGCATTAAAGTGAGGTCTGTATATAATTTTTTGCACTTCTAGTGTACTTAACTCAAAGTTGCTTCTACAGACTTGAACACCTCTTACAGTATGTCACTATCTTTCCAGATTACAAATATTCACCCCTCTATAAGATTTACAATCGAAAATCACTCTATTTGGCACAAAGGAAAGCGAGAGAATGCAATGCGACGGGGAGAGAGAGAGAGAGATGGTTGTGAGTTTCTTCAATGCTCCGAACCACTTTGATATGTTTTTGAAGACTTCCCAGCTTCAAAATGAAAGCTTTATCCAATCAAGTAGCCGCTGGTCTGACCTTCTTTGACCGTCAGAATGCCCTCTTTCAAAGCATTAGAGGCCATTTCTGAAAGTATTACACTGTTTCCATATTCTACTTTAGTACTTGCCATATCTTATGTTTATTAAAAATGGCAAAATGGCTCTTATTTACTCCAAGCTGCTTTCGGTGATTTCAACATTTGAAGACAACTCTAAAACGCCAAATTGAGACCAATTGAAGTTGATAAAGAGGTGGGTCTTCCCACTAGGACCGTAAAGGCTCGTTGCGGAACCATCCTTTACATATGTAGCAAGTATTACTTCTATGAAGCGGTTCCTCCATATTTCTCATGAATTTTGGTTCTATTGTCTATTTACTTTCTACAAACATGTTCTTCCAAGTCGATTAACATCATCATGTTCTATAAACTGTTCACTTTTATTGGTCCATCTAAGCTTTAACAGACCCTAGTTCTACAATATGTTTTCCTTCTACAATGGTCCTTCCGAAATTAGATGCATTTTCCGTTCAATAACTTGTTCTCATCCTGCAGAGCCAAAGTCTTTACATGCTTTAGATGTCCTATTGGTAACGCAATTTGCATATTGGTCCATCCGAGCTTTAAAAAACTCTCATTCTAAGCTTGTTCTCCTTCTGCAAAGGTCATTTTAGACTTAGACACATTTCCTATCCAATAGCTTGTTTTCCTTCCACAAAGCCAAAGCCTTTCCATGCTGTAGACATCATGTTATTAACACTATCTGCATAAGGCTTGTGCATATAAATGTTGCTTATTTTATACACTCAAATATGCATGTTAATAGCTTTTGATTGTTTTTTTTAATCTTCATGCATCATAGAGGATTTTTTGAACATGGTATCGTTGACACCTAAATTTTGACCCCATTCTAGGATTAATTTAAAATTTATTTCAGTAATTAATTTGCATAAAAATTAGGAGTTGACTTGGCCCCTAGCAAAAAAATATTTAAATTAATTGCATTTAATTTTCATATAGGTTTATAATTATTTTTTCAGCATGCATAATCATACATTTTTGCATTAAAATTGGATCTGGTGGCAAAATCGGACAAAAATTAGATGCTCGAACTGGACTAAATTAATTATAAAATTCAGCCAAGCATAGGGGATAGGTGAGCGGAATTCTTAGGGTTATTTAGGCCTAATTTGAGCTTAAATCAACCCACTTTAATTTTTTGGAAAAAAAGCCATTTATTAAAATACAAAAATCCATAATTAATCAGGAAAAATGCCAAAATTAAGCCCGAAAGAGATAATAAGTCCATGGAGAAGTCAAATTTCGACCAAGCCCTCCGATAGGGTGGTTGAGTCGATTAGGGGCCAAATTGAAAAGAATTTTCCCGATTAGGGCCAATGTGCAAATATCCAAAAGTTTAGGGACTAATTTGTAAATTTCCAAAATTTGTGAAAACCCTAAAAACTCCTATAAATATCCCTAAACCCTAAAAACTCCTATAAATATCCCTTTATACTTCAGGATTTAGGGGGAGCTTGATCAGAATTCTCGAGCTCAGAAAATTGAGAGAGAAAAAATAAGACAGAGAGGGATAGAGAGCCACGCCAAGCATTCAATAGAGGAGAACCAAACGTTGACATTCACAAAAGACAAAGGAAGAGACGAAAAGAGTCACGTTCTCCGTCACCGTGGGCACTCACGTGGATTCTTCATCAATTCCATGATCAACTTCTCTCTTGCTGCAAAAGTTCAAACTTTGGACACCGAGGAGATCGAGAGAGAATGCAAGGGTCCCACTTGCATAGATCCAGCAACATTGATGACAATCGGGACAACAATGTCAACCATCCACGACAAGTCTAGTGATCTTGAGAGCAGTTCCAAGCTACTTCAATCAACGTCCATCATGAGCCATCCGAGAAGCACCCCTGCACCTGTGGTCACCAGATTCGAAAGCCATCCCGAGCCTTGAGATTTCGATCCGATTTCGACCCGGTTCAAATTTGGAAAGTATATCTCCAAACAAGGTAATTTCTCATCTTTTTTTTATTACAAAATATGTCATGTTTGAGTTGATCTTGCGTATGATTAGTGCTCCTTTTGAATTGACATGTTTTCGTTATTAAAGAATTAAGATATGAACCTTTTTGAGTTCCAAGTTTTGATAATCAAGAGAAACGATTTTTGCAATATTGATCAAAAGTTCTGATTTTTTCATCAAAATTTTCGGAAATCAAGATATTTGAATTGATTACATTAACCTATATTGATACAATTTTTTGAATAAATTAAAACCCTAAAATCCAAATTAGGAAATATTCTTTCCTAATAGGCAACGATTTTATTAAATTGGACAATTCTTCCCGTTGCCATTCGGGAACGATTCTCCAGTTTAGGAAAAATCGAGAAAAATAACCAACCCGATTTATTTCCATTTAGGTCCGATTCGCTATTTTTCCAAAGTCAATTTTGGATTTAGGGATTATTTTTCCAAAAAATTGAAAAAGCTCTGCTCGTGATTTGCTTTGATTGATATCTTTTGATTGATTGGAGATCGTGATTATCTTGATCATATTTTATCTTGATGAGTTGTATGCTTTTCCCTATTTGAATTGTTCAATTGATTTTTTCCATCTCTATTTATTATCTTTGCATGTTTAAAATTCTAAAAAAATTTCATGTAGATTAGTTTGCATCTTTTAAGATAGATTGCATCCTTAATTAGAATTTTCAGAATATATATTTTTTAGATAATTTTCGAAATTATTTTTGTAGTTGAATTTAGATTTTGAGATAATTTTCCTAGTTTAAATAGGATAGAATTTTTGGGTTATCTTGATTAAAATTTTAGAATATCTTAATATAGGTTTCCTTAATAGGATAACATCTTGAGACAGGATTAGAATTCTAAGATAGATTTTTCTTTCTTTTCCTTATTCTTTTATTTTTAGGAATAGGATAGCTTTCTTTCCCAGTTTAAATAAAATAGATTATTCTTCTAAATAGTTAATTTTCATTGAATATTGATTTCAAAAATCATAAAAAGTTTCATTTGCATATCATGCATTTTCATGTTATATACCATACTGTTCATGCATGTCATATAATTTAGTTGTGACATCCAAAAATTTCGGGTTCCTATAATAAAATTTTGGATTATTTATCACGTGAGATTGCCCCACATTTGAGACATTAAGTTTTGTTTGATTGTTATTGTCGTGTGTATTTATAGCATGGGTGACAATATTTAAATCACCCTCAAGTTTATTTTCGAAAGGGGTTGATAAGTTCCGAAGCATTATATTTGATGTCACCGAATCTCAGAATTTGAATTGAAAATTTTCTAACATTCATATGGGTTAGTAATGATTTTTAGTGAATTTAAAATATTTTTTCGGAATTTAATATTCATAATGAAAATTGATTTTTCATTTCTTTCATGTTGGTTTATTAAATGTTTTGGTAATCTAACAATCTAACTATTTGGTTCAAGCGTTCAACTTTTCCTTTTTGTTTGGTTCGGTCACCACCGATCTCCTTCTTACTCCCCAATTTTACCCATGTGAAGCAATGAACTTAGAACATTGACATCATGCCTTACATCATTCATTTGTCTTAAGCCCATAAATGCCTTGGTAACTACCTCTTATTTACTTGGCTAAGAAGCCCCTCATTTATTACTATTCTATAATTATCTCTTTGTAACACATTCTTATTAATCCAAGTGTCCTAGCTAATCTAGGGTCATCATTATCTCCAAGCATAATTGAGTTGATCTCATCTCTTCTATCTTGGCTTGAACGAACTCCCCCAAATCAAAGATTCAAAGCTAAAACAAACTTACCTTCATAACTCTCCTGACCAACTTCTTCATCTTTCAAAGCCGCACGTGAAACAGAGGCTCCACGAGCGTGATTTTCAGATTTCCTCTTTCAAACTTTGATTCAGTAAAGCATTGATTTCAACTACTTTTCTTCAACGGTTTTCTTGTCGTTTTGGAAATAAAGAATCGTTGATTTCGATTTTTGTTTATTTGTTTGAAGGTGACTCGCATATTTAAGACTTCGGTTCCCAATCCGAGATAAGTGAAAGTTCTAGACGTTAAATTAGCCTAATCTACTTAGCACTTGTACTTGGTTGTTTGGTGTGTGACTTGATTGTAGACGAAATTTAAATTTGAAAATGATTGTATGAAATGATAATGTTATGATGTTATGATGTTTGCCTTGATAAGTACTTATATATCCTAAAGGTATTTAATGGATTCTATTAAGGTATGGTATTCGTACGACATGTGAAAGTGATGAATTTGAACTTGGAAATTTACTGCATCTAAGCATGTTCTGCATCATATGAGTGAAATCTGCATATGAGTCAGTCTATTTTCTGCATCTGAACATGTTCTGCATCATCTAAGCGAAATCTGCACGTGAGTCTGAACCTATTTTCTACATCTAAGGTATCTTTTGAAACGTAACTTTTGAGGTCGAATGTTTTTAAAAATCCGAAATATGATATGAGCCTATCTCCTGAACGTATCTTATGAACTCAGATGTTCTCAAAACCTAAGCTTAGATGTTTTTAAAACCTAAGCCTATCTTCTGAGCTTAAATGTTTTCAAGTCTGGAATATCTTCTGAGCTTGAATATTTGTAAGTCTGAATTACCCATTTGAGCCCAAATATTTTCAAGTTGAAATATCTTCTGAAACTCGAATGCCTTCAAAATCTGAACTCATCTTCTGAACCCGATTGTTGTTCAAAATCTGAATCTATCTTCTGAGCCTGAATGTTTTCAAAGTCTGAGTGATTAAGGTAAAGTCTGAGTAACTGATGTAAAGTCTAAATGACTACATGTAAAGTCTGAGTGACTGGTGTAAAGTCTGAGTGATTGTATGTAAAGTCTGAGTGACTGATGTAAAGTCTGAATGACTGCATATAAAGTTCGAGTGACTATAATTGGCATGTAAAGTCTGAGTGACTGCATATGATGTAAATTCTGAATGACTGCATGTAAAGTTTGAGTGACTGCATGGATATATTTATGCGCGTGTTGAAAAGTATGAGAATGATCATTGCATGAGAATAAGATATTTCCATAGCCCCTAAATTAAATGGCGACAATGCCTCGGAATGAAGATGCCCCATAGTGTTGGGATGCCCTGGAGAGGTTCGAGATGTCTCGGGAGTCAAAATACCTATGCTGTGTGATCTTGGATGCCCCGTGGATGGATATTGCGGGATGCCTTGAAGTTGGCATGCCCCATAGTGTTCGGGAGGAAATGTAAAATGATTATGCATGCGCATGTGCATACTTGTATTTGTGTTAATAAAATACTATGTGATACTGGTGCATTCTAAGGTGTTATGGCCTCCGCATGCATTGAATAAAACATGTTATGTGATATCACTATTAATCTGCCATCGACTTTAGAGGTAAGCATTTGTTTTGCATTTATGATGTATTAGTAATGCATTGAAATCTCATTGCTTGCGTTGCCAAGTTAAGTGTTGAAATGATTTACTAGTTTAAACCTAGAAAGTTCACTTATTGAGCTTAGGCTCATTCCAATATTTTTCAGACGTGTAGGTATGGACTTACCGCCCTCGCAAGTCGGTGTGCCTGTGTATTTTGAAGCTACGTATGATAGTATCTATGTACCCGAGTCTGATGTAGTATATATTAGATATTTTTCGACTATGTGGGTAGATGTGGGCTTAATGGAGTGGGTAACTTATCATTTTGTTGCATGGTACTTTAACCACGATGGGGAACTGATCGATCCATTGAGAGGATTTGACGATGGTCTGTTTGATGGTGAAGTAATCGACCCTTGATGTCGATTTCAGCTTAGGTGCAAGCCCGCTTTTGGAGTACATGGATAGTATGGGAGTTAGGTTACCCTTGCCTTTTTGGGCCTTTATATGTATCTTAGATCTTTTGTTAATGTTGTGTAATATATTAAAATGATGCATAAGTATTTTCTGAATCTTGTGCAATGTTTATGTGATGCCTTATTTTGTTTCCGCATGCTTGTAAGGCAGTAAATAAATTAATTAAATGGGAGACATGTCGCGCGTGATTTATCTGGGGCGTCACATTAGTAATGCCATGTCATGTCATATAGTCTAGGCTCATTTAGTATCATGTTTAGGTGCATTCATGTTAGCCCGTCATTAGATTAGGTCGTGCATTTAGATTAATTTCATGCATTTCATATAGGTTAGTCTTTTTCCTAAAAAAAAGCGAAAATCAAAAAGAGGGAACTTAATTGTTTGGCGTATGCTCTGTACCATTTATCATTTGATTTGTGGATTTTATTTCATTGATTGCGTACTTGTGTAATAACCTATGCTTAGTGCTTTAGGTTAAAATCCAATCAAGCTACCTGCCAATGATTTTTTCATAAAAATGAAAGGTACCGAAAGGGCTTAGATAAATGTCTAGCATAATCAAGTCCTTGAACATTTAATCTCTGGTTCATAAAAATAAAGTAATTATCCCGTTACTTTATTTAGTTTTTTAATCAACCTACTAAGAAATGATTAGTGGTGGCTCCAAATTAAACATCTTTTGATTGAAAATTAAATGAACCTAAGTTGCGATTAGATAGGACTTGGGAGAGTCCGAGCTAAGTTAGTTAATTTTGGTTAATTAACTTAGTATTCCTTTAGCTTGGATTTACTGAAATTTAGGTCGCGACAACTTGGCGACTCCACTGGGGAATGATTTTATTAAATTTTCAAAAAATTTAATAAACCTTAATGGATTTAGGCCGAATTTCATTTTTTGAAAAAATCTTGTTTGGCAACAGGGACTCTAGGTAAGTCCTTAATTCAAGTGTTAAATGGTTTTGCAGGTTGGGAGTTATAAAGGAAGTTGTGTGGCTAATCCTTTGTTTTGCAGGTTTAGAGATGAGAATGAATGTTTATTTTCTTGTAAATATTGAAGAGGTGTTTGTGCATTTATTTTTTTGTGCATGTCTTAATTGCATAGCACTACACTTAGCACACACAACCTGTCATTGAACCTGAATGGCTAGGCTTAGGATGGTATTTGATTAAGGACACTTCGGCCATCGCCATTTGGCCCAAGTCACCTTTCTCAAGTCCCAAACTTTTCAAATCGATGCCAAGAGTTACCACCCCCATCATTAGCCATGTGATGCGGGTCGTTACTTGGCCGAGCCGAATGTCTACATGGATCCCCGACTCAATCACAAGCCAAGGTGGTTCGGTCCGGACGTCCTTGGGGCTCCACTTTTGTCAAACCATGTTAGATAGAAATCAAATCTCACGAATATTTCATGTGCATGTCTATGTGGTTGGCATATTCGTTTTCTTTAAAAGTGCGGTATTTTCTTGACTTTTACTTTGTCATTTATTTATTTCTTCGACTCGGTCCATGACTTTCGTAAGGTGAGTTTGTGAGTTCTTGAGTTATATATGATATGGGAAGTTTGAGTCATCACACCAGAGAGGGATCAGTTGAAGGAATGATGGAGTGAGTTATATGAGGATGGCCGAGAGACTGTCAGATTCCGCATAGGCCGAATGCTCCCCTTGGTTGACATTCAACTTCGTTTCGGTCTCATCCATGCACTTGCACATTTCTGGAGCCCAAAGACCACCACATTTATATTCGGTAAGCACGAGCTAACTCCAACTTTAGAAGAGTATAGTGTTCTTGTCGGAAAGTCACTTGACTCAGGTTTAGTTAGCCCACCAATTGGAGTGGATTCGGTTTTGATCTTGTCTGAGTATTTGAATGTTAATCGAAATGAAGTGGCAAAGGTTTTAAAAGCAAACAGAGGAAGTTGTCCTATCTCATTTTTAAACTTATGTTTTGCAAAAATTTCCTTTGAATATGATAGAGCCAAAATTTTTATCCTATTATTCTTTGGCTCAGTCATTTTTCCACATAAATCAAATGCGATCGACCCCATGATTGCATCTTTTGCTCAGCAAGTGAATAATGAAAAAAATTTTGTTAATGTCATTTTGACGGAAACCTTCATCTCTTTTACGAAGTTTAAAAAAAACGAGTATAAGATTTTTCGTGTTTCCCCCGAGGTTTTTCAAATTTGGTTCCTTTCTCACTTTGCTAAATTTGGGAACCTACTTGAAATCTCGAAAATTACTGAGATTGAACATCCACTTTTAAAGTTTAAAAAAGAACAAGACCGAGTTCCTGAGTATCATTATTCCCAATGGCTAGTTTTGTTAGCAAACCCGAGTCCTGTGACTTTCCTGTAGAATACTTCTTGGTTTAAAGTCAAGGAAGCTAGGCTTACGAGTCGAGATGGAGCACCCGTCCCCCTTTTGGGATTTTCTAACATCACCGAGTATTATCTGACGAGAGTGACTCGGCAGTATGGAGTGATACAACCGATTCCTCCGAGCCCGAAGAACGAGGAAGTCCGCATTGACTTTGATATGAGAAGCTGAAGGTTTGAGGAGCACATCACCTTTACTCAGACTATGTGGGAGCAATGCCAGCCAGCGAAGCTCCTTTTGCCCAAGGGAATTCAGTGATACCTCAAGTGGCCGTTCAAGACACTAAGCGGTTCAAGATCAATCACCTCAAGCGGAAACTTGCTAAAGCTAAAGAGGAGGCCAAGAAAAGCAAGGACAAGTATAAGAAGCTCAAGACTCGTGCTATCCCCCAGAAGTCTATAGCTCGAGCTAGTTAGAGTATTTGTTTTCTCTCTATTTTTTTTTTCATGTTTGAGTCGTTTTCATTTGAGATATGTATTCTAGATATTACTATTCTAGTTGACCCTTCTGTGGTGTACGAATTTTTCGAGGATCCTCGAGACATTTTTGGCTCTCGGACAAGAACAAAAAACTTTCTTCACATCTTGATATTTTACGTGTAAAATTTTGGAACTAATCCAGATTGTTTTCCATTTATTATCGAATTATTCATGAGAGCAAAACAATCAGGAATTTCAGAAATTTACCAACATTAGATTCATCTCATCAATCACCATGGGTAAACGATTTTTTTCATACTTGACCAAAACATGAAAGTTGTAGAATGAGACGTGAACTAGTGATCTGAAAATTTTCGGGTATCAATTCCCGTTTTTGATGACCCATTTATCCTCAAAGTAAAACCTAGACAAATCAGTTTACTAAAATAAATTTTCAGAAAAAATCATTAAACTGTATTGATCTGTACGGAATTTGTTCAAGCTCAAAAGATGAAAGTTGTTTGTCGTTATATCAGCTATCATCTCGTAAATTTTGGTGCCATTTTGACCAATATGAGAATTAATACAAAATTTCTCGTGAAAGCCGATGAAACTGGAAATTGCCTGATTCAGTCCTTTGGTCATGTCTACTTCGTTCGTTAAGTCTAGAGGGACGTCATGGACTGGCTCATCACTCTTACTTGTCATATTCATCCTGTTTATTACCCTTTGTAGGTAACTTACTATGAATCCTCCACACCCTTATAACACTCGATCAGTGACGAAAAAAAGGATGGCTAATCAAGTTGAAATTGTGGTCATGATTGATGAAAAGCTAGAAGAGCACATGAATGCAATGAATGAGCATATTGCAGCTATGATGTCCAAAATGATGACTGACTTCATGGCCAAGCAGTAGCATATCAATGTTGGCCCTCAGTCGGAGATTTCACCTTTGACCAATCAAGGCCTCCATCTTGACAAGGCTCCAGCAGTGAATATTGACCCAACCTTTCACCTGGATAAGGTTGCTTTGACTGACATTAGTGCATCTCCTGTGGCCAAGATTCCTCCTCCACCCCCTAATGATGAGAATGACAAGCTGCTAGCAAAGTTCGACCAAAGGCTACATAAAGTAGAAGGAACTCAGAGCGTCCCGCCAATTAATCTGTCTGTTTATACCCAGATCCAGGTGCCCGACAAATTTAAAATACCGACTTTCAAAAAGTATGATAGCACCTCAAACCCAATTCAGCACATAGAGATGTACCAAGGGTTGATAAATAAGTACATCTCTAATGGACGTCTGATGGTCCAGACTTTTCAGGCAAGCCTGAAGGATGCTGCGATCAGGTGGTACACTAACCACCAGATCAACTGAAAAGATTCCTGAGAAGAGGTGGCCAACATTTTTGTCAAGCATTTTAGGTTCAATCTGGATGTGACTATTATCCAAGAAGATTTGGAGAGAACTGAGCAGAAAAAGGGTGAGACTCTGAAGGAGTATGTCACCCGGTGGAAGAACATGGCGTCACAGATCATGTCCGAGCCCCCCGAGCGCGACCTAATGAAATTGTTCGCATCCACTCTCCCACATCCGATCCGTTCTCGAATACTAGTAACAACCATCCCATCATTTAGTCAACTGATAGCCATGGGGGAGGAAGTTGAGTCCGGATATAAGAAAGGATGGTATGGAGAGTCAAGTTCATCCAGTAAGAGATTTGCTAAAAAGGATAAGGAGCACATTCTTGAAGTCAACATGACTTATGTACAGAAGGCACCAACTCAAGTCCCAAATATGCAGTTCGCTCCTCAATAGACGTCTGGCTATGGTTAACAGAATCAAAAGACAAATCAACGAAAAAGCCAGATTTTTACTTCACTTCCTAGGACCCCTTCCCAAGTCGTAGCCGTTTTACGGAATAAGGGTCTGTTGTCCTCTGAGCCCCAACGTCCTAATATTGCGAAGTATCCCAAGTATGACCCTACAAAGAAGTGCGACTACCATTCAGGTGAACAAGGCCACTCGATCGACGATTATTCCGTGCTCAAGCACCACATCCAGGATTTACTTGAGACTGGAGCATTTGCACTTCAGCCATCTAAGCCCAATATGCAAAACAATTCACTCCCTAATCATTCGGGCAGTGCAAATGTTGTCCCTGGCCAGGGGGTAAGCAGATTCAGGGTTTTAGGGTTCCTTTCAATGATATGTTCAATGCTTTAGTTCGAGTTGGTTATTTTTCGAATAGCAAAAAAGTATCATTTACTAAAATAGAGAAGAAGGTGAACGAGCTAGTTAGAAAGGGAATAATTGGAATGACTGATGAATTCGGGGTTGTGGCCACTATATCTCAGGTCATTATCGACTGGGAAGAAGAGCTTGCAATGTTGATTAATGAATAGATTAAATTGGATCCCGAGCTAATTGACATGCCTCCTCTCGTGGATGCCTCTAACGATGACTTTGGGATTGTCGTACCTGATGCTTCTGAAGGGTTGGTGCTGGCATCACTTCAACCTTATGAAAGTGATAAGAGGGTCCATTGGTCCTACGACATTGATCTGGTGATAAGGTCAGGACGAACTTATGCTAATAATCAACCAACCAAGCCGATGGCCGAGAAAGAAGCAAAGGAATTCCTAGCTGTGATCAAGGCTAATGATTACAGCATGGTCGACCAGTTGAGAAGGTTACCTGCACAAGTCTCATTATTGGAACTTCTTCAAACATCAGACAAGCATCAGGGTGCTCTGATGAAAGTTTTAAGTGAAATTCATGTGCCCGAGACCATTGAAGAAAATAAGCTAGAAGGTTTTGTCGGGACGGTCCCCCTCAAATATTAGGTTGCCTTTTCCGATGAGAAAATCCTGGTTAAAGGGCAAGGCCACAACCAAGCACTCCATATATCAGTGAAGTACAAAGAAACTCATATGGCTAGGGTGCTTGTTGACAACGGGTCAGCCTTAAACTTATGCCCGTTGGCTACTCTGAAACGGTTGGATATTGATCCATCTACCATGTAGGCAGCTAAGACTTCCATTCGGGCCTTTGACGGAATGAAGAAGGAAGTGATGGGGCGAATTAACCTAAAACTACAAATCAGACCTTCGGTGTTCAATATCTTTTTCCATGTGCTAGATATCCCTTCTGCTTTCAACTTTTTGTTAGGACGGCCATAGATCCACAATGCAGGTGCATTGCCCTCCAGTCTGCATCAGAAGATCAAGTTTGTAGCTGAGCCCAAGTTCGTTACAGTTTACGGAGAAGAGGATCACCGAATCTTTAATGCAACGGCGGCCCCATACATAGAGCCTGATCATGCCGCTACCACTCATTTGAGATAGTTCATGTTGTTCAGACTTCCCTTGATATGCCATTACCCGTTCTTGAGGTTTCTAATGCAGTTATTATGATAGCGAAGGTCATGGTTGGTAGCGGTTTTGAACCGGGCAAAGGTCTTGGAAAGGAAGGCCAAGGCATTCGTGCCTTGATCGAGACGAAGGGACAATCCCACATGGCTGGTTTGGGATACCATGAGCCAAGAAACTATGGACGAGATCGTGGTCGTCGTGAAGGCCGAGAAGAACATTTCGAAGTCCTTTACCACCCCCCATTGATCATACCTTTCGCTCAGCTGGAGTAGTAGGAGGGTATAAGCATTTGGAGCCGAGCCCGACTGAGGATGATCTCGGGTTTGTTTTTCCTGAATGGCCCCAAGCCATGACTGGTCAGCCACCAAGAGCTTCCAAACACGAGAAAGGCAAGGCAATTCTGGTGAACTTGTCCGATGATTCTGAGGATGACAAGCTACCATGTGTTCTCAAGAAACCGGAGTCAAAGGTAATGGACGTTAACTTTGGTGATGGTATACCCTACCTCACCGATTGGTTTGCTAAGACCTCCATTGGTGTAATCACTGAAGAACCGCTCGAAGGGATGGGCGTTGGCCGTCAAGAGTAATTATTTTAAATTTTTTGCACCTCCCCTGCGTAGGAAACTCTATTGCTTTCTTAGTTCAATTCATGTTGCACTTTGATTTTTCAATTTAATCCAAATGTAATTCATTAGTTTACTGTCAATAAAATTACAGAGGTTTTTATCATTTTAAATCTTGTCGAAGTACCCCAAATCAACCCAATGACGATAACCTACGATTGAAAAAATATCTCATCTACGGTAAGAACTGAGGGTTGGGTTTCTCAAGAATTCTCGTCCCGAGGTCTTCGAAAGTAAAATGGACTTTAAAAGCAAAGGTTTTCAAAAACTCGCATGGATTTAACCCTGTTTTGTCTTTTTTATTCCTTTATTTTATGTTTCAGGAATGATCTTGAGGTATGCCAAGGGATGGGAATGGTGGACCCAAATGTGTGCGATGCAAACCAATCAGATTACTATGGCCCGAATGATGAGGAAATACGTCGAAACCTAGAAATCCATGAGAAATCTAAACCCTTGACTATTGAAGAAACCGTGCCAATCAATCTAGGTGATGCGGAGAATCCCAAAGAAGTGAAGATCGGGGTAGGTCTCCCCAAAGATGTTACAGAATGTCTGACTCAACTGCTGAAGGATTATCAAGACATATTTGCCTGGTCTTATGCTGATATTCCGGGTCTGGATCAATCGATCGTCGAACATTGCTTACCGACCGATCCCTCGATGAAGCCTAGAAGTAGAAGCCCCTGAAGGTTAAGCCTGAGTTGTCAAAAAAGATTGAGGAAGAGGTTATGAAGCTCCTTGATGTCGAGTTCATTAAGACTACCCAACACCCTGGCTGGGTTGCTAACATAGTCCCAGTTATGAAGAAAGATGATCGTGTTCGGGTTTGTGTGGACTATTGCGATTTGAACAAAACTAGCCCGAAAGATGACTTCCCACTCCCTCATATCGACGTGCTTGTCGACAATATAGCAAGTTTTGAACTATACTCATTCATAGACAATTTCTCTTGTTACAATCAAATTTTAATGAATGAAGAAGATAAAGAAAAGACAGCATTCACAACCCCGTAGGTTGTATTCTATTATAAGGTTATGCCTTTTGGCCTAAAAAATGCTGGGGCAACTTACCAGCGGGCAATGATAACTTTATTCCACGATATGATGCACGAGGAGATTAAAGTCTATGTTGATGATATGATTGCAAAAACCCAACATGGAGAAGATCATGTGGAGACATTGACGAAGTTGTTGGAAAGGCTCCAGAAGTTCAAATTACGCCTTAACCCAGCAAAATGCGTGTTCGGGGCAACTTCTGGAAAGTTGCTTGGCTTCATTGTTAGTAGTAAGGGCATTGAAATTGACCCGTCAAAGGCGAAAGCTATCTGTGAGATTAAGCCTCCAATTTCAGTGAAGGAGGTTCGAAGTCTAATGGGTAAGCTGAACTACATAGCTCGGGTCATTTTCCAATTATCTGACACCGCAAAGCCTTTCTTCAAACTCCTTAAGAAGAATGCGTTGATTAAATGAGATGAAGAATGTGAGTTGGCATTTGAAAAGCTTAAACATTACTTGATGAACCAACCGGTGCTTATTCCGCCAACACCGGGGGAGCCTTTGATCCTCTATCTTATGATCCATAAGGAGTCTCTAGGCGCCATGCTTGCTCAGAAGAGTCAACAAGATGGAAAGGAATGTGCGATTTATTACCTAAGTAAGAAGTTCACGACTTCTAAAACAAATCATTCTGAAGTAGAAAGAACATGCGCAGCACTGGTTTGGGTGCATCACAGGTTGAGGCAATATACTTTGCATTACCAGATACCACTTGTAACAGAGTGTGATCCCATCAAGTACTTGCTTAACCAGCCCGCTTTGGTTGGGAAACTTGTAAAATGGCAAATACTTATATCTGAGTTTGATGTTCAATTCTTGCCACAGAAATTAGTCAAAGGGCGAGTAATTGCTGATGTCCTGACCAATAATCCCAGGACAAGCGAAGAGATCGATCCTCCTGAAGACAGAATCATGCCAATCGATGACTATGTATGGAATATGTACTTTGATGGAGCCATGAATTTGTTTAGATTAAGCATTGGGGCAGTCTTAATATCCCCAGGCGGGCAACATTATCTCGTGGCCGCAAAGTTGATGTTCCCATGCACTAACAACATAGCCGAGTACGAAGCATGCACTCTTGGGTTGCAGGCTGCAATCGAGATGGGGGTAATTCAACTTAAAGTGTTAGGAGATTCGGCGTTTATCATTCTTCAGACTGTAGGTAAATGGCAAGCTAGAAATGCCAAATTACAACCTTATCACGCCTATTTAGAGGAATTGGCAGACGAATTCGAAAACATTTCTTTCAAATATCTATTAAAAACTAAAAATCGGTTCGCCGATGCTTTAGCCACCTTGTCAGCAGTGTTATAAGTCACAAGTGGATTAGAAGTTGAGCCTTTGAAGATAGAGGTATTACAAAAGCCGGCCCATTATATGGTTACAACTGAAGAGCCTGATGGCCAGCCGTGGTATTACGACATCAAAACTTACATTCAAACGCAGGAGTTTCCTAAGAAGAGTACCGTGTTTGACCAGAAGTATATCAAGAAAATGGCGTCGAAGTTCTTTTTTAGTGGAGAGAGCCTATACAGACGGTCATATGACTCGATTTTGTTGAGATGTGTTGACTCAGCTGAAGCCGTTCGCCTGATGCTTGAAATGCATGGAGGAATATGTGGTCCGCACATGAACGGTCATATGCTAGCAAGGAAGATAATGATGTTGGGCTACTATTGGCTCACAATAGAGAGTGACTGCATACAACATATCCGGAGTTGTCACAAGTGCCAGATTCATGGTGATAAGATCAATGTCCCTCCAAATGAGTTACATCATATGTTTGAACCATGGCCATTTTCTATGTGGGGGATTGATGTGATTGGTCCCATCAATCCTAAGGGGTCAAATGGACATCGGTTTATCCTGGTCGCTATCGATTATTTTTCAAAGTGGATGAAGCTATGTCCTGTACGGCAGTCACGGCACGGAACGTGGTGAAATTCATTCGTCGTGACATCATTGCTCAATACGATGCGCCTGAAACCATAATCACTAACAATGGGTCAAATTTGAATAACAAGTTGATTGATGAGTTGTTCAAGGACTTCAAGATCAAGCATCTGAATTCCTCCTTGTATCAACCTTAGATGAACGGAGTGGTTGAAGTGGCCAATAAGAACATCAAGAAGATCTGGGCTAAAACAGCTGAGAACTATCATGATTGGCATGAGAGATTACCCTTTGCACTCATGGCCTATCGGACTTCTATTCGAACATCTACAAGGGCAACTCCATATTCTCTTGTGTACGATATGGAAGCAGTTCTACCCATTGAGATCGAAATTCCTTCATTACGTATTCTTTCGCAGGTACAATTATCAGAAGCAGATTGGATCCAGTAGAGGATGGATCAGTTGAACATGATTGATGAGAAAAGACTTAGAGCTTTCTATCATTGCTAGTGCTACCAGCAGCGAGTTGCTAAATCTTTCAACAAGAAGGTCAGACCTCGACATTTCTAAGTAGACGACCTCGTTCTGCATAAGTTGTTATCTATAGTTCCTCTTCCAGAAGGAAAGTTCGCTTTGAACTATGGTGGTCCATACATTATGAAAAAGGTGCTTTCAGGAGGTGCTTTGATCCTAGCAGAGATGGACGGTCGTGTTTTCTCTAGTCCTGTTAATTCTGACTCTGTGAAGAAGTATTATACTTGATTAACACTCATTCTGACTTTATAATTAAGTCTTAAATTGAATTTCATGAATCAATTGATTTCTTGTTCTGTTTTAAGCTTTGTTTGAGAAAGGCTTTTGGTCAGGCAATCTGTTTCCGTTCTAATAAAATGATCATTTTGAAAAAGAAAATCAGGACGACAAAAGGCAAGCCATTTCCACACACATCCTGAATATCAATCCCTAGTGCGAGTTACGTAAAAAATTTTGTGTTGACAAGTTAAAGGGTTATCTCGAGAAAAGTATGACAACCAAAGTGATGAGAGACGTTCATTTTCTCTATCTAAATACTACAGGTTATCCTTGCTAACCCCTTTGAGCGGAGTTTCATTTCTTACCATTGTTAGGAACGACCCCACATTGGGGCAATTTCTCGAAAAAAAAAAGGTTCAGAAATTGTTAGAATTTTCTTCCTTTCACTTGCATCAATCTTCAAGCATGTTTACTGCATGCAAATTCTGTGTTAGCTTAAGTGCCTTAGATATGACTAAGAGCATTTCTTTCTATATTTCCTACACACCATACCATTTCCTTACCCAATTTGAGTGGTGGATTCACTTTAGCCCGATTGGTGATCATTCCTATGATGAACAAATGAAATCATCTCAAGGTCAAGGTGACTTGGGGCAAATGGAAGCTCAAAAGAAAATTCATCTGAGAAAATGTGCAAAAAGATCTCCATCAAGCAAAGTTCTCTCTCAAAGAAAATCTCACGAAAAAAAAAAAGAATTCTCTTGAAAAAAAAAGAGAGAAAGTCAATAAAAGTTTCTCAAAGAAAAATTCTCTCTCGAAAAAGAAAGCAAAAGCAAAGAAAAAAAAAAGGAAGGATGAGAGAAAGAGAGGCTTCAGCAAAAGCAAAGTCGATGAGCAATAACATTCTTTAGAGGAAAGAGACCATTTGAATTTTTATTTGTGGAACAAATTGCCAGAGCAAAATCAATGGCAAAAGTGTGAAGATTGGATGATCACCAAAACCCGATTTTCCCAAATAATACCCATTTTGTTTTTAAAAAAAAAAATAGGCCATTCATTTCAAGCATACCTAAACCTACGTTACAACCCTTACCGAAGTCTCTTCAGATTAGGGCACTTGAGTTAATGTAGGGTTTCATATGCTTATAAATGTCGCTCGAAAAAGTGCGAGCAAGACTTTTCTATCTCATTTTGCAGAGTTCCTGACTTGTAAACCCAATGCAGCTCATGATTTTATTCAAAGCCAAATGACTCTCACGAGTCCCTTTTGCTTAACCTTTGACCAAGCCTACATTACAATCCTTATAAAGATCTCTCAGATTGGTTAGATCATACTGATTTCGAGAATACCCAGATCCTTGTTAAGCACAATGAAGAGAGTTTGAGTGATTCTTGATACCCGCATCAATGATCAGGTGAATAGCCTTTAGATGAGAGAATGAGTGAAAGTCCTTTTTGACTGAAAGTTTCTCATTCAATATCATCAAATTGTCAAAAGGATCAAGCAGATTTTTTCTTGATTAATAGACTTTCTCAATAAAGCTTGATAACATGAGCTAATCCTTTTGAGAACATGTACTGTATAGTTTCATCTTGCACATGAAATAAAAAATCAAGAAGCCTGGCTGCTCCTGACCAATGGAGAAGAACTCAGGTTTGTTTCTTGATTCCCCTTTAAAATCTTACCTTACATCGACACTTGATCAGCCCAAGTTGTCCCCAAGATTTTATTTTATCTTTGATACTTGATCAGCTTAAGTTATCACACTCATTTGTATTCACACTGATTAGCTTAGGTGGTACACCCCTGTGTGTTCATTCTGATTAGCTCAGGCGTCACACCCCTTTGTATTCACGCTAATTAGCTCAAGTGGTACACCTCTATGTGTTCATTCTGATTAGCTCAAACGTCACATCCATTTGTATTCACACTGATTAGCTCAGGTGGTACACACTTTTGTGTTCGTTCTAATTAGCTCAGACGTCACACTCTTTTATGTTCACACCGATTAGCTCGAATGTTACATTCCTTTTCGTGTTCACCTAATCAGCTTAGGTAGCACAACTTTTATGTTGGACACTTAATTGGCTTAAGTTGTCGTCTAAAACTTTTTCAAATATCTCGCGTTGTTTTGCATCTGGGGGAAAACCTTGGTTAACGAACAAGCAACCCGTACCTTGAAAACCTTACTTTTTCAGTTTAGGACTCATGGGAATTGTTAACATTGCAAAGCATTTAGAAGTAAAACCTGAATGTTATGTATGCGATTCGTACACTAAGTCTCTTTTATCACTCTTCTGAAAATAGGAAGCCTTAGTGTACGTTACTTATTGTCTGCATACACATTGCACGCATCATGATATATTGCATAAAAATGGGATTGACAATCTTAACAAAAATAACATGCATTGCATGGCCAAAATCTAGGTTTTGATTTGGTCTTTGAACAGAATCTCTGCGAGCTCTCACTCAAAGAGGGGCAGCTGTTAACACCTAAATTTTGACCCAATTCTAGGATTAATTTAAAATTTATTTTGATAATTAATTTGCATAAAAATTAGGGGTCGACTTGGCCCCTAGCCAAAAATATTTAATTTAATTGCATTTAATTTTCATATAGGTTTATAATTATTTTTTCAACATGCATAATCATACATTTTTGCATTAAAATTGGATCTAGTGGCAAAATCGGATAGATATTGGATGCATGAATTGGGCTAAATTAATTATAAAATTTAGCCAAGCATAGGGGATAGGTGACCGAAATTCTTGGAGTTTTTTAGGCCTAATTTGAGCTTAAATCAACCCACTCTAATTTTTTGCAAAAAAAAAAGCCATTTAAAATAATAAAAAAATCCATAATTAATTAGGAAAAATGCCGAAATTAAGTCCGAAAGAGATAATAAGCCCATGGAGAAGTCAAATTTTGACCAAGCCCTCCGATGGGGTGGTTGAGTCGATTAGGGGACAAATTGAAAAGAATTTCGCCGATTGGGGCCAATTTGTAAATATCCAAAAGTTCAAGGACTAATTTGTAAATTTCCAAAATTTGTGAAAACCCTAAAAACTCCTATAAATACCCCTTTATACTTCAGGATTTAGGGGGGAGCTTGATTAGAATTCTCGAGCTCAGAAAATTGAGAGAAAGAAAATAAGACAGAGTGGGATAGAGGGCGCGAGATTCCAAAGGAAGAAGACAAAGCCATGCTCTTCTTCCACTAGTAGTTGATTATGGGGTCTCGTGCTTCAACCTATCCCTGCTATCTTCCTCGTGATCACACACGACGACTTTTAGCAGTGAACTTTGCTGTCCTCATTGATCCGGACCAACTCATTGGACGCCCACAGCAGCAAAGTCAGTAGCTCCGACAAGACGTCTAGCGAACCCACTTTGCAGCAACTTGAGTCCATCGAAACCAAATTCGCAAGCCTTGTGCTCGTGAACCACCATTAGTAGCCCAAGTCACAACCCCCCATCGCGCCTCTGTCTTGCACCAAGCCACCTCTCTGGAGTCTCTTCACTGGTTGAGGTGTCAAGTGGTGTCTTGCAGCCACGCTAAGCATTCAACAGAGGAGAACCGAACGTTGACATTCACAAAAGACAAAGGAAGAGACGAGAAGAGTCAAGTTCTCTGTCACCGTGGGCACTCACGTGGATTCTTCATCAATTCCATGATCAACTTCTCTCTTGCTGCGCAAGTTCGAACTTTGGACACCGAGAGAGAACGTAGGGGTCCCACTTGCATCGATCCAGCAACGTTGGTGACAATCGGGACAACAATGTCAACCATCCACGACGAGTCTGGTGATCCCGAGAGCAGTTCTGAGCTACTTCGATCAACGTCCATCCCGAGCCATCCGAGAAGCACCCTTGCGCCTGTGGTCACCTAATCCGAAAGCCATCCCGAGCTCTAAGATTCCGATCCAATTTCGACCCGGTTCAAATTTAGGAAGTCTATCTCCAAATAAGGTAATTTCTCATCTTTTTTTTATTACAAAATATGTCATGTTTGAGATGATCTTGCGTATGATTAGTGCTCCTTTTGAATTGACATGTTTTCGTTATTAAAGGATTAAGATATGAACTTTTTTGAGTTCCAAGTTTTGATAATCAAGAGAAACGATTTTCGCAATATTGATCAAAAGTTCTGATTTTTTTGTCACAATTTTCGAAAATCAAGATATTTGAATTGATTACATTAACCTATATTAGATACAATTTTTTGAATAAATTAAAATCGTAAAATCCAAATTAGGAAATATTCTTTCCTAATAGGCAACGATTTTCTTAAATTGGACAATTCTTCCTGTTGCCATTCGGGAACGATTCTCCAGTTTAGGAAAAATCGGGAAAAATAACCAACCCGATCTATTGCCATTTAGGTCCGATTTTGTTATTTTTCAAAAGTCGATTTTGGATTTAGGGATTATTTTTCCGAAAAATGGAAGAAGCTCTGCTCGTGATTTTCTTTGATTGATATCTTTTGATTGATTGGAGATCGTGATTATCTTGATCATATTTTATCTTGATGGGTTGTATGCTTTTTCCCTATTTGAATTGTTCAATTGATTTTTTCCATCTCTATTTATTATCTTTGCATGTTTAAAATTCTAAAAAAATTTCATGTAGATTAGTTTGCATCTTTTAGGATAGATTGCATCCTTAATTAGAATTTTCAGAATATTTTTTTTAGATAATTTTCGGAATTATTTTTTTAGTTGAATTTAGATTTTGAGATAATTTTCCTAGTTTAAATAAGATAGAATTTTTGGGTTATCTTGATTAAAATTTTAGAATATCTTAAGATAGGTTTCCTTGATATGATAACATCTTGGGATAATATTAGAATTTTAAGATAGATTTTTCTTTCTTTTCCTTATTCTTTTATTTTTAGGAATAGGATAGCTTTCTTTCCTAGTTTAAATAAAAATAGATTATTCTTCTAAATAGTTAATTTTCATTGAATATTGATGTCGAAAATCATAAAAAATTTCATTTGCATATCATGCATTTTCATGTCATATACCATATTGTTCATACATGTCATATAGTTTAGTAATGCCATGTCATGTCATATAGTCTAGGCTCATTTAGTATCATGTTTAGGTGCATTCATGTTAGCCTGTCAGTAGATTAGGTCGTGCATTTAGATTAATTTCATGCATTTCATATAGGTTAGTCTTTTTTCTATAAAAAAAAAACGAAAATCAAAAAGAGGGAACTTAATTGTTTGGCATATGCTTTGTGCCATTTATCACTTGATTTGTGGATTTTTATTTCATTGATTGCGTACCTATGTGATAACCTATACTTAGTTCTTTAGGTTAAAATCCAATCAAACTGCCTGCCAATGATTTTTTTATAAAAATGAAAGGTACCGAAAGGGCGTTAGATAAATGTCTAGTGTAATCAAGTCCCCGAACATTTAATCTCTGGTTCGTAGAAATAAAGTAATTCTCCCATTACTTTATTTAGGTTTCTAATCAACCTACCAAGAAATGATTAGTG
>BCNH02000002.1:9259296-9309938 GCA_001662345.2 Metrosideros polymorpha var. glaberrima | reverse complement strand
TTCTCATGTGAGAATATTGTCCGAACAAACCCATTTACCTTTAGGGCTTGGTGGGCTTGGGCTAGCCGAGCATGCCCACCCCCTATCACCTCTAGTTATGACTATATTGCAAAGTAACACAATTTGTTTATTTAATGATACATGTTTTAAAGTTGTGATACCGAAAAGTTGGTTGAGGAAACTCCTTAACAACTTATTGAGGCAGCTTCCTAAGAAACTGTTGCAACCTTGACGGTGTTGTAGCTGTTAGGGATTTGCCAAACACCGTCAAAAGTATACTAGAAGTTTCAAATCTTTTGTATAGTACTTCTAATGTACTTTTTAAAAGTTGGCGCATCCTTTTTCGCAACTGTAATTTGTGCACTAAACCTGGTATTTCTCAATAGAACGTTGCCATTAAGTTTTTCACTTTAGGCTCTTCTTGACTTCAATAGAAACACCACTTTTAATTGATTGGGTAAGGAATTGAAAGAACCTGATTAGTAAAGTTGTACTAGTTTGAGGACTTGGTTAACACGACTTAGATTGATATTTAAAAATGCACAAGCTTAGAGACTTAAAGTGGACTTTTACCTTGAAAGAATCATCAGTACATCTTGTAGAAATAAGTCTTCGTAAAAGTTAAAACTTCAATTGTGTTTCCAATCTCCCAATTTTTGTATCATCTGCATGTAAACATTGTAAACACGACATGATCACAGGGTCATGGGGGCGAAGAGAACTTTCCAAATCTCTAGCTTGAAAGCTAAGAGCCTATTTGGTTTGAAAAATTGTTTTCAGTTTGGAACAAAAAGAAGTTTTAGAGTTTTTTCTGGAATTATGTTATTTAATTAAAATCGAATAATCTGAACCTGATTATGTTTCGATAAACAAAATTCTGGATCTTTTTTCTTTTACCATCCCAAACTTACTATTTTCATGTCTAACGAAAGTCGCGAAAATACTACAGTAATTTTTTAAATAATGCTAAAATTAATTGTGAATCAAGAAATCAGTTGAATCGTAAGATTCAGTAAAACATCTATAATTATTTTTTTTATATATAGATATACACGTTCGGAGTAACATTCATGCTAAAAGGCAAGGATAATTTCGAATTCAGGGTAACATAACAAGAGAAATTGTAGCGTATTGTGTTTTTAAAATGATACGTCAGTGGAAAGTATATATTCCATAGTATTTATTGTGGATTGTACTTTGCAAGCATTCCTTTATATGATTGTGGAACGACTTGGGGTGAATGGTTCTAGATTCCGTACATGTTCCACATAAAACCTGGTACCACCCGTCGGAACGTGTTCATCATTTTTTTTAAACTTGGAACTTACCTTATATACCGTGAAACCTAGAACCTAGACCCTGTCACACAGGTTCTAAGGTTACCTAGGTTCCATTTATATTTTTAATTGAACGATTGTAGTGAATTACCACATTTAATGACCAACTCTTGCTACTACAATGTAGTGACCCTAATTTATATTTAAACATATGAAGAATATAAAATATTAACAAATTAAAAATCTCGATCATAAATATCACTAAAAATGGAAGCTCAGATTAGTGGTTCTAAATTATACACTTATCGTCGAACGAGATGAAATACCGCATAATCGCGCAAAGGCATAGACAAAGAAAAACACGATAACTTATTCCAGGTTCCACCAATCTAGAACCTATCTGTTGAAACAGGTTCTTCAATTTTTGGAATCTGAAACCTACTCTACATATCTTAAAACCTGGAATTGAATAGATTCTCATAGGTTTCAAGTTCTACCCTAGAAGAATGCTCACCCCTAAGAATGATGACCTATACAATATACACCATAAAATAAAGTTAAAAAGACATTACTCGATTGATATTATTTACTAAATTCGATTAAATCAATAGCTACTTGGTAGATCAATAGATTCGATGGTGAATCGATGGATTAGCTTAAGACTTAATATACCATAAAATCGCTTCCGAATCAAAAGTTCGATTTTCAAAATAGTTTTTCTTTTCAAGGAATTTTTTGGGCGAACAAAAAGGGGTCCTAATTCTTGAACACTTCATTTTAATACTTTGGTCAAATAAAGACTTAATTTTATTACACACCGTGAAATTTGAGAGATTTCGTACGAGATACGGAGTGTGTAAGGGCAGCAATCCCATACTTCGGACTCAGAAAACCCCGCTTCGTGTTCCTCCATTCCCTTCCTGTCTTGCCCGTTCAAAACTTGGGCCATGTCCGTCCCGATTCTTAACGTACACCCATCTCCATGGCTCTTCAAGATCCATCTTTTCTCGCCCCGTTTCGCCATCAAGCATTAATCTCTCTCTCTCCTGCTCTTCTCCTCCATAACCTCCTCGTCATGGTCTCCTCCGATCGCCCGTGACAATCCCCTCTTCAGCTTCTCAGTCGCATGACATCGATTCCATCATAGAAATGGAGCATTTGACTTGGGTCGTGGCGCTTTGGATCTCGCTCGGCTTCTTGGCTTCTGGGTCTTCTTCGATCGACAGCTTTCACCAAGCGTAAGTAGCTTTCTGATTGTCGAGTGTTCGCTTTGGTTTGATGGGTTGGTTCTTGTTTAGAAGATGGAGCTGAAGCTGATTCTTGGTTGAGGGCGGCGATTCTCTGTTGTGATTCTGGGATATCTTGTGAAATGCCCGGAGCTGCATGCATGAACTGGAAATTCTTGTCGCTAGATTTGCTTATGTTGTGTGATCTTGGTGGTTCGCAGCTTGAGCTTTGCTGAGTTCGTTGGTGATTGGTTCTATTTGATTTTTGCAATTGACGTCCACATTGCGATTTGGGATGAGCTGCGTTGGGCGATTTAATTTAGATATGAGACCAAGAGCTTTCAGTTTGGCTCAGGATTTAATCAGTGACTAGAGAGAATTTTACTTGATCTTTGGAGTTAGATTTTCCGACTGTGCTAGGGCTGTTGATTTTATTGAATAGTTAAAAGAAGGTTGTGAATTGGTTTGTATGCTATTGTCATAAGCTACAGATGAAAGAAGAATGTATTGGAGGCTAAAAGAAGAAAAGAAAGGCCGAGGTTGGCCTGCAATTGATAAAAAGGATGCCAAGAGGAAATTTGAACTGTTCATAGCTTTCATTCTTGCTCTTTGGCAAGTGGAGGTACTTGCTTCAAATGAGATGATCTTTATGGTGGTTTAGGCATTTGAAACCTCAAACTCTGCAACAAGGAGATGTGACTTGATGCTGACTAGGAAAGACGAGTATGAGAGAGCTCTAAGGAAATAGATGAGGATCTTAAAGGACCTTTAGTTGATATTATGGTGATGGATAAATCATATGATGGACTAAAAAGATGTATGAGATTGGCAGTGCTCAATGGTAAAGGTTTAGTTATCATCGTGCAGCTAGTCAGGTTGTAAGTTATCATTACCTGTGAGGGCGTGGACGGTGCACAACTGAGTTTTGGAAGATATGGCATTGAAAGTTGTAGAGCTCGTTGTGTTTCATATTGATCCGTTGAAGCAGCACGTTGGCCTCTTGAGCTAAAATTACCCTTTATATACTCTCACGGAGTGCTGCAACAAACCTTCTCTCTCTTCCAGATTCATATGTTGTATACTTTGAGTCATCCCCCTCTTATATCATCTAATGGATCTGTCATTGCAGGTTTCCTGTTGTGGAACCTGATCCTGGTCATACAAAACTTCGTCTTTCAAGGGAAGGCTTGGAGATTATCAAGAGGATAAAGAACCCAATTGCTGCTGTTGCTGTAAGTCTCTGTGACACATATTTATTATTAAATTTGCTATCAAAACTCCATAGAGACCTGAATGCATAGTCAAGCTAGGCCTTTCTTTCAGTGAAACTAGCATGTTTACATAACTGATTGGTGGCTCTGGTTTACTTTGAGTATGTAAAAGGCTCTTAAAATTGATTGCTTTCTGAACTGTTGGATGATTTGACTACCTAATATCATAAGCAGCTTTCCTGAATCCATGCACCCCACTTGCTTGCTCTTGAGGAGATTTGCAAGCAGGAGGGTTTACAGAATGAATAATTCGACTGGTACTTCAAGAGGTAAAATCAGTCAGCGAAATGTTAGCAGTACTTTTGAAAGGACTGAAGACGTCCACTGAATAGAAAAGACAAGGTTGATTGAGAGAAAGCAGAAAGAGCGATTAGTCACAATTGTTAATCTAGCAACAGAAACAAAGAACAAGAAAGATTGCAGTGTTCAATCGTGGTGAAAGGATTTCTAAAAGGAAAACAGAGTGGAGATTCCGCAGTGAGTTGTCAATTTGATAGATGCTCATTCAGAGTATAAAAAAGTTTTTCTACTGAAAAGAGTTATCACAGTTAAGGTATTATCAGGAAAGAACATCCTATTTGGTATCCGATGGTGTTGAAGCTTGCAGAGGTTCTCTTATCCTATGAAACCAGGTTTTCAGTTATAGATGAGACATTGCTTGTCGGTACAAAGTAGAAGAATGGTTGAAGAACTTTCGGATGCCAATATAAATTAAAAAGCAAGTGGACCATATCGCAAGTCTTTTTGTTACGAAGGCTCAATGAATAGTCCCTTTATGTTGTAAGATTATGGAATATACGTCTACCTCTGGATAAAATTCTATCTTATGGCAGTGTGGTCCCTATCTTTTCTCAATATGTGCGGATTGGTCATTAGAGGTGACTTTTGGTCCATCTGCATAATTTCGTATGTCTCCAGCTTAATCTATGCGGTTACTAGTCTATGGAAAGTGCCTATCCTAGAGAGACATTTGATTGCTCCAACTTTCCCCATTCTGATCTCATTTGATGTTGTCTTTTCAGGTAATTGGTCCTTACCGTTCTGGAAAATCTTTTCTGCTTAATCAGCTACTCTCCCTTTCATGTTATGAGGGTGACATATCTACTTTTTTGCTCATGGAACTTCTTTTAGTTGGATCCTTTTGCACATTTCTTGACATAAATGTGTTAGCATTGGATTTTTTGCAGGATTTGGTGTTGGACACATGCGTGACACAAAAACTAAGGGTAATTGGAAGTAATATTGTTTTTCCCTCTCTTTCCAATCACCAGTTGCTCACTTGTCGGTTTCATGTTATAGGAATATGGGTTTGGGGACTCCCTGTTGAACTTGATATTGATGGAGTAAAAACTTCAGTCTTTTACCTTGACACGGAAGGATTTGAAAGTGTTGGCAAGTCGAATGTATATGATGACAGGTAGTTTCTGTGCCATGATAAAAAGCTGGGCTGGACTTTTCTATTGTTAGTAAACTCTGATGTACATGTGTAATCTGATCTCTTCTCATGTAGGATTTTCGCTCTGGCAACTGTTATGAGTTCCGTGCTTATTTATAACCTCCCTGAGACGGTTAGTCACTCTAACCTCATTATTTATTGACTGCCATCAGCTATGAAATTTTTTAGAATTTTTTTTTTCTTATGGACAAGAATGTGAAGACTGATTGTGCTTTTTAATTAATTGCCGATTATGGTATTGAGATAGACTGATAGACTGTCAACTCTTACGCATCAAGGCAAAAGTTTAATCTTAACATGCTTTTACTTGGAAGTTTCTATGGTATGCAGAGGTTGAAAGAATGTTATTTATGTTTTGTTTCATGATTCTTAGGATTATTTTGCATCTTGAGGGATGCTTTTTTGAGCTATGACTCTCTGAAATTTATTTATTCGATGGGAAAGTCTGGCAGTCTTGCTTTTGCTGAATAACCAAAAATGATATATCTGGGAAGTTTTTTATGTTGCTATATCAAAATGTTCTTTTCCCCTTTTAGATACGTGAAGCTGATATATCTCGGCTTTCATTTGCTGTTGAGCTTGCTGAAGAGTTTTATGGGAGGTATGAGCTTCATTTTGCTGTCAATGATTTTTCTCTGACTACATCTTAAAGTATTGTCCTTGTATGTGTCATCATAGCTTACCTATCTACCATTACTGACTTGTTTATTGATGGATTCGCCAAAATAACATTGCTGAAAGAGTTAAGGTAACTCATACCCCACTCATATTTTGTTGCTAGTTTTTTCCGACAAATTCTGTGCGGTGTTATTTTTCATTATCTTTTTCTCATGGTTGGGTTGCCTTCTAGGGTCAAGATGTTGCTTTTGAACCTGCAAAGCTGTTGTGGCTTATCCAACGTGATTTCTTGCGTAAGTTAAAGTGCCCTGTTCTTGTATTGAAGTTTTTCTGATGTAGTAAATGAGAGTCCCTCACGTGCACTTCTACCATGATTGACATTGTTGTTGTCCTGCAGAAGGGAAAACTGTACAAGAAATGGTGGACGAAGCTCTTAGACGAGTTCCTAATACTGATGGTTAGTATCATTACCACCTGCGTTAGAAAATGTTGGATTTCTTTCTTTACTTTATGCAATGACAACTATCTAACGATATGCATCAATTGCAGGAAACAAGAATATTGATCAAGTAATTCTCTCTGCTAGATTGCTTTTCAGCCCCCATCATTTAGCTTCAAGATTTGGTTGTTGGAATGAATCTTTTGATCTTTTTATCAATCCTTTAGGTTAATCAGATTCGGGACTCGCTAGCTATCATGGGTGACAACAGCACAGCCTTCAGCTTGCCTCAAGTATGTTTGCCTTTCGTTTGTCTCTAATCTCTGCTTTGTTTTTTTTTTTTTTACTTGTATCCGACTTGAAGCCTTCATTGTTTGAGTTGTCAACATGTAATGGTGACAATGTAAAGAGGTCTTGTTCATAGTAGCATCATGTTGTTATGCACAAGGAATGGATGTTTGTCTCTTTTCAGTTCTATAACTATGATCCAAGATCATCTTTCTTCCTTACTTGGAACTTCAAATTCTGTAAATGCATGAGGGAATTAAGGACGTGTCTATCACCATTTATAGGGTTCCTCTGCATAGGTCGGTTCTTTATCTTTGTAAGGTATATGCGGTGAATTGTCATGAGCATTATACCGTGTTACTTTTATGGTGTAACTCCTTGCTAAACTGAGCCTTTAAACAGCCGCATCTGCAACGGACAAAGCTTTGTGACATGAAAGATGATGAGCTTGATCCCGCATATGTTAAGAAAAGGGAGCAATTGAAAGAGCTTGTTGCGAGTGTCGTACGTCCCAAGATTGTGCAAGGCAAGACACTGAATGGAAAGGAGTTTGTTGCTTTCTTAGAGCAGGTAACTTCCCATGGATTGCCTGATTTAGTTGTAGCATCACCTTTTTTATTAAATCAGATGCTTGATATGTTTTTATTCCTTTATCTAGAGTATTGATGCGTGACTTTGATTAGCATACTTGATTGAATACTTCCCATGTCTTTGGGTTTCCAGAAAGTAAGTTTATTTCAAGCAAATTGTTTGTATTCCAATAGAGCCATTGAAGTGGAGTCATTTACCCACCGAGTTGAAAATTTTGCAATTTTTATTTTAACTTTCTGTGTATGTTTTTGAAAAAGGAGTTTGGTGATTCATTACTTGGACCTTGCAAATGTAATGTCATGTTGATGGTAATCTCCAAGGCAATCCTCTTTGGTCTGAAATAAAATGATCAAGCTGTAGATTTCCTAATGTACTAGCTAAAATTGATAGAATCCTTATCCCCTTGCATTCAATTGCATTGATTTGCAATAGAGGATGGTCTCCTTCTGATCAAGGAAGGGACAGAAAATAGTTGATACTTAGTATAATTGGCACGTAGTGCCGAGGCATTTAAAGTTGAGATATTCGTATTTTTGTTCATTAAGTATTTGCTCTTTGATCTTTTGGTTTCAGATACTTGAAGCATTAAATAAAGGGGAAATTCCATCAACTGGCTCTCTGGTGGAGGTTTTCAATAAGAAAATCCTTGAGCAGTGTTTAAAGCTATATAGTGATATGATGGCAAAAGTGGGTTTACCTCTCCCTGAGCAATCTTTGCAAGAGGCCCATGAAAGGTCTAGGCTTCTATCTGTGACAGCTTTTGATGATCAACATTTTGGCCGCCATCACGCTAAGAAGTCAGCAATGCAACTAGAAGAAGAAATAGACAAGGTAGTTTGGCTTCTAATGTTTCTGGGTTTGTAAGTATGAAGAATTTTGCAATCTAATCATGTGTAGTTTGCAGATGCTCTCTCTTCTCTGGTGGTATACTGAGTATACATACCGATTATCATGCTTAAGTGTGATTTTTTTTTTTGTTGGGGTTATATCTATACTTTTTACAGATTGATGCAAGAAACTCAATAATTTTTTTTCCAGGTTTACAAAAATATTATTTTGGCTAACGAGTATCGGTCCTCAAAGCTTTGTGAGTCACTTTATACAAGATGTGAGGACAAGATGGATCAGCTTCAGGTTCTCAGACTTCCTTCCATGGCGAAGTTCAATGCCGGTTTCCTTCAATGCAACCAAAGTTTTGAAGATGAATGCATTGGACCTTCCAAAACGAATTATGAGCAACGCATGATGAAGGTCAACTGAAATATTCTCCTTTATTTTTGTAGCGCCTTTTCTTTTTCAAAAATTACGTCTAAACTTTAGCTTTTTTTCCTGTGTGCTGTCTATTTGAATGCAGATGTTAGGGAAGTCACGGACTCTATTTATTAAGGAATACAACCACAGACTCTTCAATTGGCTGGTCGCTTTCTCTCTGGTGATGGTAGTGGTTGGCCGGTTTATTATCAAATTCATTTTGATTGAAATAGGGGCATGGATAATTTTTATCTTCTTGGAGACATACACCAGAATGTTTTGGTCAGCAGAGACCCTTTATTACAACCCAGTCTGGCATTTTATTGTGGCTACCTGGGAAACTCTCGTTTACAACCCTATTCTCGATTTGGACAGGTAACTGATCTTTTTTCCTATTTTGTTTATTCAATCTCTTTGTCAAGGGTTACCTTTTGTTCTCTGTTATACTTTTGATGGGGTGTTTTGTTCCTCTCGTGAGTACATTGACACTGAAGCATATATCTTGTGCTAAGCGATCTTGACTTCCTTTTGAGTTTCATCCTTTTAGGTACTAGGTGCAGTACTGGTGCTACAAAATTGTCATGCATTATTCATGTATTTACTTAAGCTTTTGCATTTCACTGGAATGGCATGGGTTTCTTTTCTTTGTCAAACACGTTATCTCTTCATGTCTTTCATGCTCTGTTTAATATGGTATGCCGAAATGTATTGCCATAGTTCTTTTATTGTTCTATGTTTATTGGATTAGAAAGTTCTGGATAGCTCAAAGAACCTGTTGTGAAGACTTTTAAAAATTTAAGGAAATAGGGGCAGTGAAAGACATTGTAAGACTGCACAGTGAGATTTTGCAATATGCTCGTAACATGAGATTCTTTTCCTTCCAACAGATGGGCGATTCCCATTATCCTATTGGTTGCAATATTCATACTCTATTGGCGGTGTTATGGGAGAAGGAAGCACGGTTCACGTTCACTCTTACCTCTGTATAGCAATCAAAAAGGCGGCTCAACCCGTCCGAGGACAGATTAGATAAACGACAAGAAACAGTCTCTCTTCCACATTTTGTATTCCCATAGAGGACCGTTCGGCGAGCTTCTCCATTTTAACATGCAAAGCCCGCTTTCATCATTCTTTTTTTTATCCCATGAGAACTACCCTTGGACCTCTCATACAGCAAAGAATTACAGAGCGGGGAAACGAAAGAAGGCTGCCAAAAAAAAAGGGACGGCAAGATCTGAGCAGCTGCTATAGCAATTGTAGGTGTAGCATATTGAGTGAAAAATGCATGTCATATTACTAATCGATTAATTGAATTCTCTCTGTCAGTCTGCAGTGTTGTTTAGATAGAAATTTGTGCTATAAAGATGATGGCAAGGCCAAGCCAACATTTTGTGCCCTGATTTCTCCATCACATGTTGTAGAGGACCGGAAAGAAAGGCTTATCCCGTTGCTTTGATGTTCCTTGCGTACATAATAGTTTTTGCCATCATCCTTTCGATAGAGATGACGAGTATCCTTACAGTTATTGCGCTCCTTTTACCCTACAACGCGAATTCTGGTACCGTTTATCGACTAGTCACTTCTTGAACAAAACAGGGGAATGAGACTGATAAGCAAATTTTAGATGAAGATTGGAAGTTGCGAGGAATTTTGTTATATTAGTGTAGGAATAATCTGTTTTCAAGATGGAATGCGAGCTGCAGTTCCAACTTGGAACTTACATGTCGCCCTGCATCATCTGCATTGACCCAACGGTTGACAAAGTTGGTTTAATGGCTTGGCTTGCTATGTTATGCTAGCTACGTGACCGGAGGTGAAAGCCTTTAAAAGATGGGGCTTCAAAACAATTTTCCGTTCCATCCATTTTTCGCTTCGATTTGGGATGTTCAATCCATTTTCACTTCGACCTGGAGCCTTTGGAACTACTGCATATGGCGTGTTCCGGTAAGCAAGTTCGCTGATGGCACAAGGGATTTGCAAGGTGCCCACAGCGTAAAAGACAGCGCTTCAAAGGGTGGGTTCGCCTTCGACGCATAGTACTGAGAATTCACAACTTAAGGAGAACTCTTGTGCGAGTTACCATGAAGATTTGTATAGGAATGGGATCAATCAAAACAGTACTTTTCGAACGCCTCTGTAAGCAGAATTGACCACCGGATTCTAAATAATTTTTTCTCTAAAGGAACACAACCGAGTAAGGTCAGGCGCATTGACTATGCGACGCTAGTGCTCTCGGCCATTTTTCGTGAAAAGCGGAAGTTGATTCGGTCGATGTTCTAGGTACGACCTACATATACTTTGTAGTATACGCTACCAGAAACTAATTGATTCAAATTTTAGAATCACAAAAGCAAGCAACGAAGTTCCGGCAATTGTTCCATCCGTGCATATGGATACGTGGATCATTAGGATTCGACGATGCAAAATTGAGCTTTACCTCTAGAATTTGCCTAGAATCAGGGAACAAAACTTTATTTAGGAACAGCTGGTCTCGAAAGCTTAAACCAAACAATCTTAAGAGGAACCATAGAAATTGAAACTTCAGGCACAAACTAGAACGAAAAACCACACGCTGACAGTGATCGTCACCTCTTTATTTTGTCGTGGTCAGGGGGCCAGCCTTCACGAACCAAACCGAGTGATTGCACTTACGAGTAATGAAAAGGCAGGCAAATAAATTAACCTGTTACTCCGATACCCCGAACATCCTTTCGCAATTACCGCACTCCAGGAAGATTCCGCGAGAACAAAAGGCTTCGCGTTCGCTCCTCCTTTTCCCTTCTATTTTATAATGCATAGGCTACATAACATAGTGTGACAACAGATGATCCACTCCTTAGCTGGACTAAGTTAGTTCCATACCCTAAAGATGCATTGACAATCCAGATCCATGCAGAAGTACATGTAGAGATAGAGATATTCCGACAGATTCTATCGACTAACAAAGGAATGATGCCAGGCAGGGCGTCTACTTCTGCTTAACGTTAGTGTTTGCAAGTGGAGGAGGAATATTTGAGCTCCAACCAGGAATAGTCCCAGAGGCACCAGGAACAGCCTGCATTGATGAAACCGGGGCCACATTGTTCGAAACAGCATCGGCTTGTATGTTTGCAAGCACTGGAAGTGGGTTGTTCCTGGGGAAGCCACTGTTGTCAAATCTTGGGTGATGCGGATTGATAGAGGTTCTATTAGGAGCTGTATGATGAAAGAAGTGGTCGGCATTTGGTTGCATTGGCATAGCAGCAGTTGTGAATGAATCCATCGGGCTGCTCACAAACGGGATGTCTGAACTAGGCAAGTTTGACATAGCGATGACAAGTGGATTGATTCCAGTAACCCGCTTGACTGCTTCTTCAGCCATTTTCACCTGGAAAGAGAAAGATTGTCGAGCAGACGAAAGTCTTTCAAAAGCAGAATAATTAACCAATATTCATAAAATTTCAAGACATTTCAGAAGGTCTCTAGTGTTTTCAAGATCTATCACACCGGTCCTTTTTTATTGGTGGGAATGGGGAAATTGCTAGGGCTTCGATTCAGTTGACTAACCCTGGTTCAACCATTTCAGCCAGCAATAGAGTCAATCACTTTAAAAGAAGGATTTTGTTAACAAGTGCCCTAGATACACTTGTTAATTAACTAATTAAGGAAACTTCACAGTTTTCAATGCTTTGATATCCTCGTGTCTGCGTAACCACTACTTGGAAAAGTGAATTATTCCTCATTTAGTATGCTTAACAAGTGCCTCTGGAGCACGCATTAACAATACTTTCCATTTATAGGCGCAAGGAATTGAAGCCCTATAATCGGTAGAGATGGTAGCAAACTAGCTGTCTTTTAAATTATTCACAGTTTTATTTATCATGCAGCATGCGGCACCCGAACTTGGGTCCTCATGCTCAGAATAAGAGCAATGAAAACCACAATGATCAAGACAACTTGGTTCTTTATTTTGCTCATGCAATTACTGTTTATATTTGCTCATGCAATTTATATATGTTACATAGTATTGGAATTGTAAATTTTAACTACAGGAACCAATTAAACCACTAATTGTAGCTTTGAACTCCAATCCAAATTTGGGAAAATAAGAGATATCAAGGCTACATTAGACACGAGAGCGAACAATACAGGTAGTGCCTTAATTATAGATGATATACCCACAGCAAAGATGAGGTTTTAGAGTCTGGAAACATGGGAGATACTGGAAGCAAACTCCCAAGAATATTGACAGATATCATAATGAATAGGGTTTAATAGTGTTGATAAACACATCATCGAACATTTATGCCTATGCCTCAAGGTCTTGGGATAAAAAATGGTAAAGGAAAGACAAACAAAAGCGAAGGTAGACCAGACCCCATTCCATAGTAACCAGATCGAGGCAGTGTAAAATGTATTGACATTACCCAATCTAGAAAGTCAAGTCGAATCATGAAGCTGGCATACTTTTATGCCTGATTCTGTAACCTAATCTTTCCCTGCTCTATCCAAGGCAAACAACTTGCTCGATCTAATTTTAAGGCCAAGATAATCTCTCTGTTTCCTTCCTTTCAAGAAGCCTTATAAGCGTTACACTTTTCATATATCCACTTCGTTACATTAGGATGGTGCTAGCGTGTTTACACACTTCTAGGAAACTTATGTTCCATCACTATTTATCAAGTGAGAAATTGTCCCTTCATATGGAAAATTAAGTCTTAAAACATTCTATCCTTGAAATTACTCTTTATTAAACTAAAAGAATAATAGGAGTGGATATGGACACTGCCGAAGTCCTTCAGAATTCCACATTATTTTTGGCCAGATAGCTTGTCATATTTGTTAAGTTCAATTAGATAATACTCAAATTTTTAGATTGTCAGCACCTTTAAATCTTTCTTTTTTTCCTGTTAGATTTGGCCCCCAAAGACAAAATTCTTGGATCTATCCCTGATAGACATCATTCCTTACGCTTCTTTCTATGAAAGCAAACCTTCTCAAAATCAGCCCCTCAATCGATTCATACAAGAAGTTACAGCACCCATCAATGAGAGGTAATCAATTGGTATACTTCCTGAACAATTTAATGGCCAAAGAGTATACTCTTCCTGACATGTGAAAAGGTCAGACCATGTATTTTTCACATAGAGGCCAGATCTTGTCATTGCTAAAACTCAGAACTGAAACTTCATCACTATAATGAAGCAATGCATAAGTAAATCTTATGCTAGTGAATGGATTAAAAGCTGCTTATTTGATCAGAAGAAAGGAGAAGAAATCATGTCAGTTATGACTATGTCTGAAGAAAAAGGCCAAAACCATGACAAGTTAATATCTTTTCCACAATAATGCACATGAGTAACACATGGAATAGCCACACATATATGACATTAAAGTAATAAAGGGGGAGAAAGAGATTTTCAATTAAGAAGTGCAAACATGGTTACATTGTAGAAAGAACGTTTGAGTTATCAACTAAAGCGCCTCGCGTGAATTGACCAAAGAATGTTTTCCACATATAACCATTATTTTCAAAAAGAAACCAAACCTTTGCTCGTAATGTCTCGATGTCAGCTTTCAAAATTCTGTTGTTAACTGAAGCTGCATCATACTCTTGGTTCATGTCAGTGAGACGCTTCAGTAGGGCAGTGTGATCAACCTTCAGTTGGCCCACCTAGACCATTACCAGAAGTGCAGTTCAAAAATCACTACTTATAAGAGCTTTTCAACTGAGATTCAAGTGAAATATATACCTGGTTTTCAAGTTCACTCATGTGCTCCTGTTTTCTTCTTCTGGATCGTCTAGCTGAATCTCGATTTGACTGCATCCTGAGCCACCATAAATACATCAATTGACAAAGCAGTATCTTGATTGTAACACTAGAATTTTATATGGTGACTTCGCTGATGTGAAGATACTATATGAACATGCCAGCCCGTTCTGAAATAAATAAATGTTACAATAACAATAACGCAGTCATAATCAACCCCAGGCCAAGAACCCCACATCACAGAAGATAATTTCAGACAATGATTGAAGTGCAAATTACTGAAAAAGAAGAGGATGTTTGTTTCACTCTGATCCATCAATTCCGTTAGAGATAGGAATATATCTGAAATGGATAGATGGTACAGAAAGCTGCTCTGGACTTGGGGGGAAGACGTTGCATATGTAACTGCGGAATGTAATCACTCTCAGGGTCATATTACTCGATTACAGATCAAAGGGATTTCAGGTTGAAAGTGAGATGGCAACTTTGAAGATGAGAAGTCAAGCTTCTAGTTATATAGATTTTTGCTCAAAGTTCTCTGTCCAGTTGAAACAGTTTTGATGTTTACAGCACAGATTTGGTTATAGGGAATGAACAGATTCATAAGTTGCCAAGATATTTTGCACGAGGATATGAAGGGAATAAAAAATGAAAGGATGTAATGCACCATTGTGCAAAAGCTGGCAAAATGTTGCTACCTTCTAGCACGTCTGACCTCAGCAGGATCTTTGTTTTCAGTGGTTCCAGTGTCGCCTTCAAGTTCGTCATCATCTGAATCCTCCCTTGATGACTCACTTGTTGTTTGCTTAACTTGCAAACCTGAATCTCTTTGTATGGAGGGTAAGGCTGGAACGCCATATGATCCATCATCTGCACCTTGTGGTATTGGCACACCATGACCAGAACCTCAAAGTGATAGACAAGTGAGATGTTTTAGAGGAATTCAACCAAAATCATCTAAGTAACAAGTCCTCTGACAGCAGAAGTGGACATGAATTAACAGTCATAAGTAGGGGCTTGGGGAATACAAAAGATCTGGTTGACTCAGTAAGAGCAAAAACATTTAGGCAGTATTAATCCGGTAACATGAAAATCAAATTTATTGTGAACCATTGCAATATGCTGTTATGAGCAAATGAAATATTTGTAAAGTAATTTGCATAAACAGAAGATAAAAGCTAGCAACACTCAAAGAAAAACAGGGGCATCATCCCTTGGAAAGACGTCAAATAGATATACTAAGCAGAAAAAACGTCATGCTACAAGTAAAATTTTCAGTCAATAAAATTTGAATGGAATAACTTAAGCAAAGAAAACTTCACTCTTTTATCAGCAGATCTAGCAAAACCAAGATAACGGACAAATTCAACCCAAGACAAGCACCATAATACATGTATCTACCACAAATGCAATTGTCAAGCGCATTGTCTGAGATAGCTGGAAAGAAGATGCTCCTCCGGCCATACTGCAAGTTTGGAGCAACCAATGCATCTGATTGCATGCTCATATCTAAGAGAACTACACAAGAGTCAACATGCAAGATGCATCTCCTATGTGTCGCAACTATTGATTTAGTAATCCATGCCTACTACTTGTCGACAGTGGACCTAGTGCAGCTTTTGCTTGACCATCACAGATATTTCAGAGATAAATCATCAATCAGACCACAGTTTTTAATCTGGAACCAATGCTTCTTGTAATTTGTCAAATGTAGTATGCCTCATTCATCTGCAGCTTTTGCTGGCACATCATGTGTTAAACTGTCAAATTAAATTTCATAGGTGAATCCATCAAACCATACATAAGCTACTTATTCTATTTGAAACCAAGACTTTAACACACCTCCAGACAGAACAATGTGAGAAATATGATACACACGTCATGAGAGCCAAATTTTCGAGCAAAAGATGATATTTTACAACAATCATACGCACCTTACTTTAAGACCTTAAGAGAATTTTTGAACAAATTACCTACTGAAAAATTAATTTAGCAAACAAAATTTGCAGAGGGTGATCAAAATAACACGAGCTCACAGCCCAGAAGAAATATTTAAAAGAAACAAGCTATACCATCAGCTTGGATGTCCAACTGTGTAGAAATTGAAGCCTGTAACGGCATCTTGGGAAGACAACTAGGTTCTCCTGGCTTCATAGTTGACTCCTGTAACCACACAATACAGTTTTTTGGATCACAGAGAAAAAGAAAACTACAAGGACAGCAGTTAACGCAAAAGGTTCAGACAAATGGATGGGAATCCTATTTCCATTCCTTATGATTAATAGTATGATTGCTGAGCTCTAAACCTTGAAACAACCTTGCGCAAATATTCAGATAGACACACAATTCACTACAAAGCCAAACCATGACCGTCCATCTCCTATGTACAAGCACTGTGCACACAAGCGTACATAAGTCGATCGATGGACTAAAATTAATACACAACAGCGGGAGAAAACACCACCCATTCACACGCACGAACGTGTTATCACACACAAGCAGAGACAGAGGAAGGATCGATACATGGAAGCGAGCGAAGGCAGCACACGCAATCTCGAGCCGATTCTTGAGGAAAGCGTGGTTGTCAGCAGGATTGACCGCCGGCACCTTCGGCGGCGGCTGATCCAATTGCGCGAGCTGGCCGTTCGGCTTCTTGATCTCGACGACGCCATCGAGATCACCTCCCTCCACCAGTCGCTTCGGGTTCGGCGGCGCGATCGAAGAAGAAGGAGAGATCGAGCCGGAGCACGTCACCTCGGCCAGAATCCTCTCCAACGACCACTCCGATTGGCTCCGTCCCATCGCCCCCGGTGCAGGATCGGCCGCCGATGGCGGCGGCGGCCAGTAGGAGTCGCCGATTTCGTCGACGGGGAACACGGAATTCATCTTCGCCACGATGATTGATCTCTCTCTCTCTCACTGTGTGCAAATGAATTTGTTTATGAATTTTCTACGGTGGGTTTTTGGGGCTCCCCGTTTGGGTTTTTAAGGCGGGGCCCACTTGAATGAGGTAAGGGAAAAAGTTCGGGTGTTTCGTGAACCAGTCTTCCTTCCAGTAGGAAATCGACACGTGTAAAGGCGGGCACCGCAACGCCGAGGGGGTGGTCGGACGGGATTGGGGGTGAGTAGTCAGCAGGGTTCTTATTGGACGAGAGAAAGTCCGTCTTTAAAGAAGTGGGGTCCACTGTAAACTTTACGGTGTAAAGGCGAACTGGGGGATTTCCCTTTTCCCCCCTGGTTCCACGTTGCTTCCAAGACATCCCCATCCCCGTCGTCACCAGGCGTGTTAGTATTCTATTCAATAAAAATTGCAAGAAATGCAATTATAATAGCATTTCCTAAAATAATTTTAAAACAGCACGCGATTAATGAAAAGCGTCCAATTCGATAAAATACGAATAAAATACATCTTCAGATTGATTCAGATGATAAGGTGCCGTTGTGGTCCTCTTATTTATGTTGGACACATTTGACTAGAGTCAATTCTTGCAATAACCAATTATGCCCCCGCAAACAGCAATTTTTACGTTTTTCGCAATCAATTTGTACTTATTAACAGTCATAATCCGCCAGCGAATACTAAATATGGACTTCAATGGTACCGAACATGCTAATGGGTCAGTAAGTCACAAGCCTCAGCTCCTCCAAGGAAAATGCACGATAAATGCGATTGAAGGCTTAATCGAGAACTTGTGATATCGAAAGGAAGTCGTGGCCCCTCACACGTGCCACCTAGGTAGTTTGTTTTCTCTGCAACTATTTATGCATCCTAGGTGTCTAATCGACTTTAAATAAGTCAGATGCTTACATCCTTGGTTTAGTGTGCCAACTCAAACCTAGGATTTAGGAAGGTTCTAAGAACTAGGGGCACTGCAGATCGAACATCCCTGATTTGTATAAATAATAGGTGCTACAATTGACATGAGCGCGTCGGACTTGTTAATGAAGGGGGAACTTCGAGCGGAGATGACCACACGCTGGCTCAAATCGATATCAGCTTTTGGCATTGCTGGTGACGTGTAGATAAAGCGTTGCTGATTGGAAGGATGAATTCGCCCTAGAGGCAGTAATTCTACATGATGACGACGGGTCTTGTTTTGGGAATGGAATTCTTCAGTAGAGTTGATGACATATTTGAGATGAGGGCCAAGTCTCTTGTCATCGCCGATTAGAAATGCCAATGTGTAGTGCCGACGATCGGTGGGTTGACAACGATCGGGGCCATCGTCACGATTCGACTCGTGGAGGGGTGGCCGTGAAACGAGAAGCCCATGGCCATGGCCAAGCCGAGGGTAAAGCCACAGCATTTGGAGGGGCCAAAGGTGGAGCTGGTGCCGTCCAAGCCAACTTATGATTGGGTGCGACCGATGTTCTATTTCTGGAAGTGGGGGACTTGTCGGGCAACATGGAGATGGAAAAGCCAAAGGAGGAATTGCTTTTGGAGCGAGTTGCGACTCGTGAGTCATGCAACCGTCGAGTCAAAGAAGGGAAAGACTAAACGGCGAGGGAGACAGAAGAACCGCCAATCTCCTAAAGGGGCCGATGATCTAAGGGAAGGATCTGATCAGGCAAGAAAAAGACTTCTCAGCACCGAGGGCGTCGCTTAATTGGGTGAGGAAGAATGTCGCGGGACGGAAGTTTCAAGGTGCAAAAGAGCCTAGGAGGTGGCCAAGATGATCCAAGGTGTCTTGACGTTTCTAGGAGTTGAGGGTTTTCTTGTATTTCTAGAATTTCATAGGGGCATTACAGAAATTATAGGCAGTATTCGTGTATTAAGTTGGGGTAATTAGTATATGGGGAAATTGGATCTCGAATGTCAAATCATAAGGAGATCTATGATTGTAATTTGAGAGGCTCATGTATATGTAGTAGTCCGCTCTCATTCATTAGTATAATCTAATACACTCTCCACGATTTGGGTGGGCTAAATGAGCGAGCGAGTGAGTGACTAGAGAAGGTTGAGCTTTGGCTACTTAAGTAAGGGGTGACGAGTTATTTGGAGCCAACGTGCCACGCTGTCGCAATCTCAAGTGTCGGCCCGTAACATGAGTAAGGAGGACTCAAACCAGCTCACTTCGAGCTCGATCTAATGAGATATATGGCGATCTTCCTATTCCAAATTTGTCTTGAAATTTTAGTTTGTGGGATAATCTTTCTACCCATTGATTAATACTGCCCAATTGTTTCGTTTAGTTATTATGTCTCTGACTTCCATTGATTAATTAAGAGTGAAGATTTTTGGTTGATTTTCATTTGGAGATGTACAACTGATTAATCTAATTAATGTTATTCAAATTTGAAAAAGTAGATGTGCTCTATGCCTGCCTTTGGATTATGCATTATTCAATTTGGCCGTGCATTGTCACGGGCTTAGCTTGATGCGGTTGTCATGTTTTGAAAATTATTTTTGTGATGTGATGGGTAATTTTCGCCCCACGTCTGCTACAAAGGTGATCGGTTCCATGGGGATTCGATTCATAGCTCAGAACTTGGAATCAATCATGTGCCCCTTGTTTTGAAAAGTGGAAACGAGATCGGAACGTATCAGACCACCCGTTTCCTGATTTTGGAATAGATGACTTTTTCTCTTTTGAGTAACAAATTAAAATCTTATTGTACAACATAAAAATTGCAAATTTTGAACAAGAAAGGTAGCCTTGGGTCAAATTTTTGCAAGTGCAATTTTTTTTTTTTTTATTGATAGAAAGCTTTGAAACCGGTTGAACCAGTATAAAGACCGACAATTTCTGCTTTGGAACGCAGAAACGAATTGTTGGTTCTAGATTTGGGGGAAAATGACATCATGAGTGCCATAAATTTTGTACGGAGATCACTTGAATGCCATAAATTTTTAAAAACGCTCACTTGAGTGCCGTATCGCAGGAAATCCGACGTGAATGCCCGAAAAGCACACGTGGATGCCAGACACTTGTGCTTTTCCGGCGTCCACATTGGATTTCCGGCAATACAGCATTCAAATGAGCGTTTTTAAAAAGTTATGACACTCAAGTGAGCAAAAAAAAGGTTATAGCACTTAAATAATCTCCATACAAAATTTATGGCACTCATGGTGTCCAAATCGCTAAGTTCGGCTTTGAATCGAATTGACTATGCTGATTTCATCTAGTTGTTAGGTTAAATTGGACTTGATGCTTACCCTATATCCTCGACTTACCCAACCCCATAATATTTTTTTATAAAGTTCTTTTTATTTTCAAATAAGGGAACCAACATAGAGACCCAGACCCGGTTACGTGAATGCTCATGGAACACTTCACAAGTCTCAAGATTTGCTTAAACCCGTTTATTTGGCTTCAGTAAGCGGCCTAGACTTTAAACAATTCACACGTGATTGCTGGAATTTTAAATAGTTGATCTCAGTCCCTAAACTACAAATCCCTCGCAACCAACTAAATCAACTTTGTGGAGTTTATTTTGAGTCACAGTTTCTACACATGATTTGTATTATTTTTTGTGCCAAAAGTTGTATACTGAAATTACTTTAATACCAAAAGTTTTCAACGAATCTCTTAAGTGCTAACTTTTTAAAAAATCAATTTTTTAAGTGCCAACTCTGATATTGGTCGCCCAAAATCCAACGTGGCCTTTTTCATTAATTTCTTAGGCCGACGTGGCTTGCCAACATGTCTAGTCAGAATCTAACCCCAAGACGTTGTCTACTAGCTTTTTTCCAAATAAGAACCCTAAATCGCCAAATTGAAAGAGAAACCCAATTTGAGACCCTAACAGCCATTTAACAAAAAATCACACCCTAATTCGGTTTGCCCCAAAATTAACAGCTCAATCTTGCAAACAGAGGGCAGGAGCTTAAGCAGCAGCTCAAATTTGTTTCAACAAAGCAAAGAAGAAGGTGAGTGATACAGTTACTGTGGGTTACTAAGTCCAAGAAGAAAGCCGAGCCCTAATATTGGCCTTGGAGCCTTAATTTTTCTCTCCAATTGAGCGACTCAATTAAAGAGGACGAACCTGAGTGAGTGAGAGCGATAGAGACGGCGACGAGTGACAACAATCGAGTGAAGGCGAGCGAGAGCCAGTGAGAGGGAGAGTGGTGTGATTGGAGCCCTATTCCTTGTCATTTTGAGTTAATTCTCTCTCTCACGGGTCCGGTCAAGTTCCAAAACTTGCCTAATAAAGTCCTGCTTCACGGTCTTCTTATTCGTCTTACTCCTAATACGTCTTTTTGTACTTTCCAAGGAAAGTTTTACTCGAACTTTGACTCACGATTTCCTTATTCCAAACCCAATTGACATGATTCTTGTTGCTAGAAAGCTCGTAAGTTCAAGTTTTCAAAATTGACTTCGAATAAGAAAAAAGGGAAAAAGCCACAAAAAATCACAAACTATGACCACTAGGAGTGATCGGTTCCTGGTCTGATTCGATCCCACCCAAGAATCGAGAACTGGACCAGCTAGTCTTGGGACCGGACCGGACTGATCGGTTTGGTTCCCGAGCGGTCCAATGAAACGGTGGACTGTATCAGCAAATGTTTGATCCGATCAAAAACCTAATTGACACTAAAAGTATTTTTTAAAACAAAATATATTGCAATTATCCCCAAGCACAAAAATCCAGACTATCTGCATTTGAACCTAGAATGGGACATGGGCTGCTAAACCAACCACCAAGATATAGGACATATTTCCATCTCATCTTAGGCACCAATAAGAGAGACTTGAACGATCAAGCAAAAATTATTTACTAAGACAAGCAGCACAACTCAAATAGCAAAAACTTTGACCTCAAGAAAGAACAAACAGAGCTAAAAGAATGAGCAGTAAAGCAAAGCATAAGACACCCAAGATAGAAAAGTTGGGAAATTTGAAAGATCCCCCATAGCAGAACACATTGAATGAATTGGGCACGAAAGGCAAAGTAACATAAGCAGCACAAGACATGTACATTATACAATCGTTAGAGGGAGGCATCGAGCTCAAGCGAGAGCTCAAGCGAGAGGGAGGCGTCGAGTAGCTTGACTCGATCTCGAGCGAGAGGGAAAGAGCGAGGCGTGACTCGTGAGAGGCTAAGAGGTGAGAGGGAAAGACTGAGAGAGGGTCGAGGCGAGAGCCAAGAGGCAAAGCGATTAGGGTTTGTGAAAGAGGACCTACTGCCGAGGCGTGAGAGAGGAGAGGGAAAGGAGGCGTGCATGCGAGCGGTGGTTTATGTTTAGGTTTAAGACATAAAAAATAAGCAATCCGGTCCAAGCGGTTTGGTTCCCCATTAGAACAGAGAATCGGATCGATAATCACCAGTTCCGATTTTACAGAACCGAGAACCTTACCATTGCCCCTGGGAACTGACCTGTCCGGTCCAATTCGGGCGATTCCCGGTACAATGGTTTTGTCTTGATCACCCTTAATGGCCATTGTGTCACATTTATCCCAAACTTTTTTTATAATACTAAAAATCCCAAACTGTTGTCATTGTGACACATTTACCATAAACTTTATCTTATGACATAAAAAAATCCTAAACTTGTACCTATGTGACATATTTACCATCCATTAAGGTTCGGTTAGATGATTTTTCAGCCAAAATAATGTCATTTTTATTTCACTTAAGCCACATGGGCGTTATGTCAATACCGTTTGCTTCTAGCCTCCACATAAGCATATTTTTAATGGTTCTCATTGACAGAACTTTGACAGAAGATAAATGTGTCCCATAGGTACAAGTTTGGAATTTTTGGTATCACAAAAAAAATTAAGATAAATGTGTCACAGTAGACATAGTTTAAAATTTTTTGTGGCATTTTCCTTAAGAAAAAACCAACAACTTTGTTGAAGTCATCACGATTAGACGGTCCAAATCAAAAGACACGATATTCAGTGACCCGGTATCAAATTGGGGCAAATAGGTATCGTCAAAATGATCTAGACAAGTAACACCCATTTGAATCCCTTGATCGCTCTTTTTGACGAGGCTCAACATCGAGTCAAAGCCGATCAAACTCAAATCACACTTTGAAAATCATAGCTAACAATGAGATGTCTACAACGAGGACCATGACTCCATTAACATAAGGGAAATGATGAACTGACGACACCATTACTCTTTCAAGAGTAATGGTGCCTTCTCCACCACCAGTTTCTTTTTCTCATTTTCTTTGGAAAATCAGGAATATAAAATCTCAGTTGTGATTCGTGTAAGTGGAGTTCCTTATATATATGGAAAAAGAAAATAGGATTAATACCACGAAAAACCTTAAATTAATACACTTGTAACAAATTTACCTCAAACTTTTTTTTACCACAAAAAATCCCAAATTTGTACAACTATGACAAATTTGCCCCAAACTATACATAGTTTGAGATTTTTCGTGGTATTAGCCCAATTTAACAGAAACTAACGGAGGGTAAATTTGTCACAGATATATCAATTTGGGGAAAATTTGTCATAAACGTACCAGTTTAAAGTTTTTCGTGGTCAAAAAATTAGTTTTTAATAAATTTATCATATGTGTACCAATTTAGAATTTTTCGAGGTAAAAAAAATAATTTATAGTAAATTTGTCACATATGTACCAGTTTATGATTTTTTGTGATATTAACCCGAAAAAGAAATAGAGCAAAAAAAAATTAATTTGAAAAAAGAATTAACTACTGAAAGAAAATAACAAGAAGTATTCATCGAAAAGAGATTACTAATGTTATCGATCTCATTTTCTCCACTAGCATTATCTTCGTCAATCACTTTACCTCTAATACAAACCACAAATATCTAAAATGTTTTTGAAAGAACAAGGATTGATGGTGGGTTTGGTTTAGCATTTGGAAGGAGTTTTCGGCCTGAATGCTCCTTTGCGAAATGTTGAACTGTTTGGCAAATTTTTTCAAGGGAGCATTCAGCCAAATGCTAACCTTAGAAAGGCTGAAATGCTGAATGCTGGTCCCTCCAGCATTTAGCATTTCAGCATTGAGCATTTCAACTTTTCCAAGGCCAACATTTGGCCGAATGCTCTATTGGAAAAACTTGTCAAACAGTTCAACATTTTACAAAGGAGCATTCATGCCGAAAACTCCTTCCAAATGTTGAACCAAACCCACCCTAAGAATTGTATTTCTAAAAATGATATTCTCATAGTGAAGAACTAAAGTTGATGTTCAATATATCACTTTCTCATAATCAATATAAAGAAATTTAGCAATGAATCTTTCTTGTTTCAACGCTAGGAGCTCACTTGTATTAAATTTGTAAACTGTTTTTTTTTCATATTTGTATATTTAACAGATTTCAAGATCTTAAAATTACCCAAACTTATAGTGCACTAGATGTTATTATTTGATTGAGCAATGTTCATTGTGCATTAAAAAGTTCCACCTCAATTTTTAATGAATCATTTCTTACTTGATTCTTATTAATTCCCTTTTGTTCCTTTAAATAAAGGGATATGTTCCTAATAAGTCCTAAAACTTATAGGGAAAGTGCGTTTAAGTTCTAAAACTTACAAAATATTCAAATAAGTTCTAAAACTTGTCAAAATGTTACGTTCGAGTCCTTTCCGTTAACTCTGTTAAGTAATTAATTTCTTTAGCGTTTTTAATTATTTTTCTTTTCCAAATCAAATTTAAATTAAATTAAAAAACTAAGAATAGACAAAACTCAAAAAAAAAAAAAAGGGAAAACAAAGGGGAATGGCAGACCTTGCCGGTGAGGCATTGCCGCCGGCGCTGCCCATCGCCAGAGGGGCCGGCGGAGGTCACCGGCCCTGGGCGAGGGTGGCCGGCCCCGAGCGAGGCCTGGCCGGCCCTCGCCTAAGGCCGGCAAGCCTCGCCCAAAAGTGGGTCGAGAAACCCAGATCTGGGCGACCCACTTCTGGGCGACGCCGGCCATCGCTCACGTACTGCGTGAGCGAGAGGGGGGGGGGAAGGGATGTCACTGTCGCTCGCGTACTACGCAAGGGAGGAGAAGCCGTTCGTGAGATGGGTGAAGAAGTATGCCTGTGCAGCGCCAGGGACGAGGCGTCGTTCGCGTTCGGGCTGGTGAGCTAGGGCGTCGCCGAGATCCCCCAGATCGTCACCAACTTCAGCACCAAGTCCAGCCATGGCGTCTCCCTCACCTGCCTCGGGCGAGCCTCGTCGGCCCTCGCCGGCCTCGAGCGGGCCTCGTCGGCCCCTCGCGATGGCCGGCGTCGCCCAGAAGTGGGTCGCCCAAATCTGGGTTTCTCGACCCACTTCTAGGCGAGGCTCGCCGACCCTGGGCGAGGGCCGGCGAGGCGTCGCTCGGGGCCGGCCACCTCCGTCGGCCCCTCCGGCGATGGGTGGCGCCGGCAGCAGTGCCTCACCGGCGAGGCCTGCCCTTTTTCCTTTTTCTTTTCTTCCAGTTTGTTCTATTTTTATTAAAATGTTAGTTTTTTTAGTTTTTTAACTTAATGTAAATATGATTTGGAAAAGAAAAATATTTTAAAATGCCAAATAGGAAAAAAGAAATAATTAAAAATGACACGTCAGCATTTTCCGTTAGTTTAGTTGACGGTGTTAACGAATAGGACTTGAATGTAACATTTTGACAAGTTTTAGGACTTGTTTGAACCTTTTGTAAGTTTTAGGACTCAAACGCACTTTTCTTGTAAGTTTTAGGACTGATTGTGAACATATCCCTTAAATAAACTAGAAAGTACCACTTCCTGTTGCCCAATCTCTCACGGGAAACTTGTGGTCCAAATTCCACGGTCAGAAACTTGTGGCAACTTCATTTCTTTAAACGAGACCGTAAATTCTTGAAGTAATTTCATGTTAATTATGGAATTATTTCGTAATAATTACATATTTGAGCCTCTAATCTTTTTCTTTATAAATGGATTTCGGCTGAGCCCGGACCAAACCAAACAATTTCTATGCGGCCAACGTTTTGGGCCGAGCTAAGTGACGACGGTCCGACCCGTTTTCCAGGAGGGGCAATTCCGTAATAAAACTCAAAAGCAGACCCTTTTGCGTAAAGGGGATCTCTTTTTAACGGAGCATAAAGCCACTTCCATTTCAGTGTCTCTCCTTTCTTCTTCCTCGCGTCTCTCTGCGTTCAGCACTCGAACGAATCACCCCCCACCCGCCGAGCTCCTCCCTAAACCCTCTCTTCAATCCCTCCGTGGTTGCACCGTTGATGCTCTTCCCAATCGCTCATGTCGAACAACCCGAATGAAGGCCCCGCCGACGAGTTCCTGGAGCACCTCCTCGGCCTCCCGAACTTCGCCGCCGCGGCGGAGGCCGGCCTGGCTCCGGGCGACGGGAGCGGCTTGTCCGTGACCGCGGCCACTCCGATGATGCTCCAGCTCGGCTCCGGCGACGGGTCCGGCCACATGTCCGCCCTCGGCGGCGGAGGGGGTGCGGCCGCCGGCGGGGGATACCACGGGACGGTGTTCCCGCTGGGGCTGAGCTTGGAGCAGGGGAAGGGAGGGTTCTTGAAGCCAGAGGAGGCGTCCGGGAGTGGCAAGCGGTTCCATGAGGAGGTCGTCGATGGCAGAGCTTCGGCTGTTAAAAACGTAAGTTGGTTATCAAATTACACTCTCTGCGCGGATTGTTTCCTTCTCGTTGAGCTCTGTTCGGCAGAATAGAGGTTGGAGAGATGCAAAAGAGTGATATTTCTCGCTGCTTTCATTTTCTTCTTCGCCTGTTTGTTTCTGTATTGCAAATTGGTATGTGAAATCGAAGCTATGTGGAAAGGGATGGTCGAAGCCTCTGCTGGTGGAGTATTGTTCTTGTTTGGCCAACTTGGTGATTATGCTGTTGTAGAATACGTTGCTTCATAGACGAAGGACGTCTCGGCAGTTTCTTAAAGTCGATGCATATGATTGTTTCTTAATCATTTCTTTGCAGAAATCGGATTTTATCCACTTCTTTAAGTATGGGGAGTTCAAGAGAAATCATATAAACTTATATGATTCCGATCATCTCTAGTCCCGCTAAATAGCCGCGCATATTCGTTGCCGTGTAATTTCGTATTAATTGTGTCCCATTTTTCTGATGGAATTTAGAGCTGGGGGACTAATTATTTATTCTTGTTTGCGTTCTACTTTGTCCAAACAGCTGCACTCCCTGTTTCCCGACTACCTAGATGTTTCGCCAATGGCTTCTTTTGAGAATCGAGATGTGTGTTGATAAAGTTTTATTGTTGTTAATCATTAGCTCACTAATTTCCATGTTTGATCTTCTCCTTAAGTCAATTCAGCGGCAAATTTTGTATTTAAAGCTTTATGGTTCTCATGGCTTCCTGTTATGTGCCAAGTTTCTGTGGGGAGGATGGTTGTAAGAGTTACACTTAGGCAGAGCTTTCATAATTCCACACGTAGGCGTAGATAGGGCTTTCAAATCATTCTTCTCTCCACATACTCATATTTGATGATTCATAGTTCCACTGTACTCTTTTCTTCCTACATGCGTGACGACTGCTCATCAGACTATGAGGCAGAGGGCAGCTGCTAGTAGACAGAGATCTGGGTAGACAGGTGCACATGGTAAATTCTTACCAGTCAAGAATGGAGTAGAAAAGCTGGCCAAATCTTTAACTCTTCTTCAAAACTTAATAGTCTGTCCTGGATCTTTTGGTTGTTTGTATTGAAGTCCAATCCGATCAAGAAGAAATTGTCTAGCAAAAGAGACAAAGTCCTCCAGTTACAAGTAGAAATTGCAAGGGATAAGGTAGGAACACTATGAAATGATAGATCCTCGTAGGCTAAGCCTAAGACCAAACTGATTGAGCAGAATGCAGAGCATGACGACTCTGGTATCTTAAAAGATGTTTCTTTCTGTGGTGTTTCGGTGATTTTCTCATTAGCTCATATATATGTGAGTAAAAATGTCAAGTCATTAGGAGGAGTGATTTTTCAAGGTGGAAAATGACCTCATAACTTGATAAGTGTTACAAGTAAAGGGAGCTGGTTGAAAGCATTATGAAAGCAGTACCTATATTTGAAGGCTTTCAGAGAGAATGATCTATATTTAATAGATCGTGTTTCATTCTGCATTTTTTTATCATGTGCTAAATTGTAGAAGAATAGACTATGTTGGAAAGGGTTTGCATTATGCAATTTGTTTTGGTCAGAGCATTTTGCAATGTAAGCATGTGTTTAATCTAATTCTGCTGTTTATGTTGTGTTTCTGAATTCAATATATGATATGAAGGAAGTGTTTCCCCACTGTTAAACCTTCTAAGCAAATATTGTCAGTGATTTGACAGTCCTCCGCTGTAGTATAGTTCTATTGGCTTGCTTCCCCCAAGATATCTTGTCTTTTCTTTCTGTGGTTTTTGTTTCTCTCTCTCTCTCTCTCTCTCTCTCTCTCTCTCTCTCTCTCTCTCTCTCTCTCTATGGTGCATTGTCGAGGACATGTAGTGCCAGTACGAGGTAGTTCCTTCTTATACAATATTTTGTCGCTATTTCCTGACAAGTTCCTTCTTTGTCAGGTATTTCATGGACAACCAGTGCCCAACCCTGTTCCTGCAGCCCCACATCCACCAGTGATGCGGCCAAGAGTAAGGGCAAGACGAGGACAAGCTACAGATCCCCACAGCATTGCTGAACGAGTAATTACTATATGCGCTTGCAATATGAGATTGAGCCATCTAAGTGCGAACTGACTGAAAATGCATTGTGACCTAATCAAACTCTAATATTGCTTGAGCTTAACTTTTGACAAAGACTTTTTTCTCATTCATATAGAGAGCCCGAGAGGTTACATGCAAGATATCCATTTGGCCTTCTCATAAGGAGTGGCTACTTATCACTAGGTCTTCCAGCATAACAGAATCATATTTTCCATTTAAGTGATTACCTTTTTCAGGTCTCTTCAAAAGGATTTAGCTGCTGGTTTTATATTTAACATTTATTTAGAATAGTTCTGTCATCTGGGATATTTTACAAAGAGAACCCTTCTTTCGAGTTGAGTTCATCTAGCCACGGATTGTCATGCATGCTTGTCAAATATGGATATAAGGTCGATAAGGACTTGTGCCCTTATGCTCTTATACAGCTAATGGGATTTTAATTATGACCCTGTGAGGTTGACAGGATTGACCGGACAGTTCCACAAATATTGGCCTTTAAGTTATTGAACCTTGCTTTTATAAGTTTAGCCTTGAAAAGAGATGCGTCTATCCACTCTGCTTAAAATTTTGCAAACACACTTTGTTGTGGGAACTGCGCCAACAGTGGTTTTTTGTTCATCTGCAGTTGCGGAGAGAGAGAATAGCAGAAAGGATTAGACAATTGCAAGATCTGGTTCCAAGTGTTAACAAGGTCGGTATCTCTGTTCTTAGATCAGTAAGGATCTAAATTTTGGGATCTATGCTCATTCTTCAGTATTCTTTTCCCCCTCTCGGTCTGTTTATTGTTTTTGGTTTGGTCTATGCTCGGAGAAAGGATAGGGTATTGTCCTGTTATGACAACAAAGACACAAAAATTTAATAAAGGAAATTCTTACATTGAGTTTATGATGCCAAATCAAAAAAATTCATTGTTGGCTTGAAAAGGGGATAAAGAGAGAAGACTTCGTGGATTTTGTTCTTTGAGTTGTAAATATCATGTGGATCAAACCCAATACTAATGCTCATCTATTCTATATTTATGAATAACTCAAAAGGTTTTTGCTTTTAATTGAGTGTAATAGCTAAAGAGATTGGGACATTATGGAATGGGTTATCATTTATGAGGCATTATCTTATCTTCTTGTTTGGCCAAGCTTCATAAAGTGTCATATACTTCTTGAATTTGAGTAATTCAAAATTAGCTATATATCTTCCCTTTTCTTTTGGCCTCTCTTTGCATTATCCAAGACAGGAAAGTTCTTTATGCTATTCAGAAATAAATAATCTCACTAATTTTACTACATATTTCCTTGTTGATTATTGCAATTTTTTCAGCATGGAGCTTATACATATACAGTAATTATTAATCAATTGCTTTGACCATGCAGACAGATAGAGCTGCCATGCTTGATGAAATTGTGGAATATGTGAACTTCCTGAGACTCCAAGTTAAGGTAAACTAGACATGATCTTTCATTCAATAGTTCCTGTTCCTTGTGATGAGATTCGAGGGCATTTTCTTTTTTTGGCCATTAAGCTTCACATGATGAAACTTGAAACACCGATTTCGTTGTCTAATTTTTGGTATTCGATTGATAATAATGTCTCTCTTACAATCACTTTCAATTTTTGGCTAATTGTGCGCTTGAATTGTGTTTTCTCATGTGGCAATGCTTTTTGTGCTGGGGGGTTGACTATTAGTTTGTTAAAAATTGTTGTGGTTCTTTAAGATTAGCCACCTTTAACCGACTGTAATCCATCTTGAACTACTGACTTGTCCTTTTGCGCAGTTCGTAAGTTAACTTACTTTAAATATATAATTTGGAGAAGTACCCTCTGCCTTTTGAGTTTTGGGTGATAGTTCAGGCATTGTTTTGAAAGTTCTTGGGAATGAACTTTATCTTTGCTTGATGCTGCGTATAGGGAATTGGAATTGATTAAGCACGTTTCTTTTTTAACACGAATTCTTTTTTTGAGTTGCACAAGTTATTTCCAAACTGGTATTTCAAAGATATGGTGTATAACATTTCTTTTAATATGGACATACATTAGTACAACTTTTACTGTGCCATGTAAGTGAGCCACTTGATGGCCTATTTTTGAGTTGTCAATGGCGGATGGATGATGCAGAATGAGTTCGAGAGCCTGAGTATTTTTAATTTAATTGCCTTTGCAGGTTTTGAGCATTAGTAGATTGGGCGCAGCTGGTGCAGTGGCACCACTTGTGACCGACATCCCACTATCATCTGTCGAGGTGACAAATTAGAAAATAACCACATTGTCATGATGTCTCTTTATCTCATGATGAACTTTTGAGGCATTCTACTCATTTTTGTTCGTAATTTAGGAAGAAGGCGGTGAAGGCGGAAGAAACCAACCGGCCTGGGAAAAATGGTCGAACGACGGCACGGAGCGGCAGGTCGCTAAGCTCATGGAGGAGAACGTCGGCACCGCGATGCAGTTCCTTCATTCCAAGGCTCTCTGCATCATGCCAATCTCTGTAGCCACCGTGATCTACCAAACGCAACCCCCAGACACCTCCTCCCTCATCAAGTCCGAAGGCAATCCACCATCCTAGACCCGCCATAACATGGGCACCTCCCCTTTTTCCAGGTCCCACCAAAGACTCAACTAAACACTCCTTGGTCCCCACTTTAGTTTGTCCCGACACCTTCAAAAATCTAGTTGATGGCCCTCCTCGAATTGCAATCAAAGTCAGATGCCATAGCCCCTGCTTTTCCGCCCTCTCTTTAAGCTTTTCGCCGGGACAGGGTTCGATGTCAATGCCTAATAAAATACTAGCTGGCCCCTTCATGTCTTTGCCAAGTTCAACTAGAGGAGAGATATTCAAACCCTCGCTAGATATGCTCTCTCTCTTTTCTCTCTCTATTGGTGGGTTTTAGTGGAGAATGATGTGAGCAACTTTATAGTGGGTGGGGGCTCTTGTTTTTCTTGGTAGTGGGTCGGTGGGGCCTTGTGAAAGGGATTGGTTGTGTAAAGTACCAATTGTATAATGTAATGCGTAATGTGTTTGGAGAAGGGAATGGATTGCTTTGGGTAGAAAAAGGGGAAATTGGATAGAAAGGTTGGTCCTTTCACTAAGTGTTCGTAGTCCAAATGGATTTTGATAGTGCCGTTGCCCTACTTTTTTGGTAGCTTGATGAGGGGCGCGTGGGTGGGGATTTGTTTCGAAAAAGTGATTTCGACTTGCCCTTTTCCTCGAGGAAAGATTTCTTCTGGGTCATTATTGGGATGTGAAATCTTTGATGAAAGGGGACAAAGATGGGGGTTGTTGGGATTATTTGAGAGTTTTCTATTAACGAATGGTTTGATTTGTTTTGTGGTGGAGCATTTAGCTCGGTCAGTCCCCTCACTCGTTCAATAATAATTGAGGGAGACTGGTTTGTTCCCCGCCGTGATTTTTTTTTTTTTTTGGCCAATCCCGCCGTTATTGAAGCATGCATTTTTTAATAGAAAAAATGGATAAGTGCGCTAAAAGTCTTAAAACTTGTTATGAAAGTGCAATGAAGTCTTAAAATTTTTAAAAAGCACAATCAAATTCTAAAACTTGTTATAAAAATGCAATCAACAAAAAGACTTTATTACATCAATTTGATAATTTTTAGGATTTAATTGCATTTATGAAATTTTAAGGACTTAATTGCACTTTCATGATAAGTTTTAAGATTTAATTACACTTTTGAAAAGATTTAGGATTAAATTGCACTTTCGTAATAAGTTTTAAAACTTCCAATGCATTTATCCCTTGAAAAAATTACTAGAAAAAACAACAAGAAATCATAAGGATCGAATCACACATTTGACTTTAATTGTAAGATTTGTTAACTTTCGCGTTATTTCCACAACATTTACGATGAGCTTAAACAATTGTTGAATACACACTACCAAGATAATTTGCCTAATAATAAAAGGGTTACCTGTCTTCCACAATGACATGAGCTCGATTCATATTTGTGAGTGAATCTTTGGATAGCACATGCTGTGTTGCCTAACTATAGCATACCTCTTGTAGAGAGATTTTTCGGCTACTAGAATCTTTGTGGAGCTACGGGGATGAGCTCTCCGACCTCAAACTTTGTTAGTCCCAAGGGATGCAGAGTATTCATGATTGAAATCAAATATTCCAAAGCGGTGTAAGACCTTTGTGGTAATGCTCAAAGGGGGCCACTAGCGTTGGTCGTCTCTCTTTACACTTTTACTTACAGAAAAGAGTTGCATGAAATCGTTAATAGCCATAGTAAGGGAAAAAGACGTCATAAGTGTTATAACTTTCGTATGACGTTTACTTGGTTAACATAACTTATGTACAGTGCTCACTTAAATGCCATAATTTTCTTTCTAATTACTTGAGTGTCATATAACTTTTTAATCAATTACTTGAGTGCCATAAATTTTTACTAACATTCGCCACAAATACCATGCCACATTGGATTTCCGACACTTGGGTGAACTTTTTTTTTAAAGTTATAATATTCAAGTGATTAATAGAAAGTTATAGTACTTAAGTAATAGAAAAAAAAATTATGGCAACTCAAGTGAGTGTCGTACAAAAGCTATAGTACTTGTGCTATTCTTATCTCATCATAGCAATAACCAAATAATATTTGTTTTTTTTTTTTTTGTCATTCTTGCTGATCAAGGTAAGCTCAAAGTGGCATTAGTGATTTTTTTAATAAAAAATTTGGCTTTTGCATTTAGGGAGTTTTATTTAATATTAAACTTCTAGAACCATTCACATGTGGGCATTTAAGGCAATCTTGAGTAATGGAGAAGATTTTCATAATTCAAAAATAAAAATGGCTTTTCATTTTGGCAAAGAAAAATTGAAAAGATCCTTTTTTGCTTTCAAAAAGCCAAACCACGAAAGCCTCTAATTTGTTAAGGAAGTAACAACTATCATTCTACTTGTATCGGTAGATTAATAGGAAAATTATCCAAAAAGTTCTAAATTTATTACATTTTTGTCAATTCAGTCCTAAATCTTTTGATTTTGCCAATTGAATCTTAAACATTTTCAAGTTTTGCCAATTGAGTCCATTCGATCAATTTTGGCCGGAAATTGTTGATGTGGACGCTGGCTGTTTATCGGCGCTGACGTGGATAATTTTAAATAATATTTTAGCATTTTTTTGAATTTTTATATTTTTATTTCCTTTGTCGGCCACAGTGAAGAAAAAGTGAAGAGGAAAAGAAAAAGAAAATATCAAATATTAAAAATTGAAAATTGAAAATTATTAAAATATTATTAAAATTTGTCCATATCAGCGCGGACCATCCATGCCACATAGGACAGGGCATCCATGTTAGCAATTTCCAACCAAAATTGGCTGGATTAACTCAATTGAAAAAATGTGAAAAGATTTAGAACTTAATTAGCAAAATTAAAAGGTTTAGGACTGAATTGACAAAAGTGTAATAGATTTGGGACTTTTTGAATAATTTTCCTGTAGATTAACCAATGACAAACCAATCATATAAACTGGACATATGACATTTAATGTGAAATACCACTCCAAATCTAAAAGCAATTACCACGATGGACCACCCCTCTAATAGTCATTATAATCGCTAACGATAAGTTATTGAAGGATCCGTAATTGAAGTTGCAATTGTCGAATCGAGCATTTTAATCTCCGTTATCGAATTGTATCTAAACCTATCGAATGCCCCTTAACTACAAGTTTGAATGCTTTATTCATGCCGATCATTGGACCTACTACGAAACTTTAATTGTCCAAAAATCTGATGACAATTGTGGACTCGAATCCAAATAATCATCACTTTATATCAATATTGTGCGATATGAATTTAGATCGATTACAAATGGCGTATTTTCTATCAGACGGACAAAGTTGAAGGACGGACGAAAGAGAACATGAAGATGCTCCACTTTGTCAGAGACATATTTAGGAAAAAGTATACAGACAGGCTTGCGTATTCTTCATCCAAAACTTACCAAAAAAATCATAAATCTATTTCAATTGTGTTAATTCAGTCATAACCATTTTTTTATTTTACCAATTGAGTCTTAAAACCTTTTGCACTTGTGCCAATTCAATCCATCTAGTCAATTTTGACTGCCGAGCGTTGACATGGATAATTTTTAATAATATTTTTCAAATTTATTATTATTTTTTTCCTTTTTTTTTCTTTCTCTTTCTTTTTTTTTGGTTCCCTCCTTCTACATCTAGCCGATCGCCGTCGCCGAACCTCAGCGAACGGCCAAAGGTGAGGGCCGGCGAGGTCGAGAAAAAAAAAAAAGGAAAAAAATTTAAAAAAATTGTCCACGCCATCACCGGCGATGTCATGTCAGCAACAGCCAGCCAAAATTAGCCAGATGGACTGACTTGGTAATTTTCCCTTTCTCTCTCTTGCATCATTCTGGATTCACTCGGAATTTGAGTCAAGGATTAAGTCGATAGCATTCACTTGCCCCTTCATCAAATTGCACGTGGAATGGTTTAAGAGGGCATGGAAATGGAGTCTTCAAGCGATTGGACTCGACTGATTCCAAACCTTCAAGGTCGTATCTAATCTTCGAGCTATTCATTGTCTTTACAAGGCCGAACTCACACAGACTCGAGCTATTGAAGGGTGCATCTGACTAATCCAATGTGTATTGACACATCCTATTTCCTAATCCAAGCCCAAATTTCATTCGTTTTCCGGCTCAAATTCCCCGTAAACTTTAGCACCGTTCCACAAAAGCGGTCCGGACCGACCTTTAACCTATGATCCCCTTAAATTTCGGCACCGTCAAGCAACCATTGGATTGTGGAAAGTTACGGATGACTCTCCTATACTTTGATTTTTAATCGTAGTTGCTAGTTTTTCCCAGTGCATAACCATTTAAGTGTAACCGGAATATGCACTAGTTCGCCTTTCTTGACTAAATAAAATTTGCCAAATTTTCTTCACTTCATTATTCTTGCATCACTCTCCATTTCTTAGCGTCGTTTTCCATGTAGCAGAGATTATTTTGGTCGTGACAAATCAAAGTTCAGGGAGACAATCGGTAACTTTTCAAGGTTTTGGGGCTAATGTGTAACAATGCCAAAGTTTCTAGGAGAGTAGTCTTTTAACTTTTTCATGGACTATTATGCAACATTGCCAAAGTTAAAAAGGGGTTTTGAGTAATTATCGTTCTATTTTTTCCTGAAACTTGTTTGATAGTTTCTTTCCTTGTGAATCATTCTTTCTCAGCATATGTGATACTTTAATTATCAGGAGTTTCACTCTACTCCATTCCCACCCAATACCATGGATGCAACTAAGAAGATAAAACAGACAAACCCAAATCAGCAGGGTCATACTTTTTCCGGGACGACGCTTCGCCGATACTTCTCATCATGATTCTCGACGGAAGATGGAGCATGTCCCGAGTCCTATCGCTGTTCCAAGTTTCAACGATCGTTCCGCAGCGTGTGGCGCTGCAGTTGATAGCGTTTAGCAGCAAAACCAATAGACTATGCACTGAGGAACACTCTAATTCAAGAGAAATCACCAGGCCTATTGCACCACAGAATTCAACCTGAGGTTACATATAAAGAGCAGTTCCAAGTATTGTCTAAAACCGGAATGTCGTGCGCGAAACGGTTTCTCCATTCACAATGAGAGTTGAGAACCAAAAGGAAGAAACTAAAGAATTTAGAAATAGCAATTGACATGAGTTAATACTGTTTCCTGTTGGGTAAGCTCGGTAGTCAGTTCTTAGATACCTTTGTCAGTTTCAATACTTCGCCTCTCATCGTCCCCTCCAACCGTGCGTCAACATGTCTCTCCACAGCACGCAACCAGCTACTCTCCTTGCGATTCCTTCCGCGTGAATGCCACTCGCAGATTTCCTCGCAGTAGCCATGACTTGGAGTCCGGAATCATAGTTATTCGACTGCTGCACAACTTCGCCTTCTCTAAGCAAAGGTTCAGCCGGAGCCACGGTAGCACTGGTTGAGCATGCACATTTGGCCGATCCTGTAGATTTGGCTGTCGATCTCGCGCCGCTCTCTTTTTTAACTTTTAGCTTTTGGTGACGACGATGGTCACAGGGAACACACACAAGCTGCTGCCACATATCCCTTGACGGCCTCATACAGCTTCATTGCAGCAAGATGGTTTGTTCCTTTCATGCTGTCTAGAGGACCTAATGCATTTTCCCTCCTGCCATAGACAAGCAGGCTCCAATGTCCACCACTTTCTGCCTGATCAAGATCTTCAGTGTCATTCACAGCCAAAAACACCAGTCTCCTGCTCAGCAATTTTAAAGATCCCATGAAATCTCCGAAGCTCGTCACATCTTCACAATTCGCAAGCCAGAAGGATATAGAAGGTGGAACAGCAGGATGTCATCGGAGTTGACTACGACAGGTAAGCAAAGTAGAACCCAATAATCTGATCAGTGAGTTAGCAAGGTCCCTCTAGAACATCTAAACCAGATTTGCTCAAGACAATATCCTTTTAATTCGAAACCTCTTACTGGTCCATGATGATCTATCTGCGGAGGCAATTTACGAGAATGAAGGGCAATTTTCCTAATGGAGTTTGATGCAGTACTCAGTCCCAAGTGCCTAAATAGAAGAAGAGACGCGTGAAGATCTCATCTGTCTGGATGAGAAGGGAGGAAGATCAACCAAAACTGTATGCCCATGCTAATTTAAGGCTAGAGGTTCTGATGCAAAGAGTGGACATAGTAAAAATGATAGTCCAGAGCCAGACACGAGCGAAAAATCACCGAAGAAGAACACGCGGACAATAAATATCGAGTAATCGCGACACAACGAAGCACTGGTAGACCTCGTGTCTATAAAACGTAATCCAAGAGCATGGAAGCTAAAACTCTGCAGACGGCATCAAGACATTCATGTCAAATTTGATCAGCATGTGTCTACACATCAGAACCAGTTTCAAAGATCAAGATACTACAAGACTGACTCCTCAAAACCAAGAGCCAAAAACCAGCAAGGACATCCTTTTACTTTTACACCCAGGATTAAGGAAGCATAGGCAGACATACGTATCCAAATAGCAAGGGGTCAAACAAAGATCCTCCAAACACTGGAACGGATCATCGAAAATGATGCAGACATTGCAAAAGAATAGGCTTGGGCTCTGAATCAAGAACCACCTCGAGTCTATAAACAGGCGTAACTAACGAACACCATCGACAAGCAGGGGCCCAAGGCTCGACTGCCGGCGAAATCCATCAAATGTGAGGCTCGTCTGTCAATCCCGGGACTTAGTCTGATTGTTGCTGTGTCTCTCATGTTCTTGACATAATGCTGGAGATCAGACTGATGGAGTTTACAAAAGGGTTAAGACAAAGAACCCCAATCCAATCCATTAACACTGGAGATCCCAAAAGTAAGCCGTGGATCAACAAGTCCTAATGCCTATCCCAAAAGGCTATGGTCGTCTGCTTCGATTTCCTTTCCTGCTCTCCCCATTAACACAACAGGCGCAAAGTCTATTTCTCACCAAGCTTCATGCAACTCAATCTCTTGTATGAAGAGGTGCAGATCATTCCCACATGAACACACACAATTAAGAACCAATTCGTAGGCAATTTAGTGTGAAAAAAAGAAAGCAAAATATCATGGATGCTTCCTAGAACAGTCTTTTGATAAAAGTTTACAGAGGCAATTGAAACGACGATCGATTCGAACCAAAATGCTCATCGAGAAGAAGAATTCGATCGGATCGCACAATCATTGATGTAGATTTTACTGCCTGTAAAGAAATTTCATCCCAATCGCAGACTTAATCAATGAATGATCTAATATATAACTAGACATTTTATCCCTACAGACATGAAAGAAAGATTAATAAATAAGATTATTATTGTAATTTGACCTTTTCTCCTCTTGTTACTCCATCAACTTATTACTACATCAAGTAACCACCACTTTGAGCACTTCCATTAATCTGACTACCCTCTAAATAGAGTAAAGGATATCATAAGTGTTAAAACTTGTGTACGACGCTTACTTTGATGCCAAATTTTTTTTTCAGATCACTTAAGTGCCAAAATCGAAGAAAAATTATCACTTAAGTACATAATTCCTCTACTTAAGTGATCGTTTTTCAAAAAAGTTGACACTTAAGTAATCCGAAAAAAAGTTTTTGCACTAAAATAAGCGCCGTATACAAGTTTTCACACTTTTGATGTGCTTTTGCCCCTCTAAATAAATCGATCTTGTAATGGACTGTACTTAGCAATCAAGAATGGGGAATTAGTTATTCTTGGAATCCAAAATATGTAATGAAAGAGTAATCTTCTATCAATAGAAATGTTAAGAGAGCAATGGACAGAAGAGATTGCAAAGCAATTTCTATTCTATTGCCACGTCATCAAGCATGTCATCCGCACGTGTCTTATTCAATTGCCACGTGATCGTACACATTGTTTGCACATGTCATGTTCAATTGCCACATCACTGTACATGTTGCTTGCCCATGCCATCCTCGATTTTCCTACTTGGTTACACATGCCATTCGGTCATGCCATAGTCGATTTTAACATCATTACGCATGTCATTCGCTCATATCTTATTTAACATCATTACTACATGATAATTGTATATTCAATCTTCCCACGTGTCATTCAATTATCATTTCATCTCATATGTCATTCGTGCACGTCATATTCGAAATTCTTGTCATGCGTACATGTCACATCCGATCATTGTATTTATGTCACATTGCATTACACTTATAAGTCACATTTGATTATTACATACTCGATTTTGACTTCTATTTCCTTCAATAATGTCACATTCGATTGTGGACACATGTCTCGTTCTTCGCAACATATCATACATAGCATATTTCAAAATACACGGCCACACACAATGAGTCAACCAATATGCAAGATGTGCGGTCTTTCAGCCTGATTGCGTATCGATCAAAATATTGATTTCGAAACTTTGTTAAGAAAAATGCACAATAATTACTAGTTATGACTTTATTAGAGAGTTGTGATCTCAAAAAAGCGTTGTGGGATGATAATCGACGCATATTTTATCGAACCCTCAGACCCTGTCCTCTGGTTAACATCAATAAAACAGTGACCTTCCACATGTCATCTAAGTAGTTTGTTTTCTCTATGACTACTTAGTCACTGTCACCTGACCTACATTAAATGAATCGATTGGTTGCAAAAACTCTAGGGACCGAGGCACCAACCCCGATTTGCAAACTTTGGAGGCACAACACTACTATTTGCTTTCACGTGCGTGTGCCCGAAAACTAGTGTCATTTATATGAAGGTACGGCACAAAAAAAAAAAGGCATTTGATACAAATTGAAGGAAATCTGACCGCCAAAAAAAAAAAACCAAGATGAAGAAAAAGTTGCACTTTACCTCTGAAAGGCATGTAAATGGTACATGCTAATGGAAAATTTAATTGTATCAATAAGGTAAAAAGCCACTTTTTGAAATTCGGTATTCAATGTGCACCGACTTCGAAGTTTGAATATTATATCGTGTCAATTGTCAACCGATATGTTTTCTCTCGCCAAAAACATCAAAATCAAAGGAAAACAAAATTCAGAAATCTGAGTGCTATTTAATTTCACCAAATAAAAAAAAAAAAGAAACATACTAAAATTTTTCTTTTATTTTATTTTCTTTTCCTACAAAGTGAACCCAGTAGTTTGTTTTTCAGAAAAATTTTTAAATAAGAACATGAAGTGCCATGATTTTCTCAAATAAGGGTCTGAAGTGGATCTTATTTCAAATAAAAGCATAAAGTGGCCAAATTATCTCAAATAAAGGCCTGAATCAAGAGCATTTTCGTCTTTTTACTTTTCTGATTTTTTAATACAAAATTTATTGAAGTTATATTAAAAATAAGAAAAAAAAAAAAGAACGAAGAAGAAGAAGTTGCGAGCAATAGCCATCGCCGCCGCCCCACCGTCATCAGGAAGGGCCGTCGACGGGGGTTGCCAAGCCCCGGCCAAGGGTCGACAACCCTCACGACCATTCCCCCACCGTTGCCGAGAAGGCCAGCGACAGTGGGGCGGCGGCGGCCTGCAACTTCTTCTTCTTCTTCTTTTCCTTTTTTTGTATTTTTTAATTTTGCTTATTCTTAATATAATTTAAATTAATTTTATATTAAAAATCAAAAAAGTAAAAGTCGAAAATGCCCTTGAATCAAGCCATTAATTGAGAAAATGAAGGTATTTTAGTCCCTTATTTGAAACAAGCTCCACTTTATGCCCTTATTTGAAACAACGTCCACTTCGAGCCGTTATTTGAAAAAATGATAACACTTCATGCTCTTATTTAAAATTTTTCCCCTTTTTCATGCTCAAGTGAGGAAAATCTGTACCGTCTTTATTTGCACCAATTGCGAGGGGTAAGCTCCCTCACGAAGCATCAGGATAGCCCCCCACCTTTGATGTCGGGCGAGTCCAAGACTTACCTGTTAGGGATTCGGACTTCGTGTAGGTCCAGGGAGTGAAGAGTCTTGAGCCAACCACACCATTATCCGTGGGTCTAACACACCGGTAGTTTTGATTTAACATGATGCTAGAGGTGTATTTGTTTCATATAAAATGAATGATTTGAAAAATATTTTCTTAACAATGATTGTTTGTATCATTTAAAAAAATGAATAAACGAAAAAATATTTTCATCCGCTACGAAAATGTTTTGAAATAAATTATTGTTGATAATGAAAATATTTTTATTGACTAATTATTTCAAGCAATATATTATAAAAAGTCATTTTTAGAAAAAATTCTTCCAAGTTATTCATATTTTTTTGTGAAATAGATGGAGCCTAGGGATTAGATGTCACAATGAAATGGGTGCTTCTAATAGTTTTGAGGGTTAATACCACGAAAAACTCCAAACCGGCACATATGTGACAAATTTAGTCTAAACTAATTTTTTGACCCCAAACTGGTACATTTATGACAAATTTACCCCAAACTGATACACATATGACAAATTTACCATCCTTTCGTTTCCGTTAAATCGGGTTAATACCACGAAAATTTTCAAATTGGCACACCCGTGACAAATGAAGGGTAAAACCCCAAACTGATATATCCCGTCAACTATCACATGTTATCAAACTCAACAATTTAACGGTAAAATTTGACAGAAACTAATAAAGAGTAAATTTGTCACAGATGTACTAGTTTAGGGTTTTTCATGGTCAAAAAATTAGTTTGGGGTAAATTTGTCACATGTATCCTGATTTGGGGTTTTTCTTAGTATTAACCCTAGTTTTAATGCCTGTTAAAGCAACTTCTATTATAACTTTTAAATTTTTTCTCTTTTAAATTTTCTGGGGCTCACAGTTTTGATATTCTTAACGAAAAAAAAAACTTTAAAATCTTTAAAACTTTTGAATTTTAAGGTAGATTAGAATTGAGTATGATTTTTTATTATTTTTCAAAACTCGATCTTTTTTTTTATTCAAACTTTAGAGAGGAAGTGATAAATAGAAATTAGAAGCAGCTGAAAATCTCTCGTGGGTGAGCATGAACAAAATAATGTTCGAAAAATCATACCAAGCTCAAAAGTCCTTGTCCATGCTCGCCTATCCATCGAAATTTCTTCAAAAGATCAATCGAGCTAAGGACTGGACTTAATCAGAGCCAGAGCGTAGAGTTGAATTGCTCTTAGATTTTTTTGAGCACCCGACGATGCTTATTGGATATGTTAATCCCTTCACGCTCTAGTAATTATATTAACTTGCAACGTATAGGTCTGTGCTTGTAAAGTAGCCTCGATTAGAATGCTCAAATGTATCGATTCAAAATTTGATTTGAGTATGCAGTTACTATCAAAATATGATGGAAAGCAGCAAAGTAGCCGAGAATAGGGAAAACTGTATTGCTTTGTCATATCACGATTGTATAATCAAAGCCCTATTTTTAATACATAAGGTCTAACTAATTATAGGAAGAAAACTATAAAATAAAGGGAAAGAATGATTTCCTAATACACAATATTCTAGTTTCCCATCAATGAACTAATTAGGATCAATTAGGATCAATTACGGGCAACGGTATCTTCAACACTCCCCCTCAAGCTGGCAATTCATATACATCAAAGACGCCTAGCTTGTTTAGCAGATACGCATGTTACCTCTGACATAAAGGCTTGCTGAAAATGTCTGTGGGCTGCTTTGTTGTTCTTATTCCTCTTGCCTTGATCACTCCATCCTAAATCTAGTCTCTGATGAAATAACAATCAACTTCTATATACTTCGTTCTTTTATGAAAAACTAGATTCACTACAAGTTTGAGTGCAGCATTGTTGTCACAAAATAAGACGGTTGGCTCTCTCACCCACATGCCAAGATCTTGTAGCAGTCCTCTTATCAAAACTATTTCATAGCTAGTCCTCGTCATCGCCCGATACTCCACTCAACGGATGATAACGAAACAATCAACTATTTCTTTGTTTTCCATGAAAGCAACGAGTCTCTCAATTTGATGTAGAATCCTGTAACAGGTTTTCTACTCATAGGGTAGGTAGCATAATCTGTGTCACAATATACAGTCATTTCCATGTTTTTATCTCGAGACAGTAGTATTCCCATTCCCGGACATCTTTTCAAGTACTTCACAACCTTTAACGTAGCATTCATGTGAGATTGTTTTGGATCGTACATGAATTGGCTAAGAGTCTACACCGCATAGCATATGTCAAGTCTAGTCATGGTTAGATAAATAAGTTTCCCGACAAGCCTTTGATAAGTGAAGGGGTCTTTGACCAAAGGATCCTCATCCAAGGGTGACAATCCCTTATCGTATTCAGTCGTTGTTAACTTGACATTATGCCTCAACAGGAATAACAACTAGCTTGGATCCCGATAGTTTTGCTTCTGATATGATCTTTAAGACAAATTTGCATTAACTAAGGCAAATTTATTTATCTAATCGTACAATCTTTATCTCGAGAAAATATTTTGGAGGTCCCAAATCCTTAATGTGAAAGGTATAGTATAGGTATACCTTAAATTTCTTAATGGCAGATTCATCATTCCCCATAATGAGTATATCATCAACATATATGAGTAGGTAAATTGATGATGTACCTTGACTCCATGTGAATAAGGTGTAGTCGTGCTTAGATTGCCAAAACTTTGTAGCTGTAAGTGTAGTGGTGAACTTAGCATACCATTGATGAGAAGCCTGTTTGGGTCCATATAGGAATTTACGAAAACAACAAACTCGATTCTTCCCATGTTTGCATAAACCCTAGTGGAAGGTCCATATAAATTTCTTCTTCTAAATATGCATGAAGAAAAGCATTGTGGACATCCATCTGATGGAGAGGCCAATCACGAAAAGCAGTAATGGAAAAGAAAGAACAAATAATGACCTCCTTTGCTACTAGGTAAAAAGTTTCCATATAATCAAATCCTTCTCATTGTATGAATCCCTTGGCCACTAGTTTGGCCTTGTAATGCTCAATCAAACCATCTGCCTTGTACTTGATCTTATATACCCATTTGCACCCAATGGATTTCGATGGGAGAGTAAAGGAACTATATCCCATGTCTTATTTTCCATTAGAACTCGTAACTCATCCACCATTGCCTGTTGTCAACGAGAATCTTTGACAGCCTCGTTGTATGAAGACATTTCCTATCCCTTAGATAATCTACTACTGCAGCACATATGTTCAGGTGAAAGACGAGCAAAGTTAACATAGGATGAGATAGAATAATGTGTACCTAATGATTCCAAGGTAGGACAAATATAATCTACTGTCCATGTTGGTGGTCATGTTACACGACCTGAACGTCAATGATGATTTGGTGTAGCAAACGGAACATCACCAAGTGGTTCAAAAGAGATATTATTTGAAGGAATTGGTGATTGAGAGTTTGCAAGATGCTCAGATGGTACTATTTGTGGTGCGTTGGATATCGTATTGTTCATATCTGATGAACATGGGGATGTCACATGGGGAATCATAACCAGCTGTAAAGGCGAGAAATCTTTGTCACTTAAAAAAGGACGATGAATCTGTTGTCTGATCTAGCTATTGATTTGAAGATCGCTCATCCTAGAAGGGGAAAATATCTTTATGAAAGGTAACGTCTCTACTGTAAAAAAAAATGTCCAGTGGATGGATTAAGAACCAAATATCCTTTTTGGAGAGCAGTGTGAGATTATGTGGGACCACTACCAACTGTTCTAAAAGCTTAAGTTGTTAGATGAATGCGTGATTTAATATTTAATTATTATAACACTCTCACTCACGCTTAGTCTAGTCTTTTTGCCTAGTACTAAATGTGGACATATTTAATTGAGGAGACAATCGAGACTTGGAAGATTTGAACTCAGGACCTCATATTCTAATACCATATGAGATTTTGTGGGACCACTGCCAACTGTTCTAAAAATTTAAGCTGTTAAATGAATGCGTGATTTAATATTTAATTATTCTAACAAGCAGGATATCCCATAAATATGAACTTAAGGGCACGAGGACCCAATTTATCTCGAGAGCCCAAAGACACAGAGGTGGCGATTATAGGGATATTTCCCAAAGAGCAATTCGAAATGATTAAATAGGCTATTATGATCACATAGTTCCCCCAGAACTTGTCTGGATTCGAAGCTTGATACTCAAGGGCACGAGCAACTTCTAAGAGATGACAATCTTTTTGTTCAACAACCCTGTTTTGTTGAGGTGTATAGGTGCAAGAACTTTCATGAAGGATACCATTTGAAATGAATAGTGACTAACACTCATGATTAAAGAATTCACTGGCATCAGTACGGATCTGTTGCACATATTTGCAAAATTGATTTTAAATTAAAGTAAAGAAATTTCTAACATGGGAAAGAACTTAGGCCTTTGATTGCATGAGGAAAACCCAAGTTGCATGTGTGAGTAAAACACGGGACCCATCGCGGTGTGGAGTGTGATATGATCCCCAGATGTCCATGTGTAGAAGAGAAAAGGCTGTATTGGCACGTGATGTGCTTTGTGAAAAAGGAAATCTTGATTGTTTAGCTAATGGATGAACATGGCACTTCAAATAAGGAAAACAAGCACTATGGCCTAAATGCTGATGAGAAAGAAAAACATTATTATTATTAATGTTAGCATTATACAGGATGCCCTTATTCAAGGGAAAAGATGAAAATCAAGACTTTTGGGAAGTGTGGCCCAAAAATAGAGTACGTCGTGATTTTTACTCAAGCCCATAAGTTTCCCAATCGAAAAGCCCTGAAAGAAACATATATCATAATTGAAAGAGACCCGACAGGAGTTGTCTTCACAAAGTTTGGAGACAGAAATGAGGTCAAAGGAATTCGAGAATTAGCATAACATTTCTCGGTGTGATGGATGAACTGAGTTGAACATTTCCAATTTTAGTGACAGAGGTGTCATTTCTATTTGGGAGACATACTGAGGTACGAGGGGACAACTTATGAATATGAGAAAATAATCGTTCATCGCAGACTATGTGGTCACTAGTACTTGAATCAATAATCCATGCTTCAATTGAAATGGAGCTCATCAAGTAATAAGAAATACCTACATAGCTAGCCGTTTTATCCAATACTCCTAGTTGGCCTAGAATTCTTATAATTTGCTGGAACTGGTTATTAATAGGCTAGTTAACTTTAGCATGTGCTCTGATCGAGATATCTCGTTCTTTCTTTTCTTTATCTATCGGCTTCCCATGTAATTTCCAACAATTTTCCATAGTTTGATACAGACGCTTGCTATAATCACAAAATTTACCTTTTCCTTTATTGGAATTTTGGGCATGTGATTTATTTGATGATGAGGCAGAGTTCTGGCCGTTAGATCCCTTCTATGTGGGTGTCGGCATGACGTGATGTGCGCCATTTGATCTAGGCGCTACAATATGATCCCGTTATTAAATCACGGCTATTCGTTGGGGTAAAAAAACGAATGTGTCTTAGGCCATCTGATTGTGTAGCCAAATCATGACTATTCTCTCGGAATAAAGTATGGGCAACGTCTTCTTTGCCCTAAAAACCTAGTGGCATCCCTGAGCTCGCGCCTGAGCTCCTGAATCCACCATGGCCAAACCTCGCCGCAAGCATTTGCTGGTCTGGTGTCCTTTTGCCGCAAGGACGACACGGTCCCCAACTCTCAAATATTCTAAGGAAGCCACACGCTGAGACTCTTCTTGGACCGCAAGTTGGTAGATCCGGCCGAGCTAGGCGACAAGTTCCATGGCAAGGATTTGGCTGCAAAACGGTAAGTAAATTTCATTCAAGAGAAGCAAAAGGCGAGTTACCTTCTCCTTCTCCTTTATAACTCAGTATTGTGCTGGGGTTGCCTCAGGGCCCTCTGGTTTTTGTTCGCCCATCTCCAATTCATTCCACAACGCCGATAATCAATTGAAAAAAGCATAAATTGAAAGATTTCCTTGCTTTAGCTCTGATAGGGCTTGGGTTATGGAGAAAATCTTAGCTCTATCGAGCTTTCCGTACATCTCCTGTATTCTTTTCCAAACAGTCTTCGCGTCTTCAGTCAAAGGAAGTCCGACAGCGACTTCCGAGGTGAGACAATTACCAATGCATGTCCGGAGGAGCTGATTGCACTTCCTCTAGTGTCGTGCAAGTCGCTCGTCAGCCAAAACAAGGACGGTGCGGTCAATAAAACCTCTTTGCCTTTTGTAATAAGAGCTCACCGGAACTCTCGTGACTAGACAGAATAGTTTTTCGATCCCTAGAATTGCTATGCAATGAGGTGGAGCTCAGGTCCGTCGGCGGCGGACTTGTACAAGGGGTCATTCGGCTGCCGGTGGCACCTACAAAAGGAAAGAAATTGGGTCCGTAGGTCACGTATGGGTTCGCCCCAAAACACGATGAACTCGAACCACTATAGCTCGAAAAAGGCCAACCCAATCCTGATCCTAGATTGGACTCAATAATGAGAAATGGGCCTCTCCCTAGCCCTCCGTTCTCAACATGGGCTCTTTCCGTAAAACCTATTACATTCTCGGCTAGGTTAAGTTGATTCATATATCCCTAAATAGGTTGGACTTGGATGGGGGAACCATTGAACATACGGACCCGGAAAAAATTGCCCTGGATTGGGCTAAACCGAGTCCGATTGTCCCTCATTGGATCGAGTTTGCTATTGTTCTTCTGTCTATTTCTCTTTCGTCAAATATGGTCGTGAATCTGAAGGAGAGTCATCTAATACTTGGTCATTGGAAAGAGCTTCTGAATCCTTGGACGTTCCAGAGTTTGAAGTTTGATTCCTTGGCATGATTTCCCCCTTTGTTGACTGTTGTGTTTTAATGGAAAAAAAATCTTCACGGGTCAAAGAATGCTTTGCGAAAGTTAGGTTGAGGAGGGAGGCTATGATATACCGTGTCAGAATATGATGGAAAGCATCGAAGTAGCTGAGAATAGGGAAAACTGTATTTGCTTTCTCATATCACGATTCTATAATTACAACCCTTTTCATAATACATAAAGTCTAACTAATTAAGGGAAGACAATTATAGAATAAAGGGAAACAATGATTTCTTAATACACAATATTCTAGTTTTCCATGAATGAACTAATCTAGATTAATTAGGATCAATTACGGGCAACGGTATCTTCAATAGATACGGGCTTTATCGAATTCAAAGCCAGTTCTCAATCTAGCGGTATAGAAGTTATCTGTATTTTAAGAGGTTACAAGTTCGTGGTAGGCGAACCTCAAAACGACACGTGCTGCGTGGCCTAACTGCGACATACCTCACGCGAAGAGACATTGTCATCTTGGTGAGATTGTAATGACGGGCTCGCCAACCTCGGACCATGGATTGTGAATGGTGCGGAACAGTTATGACTCAATCTGTATATTTTGTAGCGACGCAAACCGTTAAAATTAAAAGCCTAAAGGATGTTGCTAGCACTTGTTACTCCTCTCCGTGCTTTTACTATTTCCATAAGGAATAATTAAAAATGCTAAAAATGAGAGTATATACTTTATTTAATAATGGATAGCAACATATTAAAATTCAATAAATAAAATAAAATAATATCTGTTAAACCCTCTCGGAGAAATAGGCGATTATCGCTTTCCATCTTCTTCGCGCGCGCAGAGCAACCCGAGTCGAGATAAGACACAGAGTCCGCAGAGAGAGAGAGAGAGAGAGAGAAGAGAGATGGCGTTGAAGCAGACATGGATGTCTACCGGAAACGCCAAACCCTTCGTCTTCCCGGCATGGAGCTCTTCTGGGTCTTCTCCAAACTCTCTCTTCTCGTTCACACCAAGCATCAAACGCTTGACCCGCGACGCCCGGCTGAGATGCGCCCTCCAGGAGGCCGCGTACCCGAGGCCCCAGGAGATTCAGTGGAGGAAGGAGCTCACCAACTCCGTCCAGCTCATCGGGATCGTCTCGACGCCGGTCGAGGTCAGGAACCTGCCCTCCGGTAAGGTCGTCGCCTGGACCCGCCTCGCCGTCAGGAAGTCCTCCACCGATACGACATGGTAGAGTCTTTTGCCCCCTCCTCTTTCTCTTATGGAAAAAAGTGGGTACTTTCCACACTTGTCTCTCGTTTATATTTTGAATATCGCTTTCTTTTGCGGTGAATGTGGTGGTTTTTGAGTGGAATTTGGTTTCTTGCCTTTTCTTGCTCTGGGAGACTTTTGTTGGTGATGCTGCTTGGGTCTCTGTTCATCTTGGGTGGTTGAATTTCTTCAGTTTCATTGGTTTTGGTAATAGATTCGGTCCATTCTCTGTAAGTTTCACCGTGGTAGTCAGCTCGCTAACGGTTCTCCGGATAATGCATTGGGATTGCTACTTCATCGGCTTGGATTAGTGATTTTTGTCATGTACAATGTTGTCTTGAAGCAGATTTTCTTGATTGGTGCAGGCAATAAAAAGGAAAGGACCATTTGCTGAATAACCTGTGTTGTCTGTGGAAATATTTTTCACTTTGGTTATGAAAACTTCATTTACTGCGCGTTATTATAACTTAGAGCAAGCGCTTACATAACTTGTTACCGATGATTACTCCTCCAGGATAAATTTGACATTTTGGGATGAGTTGGCACTTACTGCATCTCAGCATCTGGAGAAAGGTCACCAGATATTTGTGTCTGGCCGGCTGGTTTCCGATGTAGTCAAAAGTGATGAAGGAAAGCAACAGACTTTTTATAAGGTGGTTTTTCTTTGGCAAGAGGATGCTTTTTGTCTTCCAGATAGTATGATTTCATGGAAAATGATTGCTTAAATGTTCCTGCAGGTCGTCGTTCAGCAGTTAAACTTCATTGAAAGGAACCTCTCTCCAGTTGCCCTTAACGATCATGCGTCAGGTAAGTCAAAATCTAATATACTATAATTGTCAACTGCTATGGTATATGTCTACATGAGTTTAGCATTGTTGTTGCTTAATGGTTGTAGGTAGCAATTTTGGCAGTGATCCAGTCCATAATAATGGTTCCACTGTAGAACTATGGCAAGCTTTTTTCGCCAGTCCCCTGGAATGGTGGGATAACAGGAAAAACAAGGTAAGCTTTTGTTTTCTTGATGATCCAATGTCTAGGGTGAAGTTGTGACTGCTCTACTACAATGTGTAGCTCTCACTGGCTTTGTCACAGTTGTGTGGGTGACCACCATTGTTCATGAGTTTGTATCTTCACAGGTGATAAAAAATAAGCTGTATGGCTGAATTTTCTTTCAATCAATGACAAGTGAAACCAGCTGGTTTTGCCTGCATGTTCTTGTGCACATAGACACGGGTAACATGAAATTGATACGACACTATTAGAGTGACACAATTAATTACCGGATTAGCAAGTCAACATGGATACATGACATAACTGACACGACTAACATACAGGTTAATGGGTTGACACAATCTCTCAACCCCGTCTTGACGCGCGATGGAAACCTGCAATCCGTGAGAATTCTGCAAGGTCTTCCATAAGAAAAGAAAAGATACAAAAAAAAAAAAA
>BCNH02000002.1:9177361-9257159 GCA_001662345.2 Metrosideros polymorpha var. glaberrima | reverse complement strand
TGACTGAGAGATCAAACTTTTGTTGGACCATTGTGAGTCATGAGTTTAGGCAATAGTTTAGCTTTCATCTCTTTTCATAAATCGGGGAAGATGGAAAAAGAATTAAAAGGAAAAAGCAGAGGTCGGAGAGCCACAACTCTTCCTTGTTGAAACTTTTTGGAGAAGTCTAACATATAATTCCTGCTCCTAGAAACTGGAGAGAGGACAATCAAATTTCTGTACATTCCCAAACGTAAGCATGGAAGAAACAATAATGGCTGTAGTGACATTTTGCCACTCCTGGCTTTTGCATCTTCTTTCTCATCGTAAGAAAAAGAGAAATATCACTCCTCCGAAAGAAATTGTCTTTTGGTAGCTCAAAAGTAATCATGGAACCCTTAAAGTGTAATTAACATAAGCAAAATTTTGGAATAATCAATTATCTGACTTGATGTCCAATAAGCTGACAGAGTTATTATTGCATATACCAGCTTTGTCTGCTATTTGCCAATGGTAGCTGTCAATGCACTTCCATGGAGGAGCATCGTATTCACAACTAGCACAGTGCAAACTCTATCTAATCCATGGCTGAAACCTGGTATATCTACCACAAACTCAGTCTTGCAGAGTTCCTTTTAACCTCTAATATTGAGCACATGAATATTAGCAGCAACAGTCTATGCTCCAATATAAATTCTCGGTAAAGTACAGTCAGTTCCATGAAACTCCTGATACAAAGACAGTTTGCGCAGAAATTACATAGATTGATAACTTTATTTTAGAATGGTGAAGTTATGCTGCTGAAGCTAAGCTCCAGAGTGTTCTCTAGTATAGTGACCAGGGGGCCACACAATGCCTAAAAGAATTCTACAAGGCATCAGCAACCGGCAATAACGTTGGGAACCCACAAGTTGTTGGTCTGGATGGCCTTGCCTCGGCAGTAATATGACAACTAACAAATGAAGCTATCACCATGTCGATTGTCAAAACTATCCACATGTATAATCATTCTACAAGCACATTACATGGCCGCCTCCTACTTCTCTGCTTATCAACATCAAATTGCTGCATGGAAAAAAGAATAAAGATGGTTAACATGTGAGGCGATGTAATGATATGATGCCCTATTCTATTTTATCACCAGTAATAGAATGCAATTACAACGTTTCAAAAATCTCCGCTGACATCTATGCTGTTGTTCATTAATTTGCTTGTTATCAAATCAATAATTATAGACTTGCCATTGTCAATTCATTTTCCATTTGCTCACAGGAAAGAGAAAAGGAGCTTGTATCTAAGAAACGACATTAAAACTTGGGTGAAAACATCAGTTACTTTTACAACTACTAGAAGAAAAGTAGTTAGAGGGACTACACCTGTTGGCACAGAAAATGAGGAACCCGAACTCTCTTGGAACCATCAGCCAGTCGTTTAAAGGGCAAATGGTTTTCCACGGGAAAAGAATCATTGTTGACCTACAAGTAGATGCAATACAAATGTTAATGCTTTTCTCAAACCATTGAATCTTTGAGATCAAACAATTCATTTAATATATGAATAAATCTGAAGTTATTCTGAGAAGGGCAAAGAAAAGTGGGGAAAAGAGCAAGGTATAACTTCACACATAGGATTCTCAAGACAAGGGTCTCAACAAGAAAGTGCGATATACAGACTTTAGCGCCGATAGAATATCACATCAAGTTTCCAGCACGGTTAACATTGTCTGTGAGATAGGTTTGTTCAGCAAGTTCAAGATTTAAAGCACTTGATGATGTAATCAATATCCCAAGCTCGTATAGGTTAGAGAAGCATATTGACAAGTAGCACAAATTAATGTTAATGCTATTTCCTGATTAAATTCGGACCGTACCTGGTTTTGAATAATCTCTATTAACAATTCTTGACAACCTGATGCATATACATTCTCTAAACTGGGGCACTGAATTAGCAATCGATCTGAGAATGCAAAGAAAATTAAAGTCAGATTAGGATGCATATTAGGAAACCATGTGAGATGCATCAAGGTCCCATTAATTAAAGTAAGCAATCGATCAAGACCAATACATTGTTTAAAACATACCAGGGAGTAAATTTTTACAGGCATTGAGATTCAGGTCATCCAACTCTGGGCAGTTCAAATACAGGGCCTGCATTTGAAGTAACAAAATAAGAACCACAAGGAACCCATGGTAACAGAATGCAATATGCACATCCTAGGATCTGGGAGTCTCACATCTAAGCCACTACAACCCCACAAGCTGAGTTTTCTTAATTTGCTGTGCTTAATAATAAGCTTCTGGTGTATGAGGTGAAGACTGCTGTTGGGCCTTTTCTCCATCCCATGGTTGATGGCTTCATCAGAGATGAGGCTTTCATCATTAGTATCACATACAGTCATTCCACAGTCCATGAGTTCAAGAAGAGGCAACTGAGCTGTGGCAAACTGAATTCCACCTGAAATATATAAACAGTTAGTGATCCAAAATGAAATGCAAGAAATGATTTGAATGGATTCATGTTCAGCATCACAAACAATGAACCTAAAGTGCTAACTGAAAGGAAATGCCATTTATTTACAGAGTAGTCCAGGAAGTTACTTGAAGAGATGTTAGGACAAAGGGCAAGTAGGAGTCTTGATAACGTTTCAGGATACACATTGCATATCATCCCAATGCCACTGTCACTAATGCTTGACCTGCATGTGACAATAAGTTTATGATTAAAAAAAGTAGTCCAATTATTGGGGCTGATGATTAATTATATTCCTTCACGCTTTAAGCTTCTATGGACATTGCCAACGCCATCTTATTTGTTACACTATTTGAAAACAAATGTGTTTACATGATGTAAGGGAACTTTGGCAAAAGAAAAAAACCATGAATTTCCACGATGAAGCTGAAATTTCAATACCATTGTGATATCTCATAAATCAAACATAGGACCTGGGACCAGAACATACCCACTGAGATCAAGCAACTCTAAATCCGAAAAGCTGGAAGCTATAGCAGCAACAGATGCATCAGTGATTTCTGATCCAAGCACAAGTGAGAGCATCTGCAAACCCCTGTACAAAGATAAAATTAAGCAGTGGTCACCAAAGCTCTATCTAATTAATGATGCTTCAATGCTCTTAGGGGAAATTTCAGTCTTTACTATCTAGGAAGTGAACTCAGTGGGATGCATACGATCGCTAGACAGCTAAATGCGTGGAACATGGGCTTACAACTCTCTTGAGCTTAAAGAAGGAAATAAATGCCTGTTTGAAGCTGTTATCATAGGCAACATGCATGACCAAGTTACTGAACAGACCTTAAATTTGAAGCTGTAAGAGCTAGTACAACAGCATGGGAAAGCCGAACCGACGCAATGTGAACATTTTGTAACCTTGGACAACTCCTTCCCAGACCATCAACCATGGCAATCAAATCTGTACAATCATTTCCATTGCGAGAGAATTCCAAGGAGATTTCTCTTAAGTTGGGGCAGTTAAAAACCTATAGGGATGTGAAAATGAGTCAGCATCATTTGTTACATCTATCAAAGACAGAAGAATAAATATGCATGATACGAAGGAGATATCCTAGAACATAAAAAAAGCAGAGGGATGCAATCACCATCTTTGAGAGGGAGTAAAGATCAGAAAGCCAGAGTGTAGAAAGACTCGATGAGCTGAGAACCAAACCCCCGAGGTTAGAGCAACCTTCCATTTTAAGACAGGTTAGGCATCGTTTGTCAGCAACAAAGCGACCCAATTCATCTCTGCAGAAGTTTGCATAAGTTAATATTGTCAATGAAGAACACACTTGCAAGCTTTATAGATTTAAAAAATTTTCCGCGCGCATGAATACAAAAATGGAGATCAAACTGCGTAGATATCACTAACAACCATTAAACAGACTATGGTAACTTCCTTGCTGGAAACAAACAAGATGCTGTTTAAGCTTCAAAATTGGATATTTACTTGCGAAACTAAGATGTTACAAGCATGAGCAACCAAGAGTAAGATCTGATCACATTGATCTCCTAAATAGTTGGTTCAAAAAGCAGCATCAAAAACTGGCAGCTTTCCTCTCCTAGTTCTCATTGCTAGCCAAGGACGAAATAATGATGCACACACCACAATTGGAAGAGCCATCACATTTTATAGTGGCATTCCTAGATCATGGAGACGCAAACAACTTCGTAAATCACAGACAGGTGATCAAACCCTTTACAACCAGAGTAGACTATCCATTTCGAACAAATGTTGCTTGCAAATTACATGTGCCAGCACTTTGCAAATAGTTTTCTCAAGGAACATTATGCTTGAAAGTGATATTCATTTACAACCATTAATTGAGCAGTAATGCAGGGATCTTAGGGTTCGCCATCCCAGAAATGTCTCAAAAAATATGTATAGTCAAGATCCAAACAAATCTCATAGGAAAGACCTAACCCAAAGGGGGAACAGAAGGTTTACCCTGCAATCCGGTTGACAGCATTAGAGGATGTTGAGATCTCCATAGACTCCAAATTAGGGCATGAGAACGCGATGCAAGCCAGCATCGTCGCATCTACATCGCTGCGAAAGCCAACCAGTAAAGCAAGAACCGAATCAGTGTCACAAATCCAGAAATGTTTGATTAAAGCTCAAGCACATGATCTCAAACTGTAATTAAATGTGAGATCCTATCAGGATGCTCACAACTGATTCACAAGTTATAGTCTTTCCTTAAAGGGTTAATGTCCGAATCCTGCAACTCCTCAATTCACAAAAGTTTGTCCGCAAATGCTGATCAAGCATCATTTCCACCGGTCGCCGCATACATTTCTTTCTGTTAATTTCAACTTCAATTTCATTGATCAAACAGTTCACTAGCGGTGCCCAGATGAATCCTATCTCTATCGTTTTTTTTTTAGATCAGTGCATCAACATCAACCGATCCTATCCGCCTCGTGAAAAAACATCCTAGATCCGAATCGCACACTCCGAATCCATGATCGAGTCCTAACCTTTCCATCCTCAGAGATAGCCTAACGAGCTCAGGGCACTTGTTCAACACCGATCCGACGAAACAGAGCTGAGCTCTCGGAGGAACCCTGAGCTTCAGATCCTCGGCAGCCCTCCACACCTTCCTCGAGGTCTCCCGCCACCCCTTGCACACCCTCGCCACCGCGAGCAGCTCCGCCGGCGGCAGCCTCCTCAGGACCTCCCACAAGCACCTCGAAGGCAACCCGCCGGCATCCACATCCCCGTCCACGAAATCCTGATCCCGCTCGTCGAGATCCGGCTCGACCTCGTCGAAGTCCTCCTCCTCCTCGACTCGGACGTCGAGGTCATCGAAGGAGAGCGCGCGGCGGAGGTGGGAGATCGGGTGGTGCGGGAGGACGTGCGGCGGCTGGGGAGGGCGGGCGGAGGAGGAGAGCGAGGGAGGGACGAGGGCGAGGGCGGACGCGGTCGCCGAGGGGGCGGCGCTGACCGGCGTGGACGAGGCGGTGGCGGCGGCGGAGTCGGCGGGGGAGGAGGCGTGGCAGGAGTGGCCCTTCTTGGGGAGGCCGCAGCGGCCGCAGTTGTAGCTGCCCCGCTTCTTGCCTCGCTTGGCGTCGTCGGAGTCGGAGGAGGGGGCGGGGGAGTCGGAGGGGGGGAAGTGGGGCTGGTGGAGGCGGCGGTGCATGGCGGAGGAGCGGAGGCTAGAGAGAGAGAGAGAAGGGATATAGAGAGAGTGAGAGAGAGAGAGAGAGTGAAAGAACGTGGTGGTGGTGGGAAATAAAAAGAGGAGGGATGGCGCGAGAGAGGAGGCGAGTTCGCGCCTTTGAGTTTCGAAGATTAACGAAAAATAATAATAAATAGTTTTTCGTCGCGAGAGGAGGGAGAGGAGCGTTGCATGCGGAGAGCGTTGGGGAGTTATGAAATTACGGAAATGGGCACGCGCGCGGGTTCCTGAAAAATTTCGAAAAAAAAAAACGTGCGCTCTCGTTGTCTGAAAAGGCACGGGAGCAAAAGCGACTTCCTAGTCTCTTCTATGCGGCGAGAGCAGATCCAATTAGGGGAGAGAAAAGTGGACCAGACCGGACCGGTCGGTGTGATCCCATCCTTAAAGATACCGCTCCGGTCTTCAATTCTTATAGATGGAATTGATGATCAGGCGGTCCAAATCCCAATTTCAAGGGGATGAGACCGGAGTGGACCGGTATATATATTATATATATGTGAGTATTAATTTCTTAACCTCACCGCCTCACAATACTGGTATCTAGTTAAATGAATATGAAACCAAATTAACTAGCCTGCCCATTCTGGTTGGTCACTCCTTGGAAGAAATCTTGGATAGTGAACAGGTGAAGTGTGAAGTGGTATAAAGACAGCAAAACTAAATGGGGCTGCTTCAATGTCAATGGTGCTTAAGCTTCTATTCCACCTACTCTGTTTCGTGCGCGAATGGTGGGAGGACTCCCTTTTCTTTCCCCAAAGCAACGATACTTAGATAGGAGCGCAAGCATGGCTTTTTCCGATACCATCAGAAAATTTTCGACTTGTTTACCGGTCTCACTAGAACCGAACTAGACCATCGGTCCTCGTTTCCGAAAATACAGGGACCAAGACCATCAATCCGATTCCCAGTTCCATATGGGGATCAGACTAACTCAGACTGTGCACACATGTAGATCTAATCCATGATCTAGACAGGTTGGATCGAGTTTGAAACGTTATTAGTTCTTGAAATTTGATTGGGTCGAGCGAGCGGATCGGGTTCGATAAGGGAATTGCTTGGCCACGCTCGCACATTCTTTTTCTTTAGGGTCGATCGTTTTTCGATGGTTTTTAAAGCAGTGTCTACGTTAGGGTTATGCAAAAGAACTAGGACCAAACTATCCGATTCCGGGCAGTTCCTGGTTCTAGATGTGGAACTGGCCGTTCAGAGCAGATCGGTACATATGTATTTATATATTTTTAGATTATTATGTTGAATATTTCAAAAACCCTAATTTGGCAATCTCGCTCAATGAGCAACGTTAACATCCTCCTTATCTCACTCTCTTCTCTTTTACAAATCCTCTCAAGTCTCGGCTCTCTCGCTCTCAATCGCTCTCGATCGCCTCTCGCCTCCAGCCCTCTATTGGTCGCTTCCTATGCTCTCTCTCAAGTGACTATGCAACTCAACTTATTACGCTCTCTTGGAAGGCATGGTCGGTTCCATAGACCTATTCGGGAATCGAACCAAGTCCGGGAACCAATTAGTGGTTCTCCGTTCCAGTTTGTGGACCCTGCCCCTTGAGGGTGGTTCCCGTTTCCAGGGTGGGAATTGGCCCACCCTAAAACCGAACATCCCTAATCTATGTGTTGATTAGGTTTGTTCGTGAGTATGCTCTCTCCTCTCGCACTACTAAATAGAGAGAGAGAGAGAGTCTTTGTGGGTAGGGATAATCGGTTCATGAACTGGACTGGTCCGGTTTAGGGTTTTGGTGATTTCCTTTTATTTACTCTATAAAATAAATTATTTTTTTTAAAGAACATATCAGTCCGATTAATCCGAATTGTTTGGTTTTGTACCTGGAACCATGAAGCAAATCGATTATTTTCAATTTCAAATTTTAAAATTGGAAACCACCCAAAATCGGGTGATTCGGTCCGATTCCTGTGCACCCTATGTGGGAGTACCGAACAATTGTTTCCCTTACATGGCAAGGAAACTTAGGATGACATTGTTGGAGTTCGGGTTTTCATGTGAGAATGGCATTTGTCTTTCTCAAAAACCTGAGATCTCTCTTATATACTAATATCTGTACTTTTTTTAAAGAGGAAATGCAAACTGAATAAAACTCATTGAATTTTCAGAAAAGAAAATTAACGCATTTAACTCATCAAAAAACCATTTTACTATGTCACAACACGAGAAAACTTGCATATCGTACAGTGAAATACAAATTTACTATATCAATGGCATAATATAATGATATTGTCTTACTAAAATACAAATACGACTCTTCGAGTTTATAAATATATTGTAATGCCACAACACAAGAAAAACTCGTACATTATACAATAAATTAAATATTTACCATATCAATAGCATAACACAATAACATTGCACAACTAAACAACAAAAAGACTCTTCGAGTTTATATTGAAATTTGTAACTGAAACATTTCCTCGTGACAAAAATATAAAAAGCTACTTTTAGGTATTGTCAAATATGGCTTTATTTCCCACCCAAGTCAAATATTATCACTTCGAAAAGGAAGAAACAAAGGAAAATCACGAGACGTACACACATGCGGTGCCATGAATGGGAGGATGGGACGTCATCACCTCAAAAGCTGTTCAAAGAAAGCAGTCTCACATTAGTAAACAAGTCCTTACTTTCTATCTGGGTAATTCAAAAATCAATCATGTACCAGACAACATACATGTCGCTAGAAACATGAAAATTTTTAAGGATTTTTGTAGTTAGAATAACGTATCTTAGACTCTCCCATGTCTATTAATTTGAGAGCAAGAATCCTCTTACTAGGAACGATCCAATAAACCACAACTCAGGTGTTTTTCTTCTTTAGAGAATCACTTGCTCAGTTCAAAATGTACTGAACATTCTTGACAAAAAAACACTAGAAGTGTCAAAAGTTGTGTACGGTATTTATTATAGTGCCAAAAGTTTCAAAACAATCACTTAATTGCCATTTTTTTTTAAAACGGTCACTTAAGTGTCATCTCCGATATGCTTAGCCGAAAATCCAACGTTTTTTATTTATTAATATTTGAAGTCGACATGGCTTGTCGAAGGTCCAATCAACATTTAAAAAGCTAAAAGTTTATAAAAATATTAAAAATAAAGAATAAAACTTAATTAGATTAAAAATAAACAAATAAAACTAAAAATTTTAAAAAAAGATATGTACACTAGAATTCCTAATATTTGTCACGAAAATGCAATCAAGTCATAAAATTTACAAAAAGTGCAATCAAGTTATAAAACTTATCAAATTGATGCAATCGAGCCTTTCTGTTACCTCCGTCTGTTTAGACTAACAGAAAATGCTAACGTAGGTTTTTTTAATATTTTCTCTATCGACATGGCGATGACATGGCCAAAACAATATCGCTTTGGTCCAAATCCAAATTTTAATGTTCATTTTATTTATTTAAACTAAATTTAAAAATAAGTTAAGTTTATAAAGAAGAAGAAGAAGATTGAGAACCAGTGGTCACCGAGCGTTGACCATTAGCTAGCGACCCCCGTTGATCGCAGGCGAGGGCCTGATGCCTGGCGACCTTGTTGGCCATTGCCGACAATGGTGGGGCAGTAGCACACCATCAAGTTCTCAATCTTCTTCTTTTTTCTTTTTAGTTTTAGCTTATTTTTGAATTTAATTTAAAATTTAAAAATTTGTAGCTTATTTTTAAGTTTAGAAGTCTACATGGCCTGAGTTTTAAAAAAAATTGCCACGTTGATTAAAATTTTAATTATAAATGCTCTGTAATCAATTTAGCCAGAATTTTTTCAATTTGACACTTAAGTGATTGTTTTTAAACTTTTGGCACTAAAATGAGTATCATACGCAACTTTTGGCACTCTAGGAGTTCTTCCGCAGAATATTCTTGCACCTTTGTTGTTGATGTGTTTTTGTTGGACTTATATAAAATTTGTGGGCACTTGATTAGACTCGACGAATCAAGACTGTAGGAAAAAAACATATGCTCTACCGTCTAAAACGGTTCTTTGTAGGGTTTAGAGGATATAAGGTCTAACGATTTTCACATACGATGGGCTCACGACTCACATGCATGATATATGATATGACTTGAGTAGCTGGTTAAGAGATATTGTGGACCAGCGTGTAAGAATAATTGTGGCCCACATGACATTATTAATTAATGATTTAATAATTACTTAAATGCTAAACAATTTATTGTCTATGAGAAGGTGCAACTCTTATAAAAAAAAAAGGGGCATAATTCTCTAAAAAATTCATAACTTTTGGTTCAGTCCCAAATCTATACTGAACTTTTATTTGTCTAAAATAAAATCTACAACTTTTATTTGAGTTCCAAATCTATTCTCGCTGTCCAAGTCAGCACTAGTTATCCAAAATGGCACACCACACTAGACAACATAAATGAAAAGAAAAAGAAAAACCGAGAGAGAGAGAGAGGCGGCCATGGCCACTCGAGCTTCTAGCTAGCAACGACTAGCTTCAGGCTTGTGCGGTTATGGTGTTGACACCTAAATTTTGGCTAAATCATTTAAGAATTTATTACATTGAAAATTAGGGATCGACTTTGACCCATAAACAATAATATTAATATTGCATAAAGTTTAAAAAGCGTTCAGCATATAGGATAAATTCATTGCATTAATTCGACCGATGGCGGTGAGTGGACCTGAATCAGTCACCTGGATTGGGCCAACACAAAAGGGGCCATTGGCCGAAAATTTCAAGCCCAAAAACAGAGTTATTGAGCTTTAATTTAGTTGGGTTTAGCCCATAAAGTTAAAACCTTTTTTTGCTTAATTATAATAAACCCTTAATGGATTAAAGCCTGTTATTAATTGATCCCACAAAGGGGAAAAATTCGGCCACACCAAGGAGCAAGGGTTGACCGAAATCTTTAAAGGAGATGTGGGCCTAATTGAGCCCAGTTTAATCAAATTCAGTCGATTTAAGTTCAATTAGACTTAGGCCTTAGTAATTAAAGTCCATTATCCTAACTAAGGCATAAATTGAGCCCGGGAAAACACAGGTTAATTCTATAACTACATACATATACCTTATTACCTAGAGGTTGGCAATTCAGTTCAGAAAATTGACAGAGAGAGAGAAAAAACAAAGCTAGAGAGAGAAGGAGAGAGTTCGGTCGAGTCTCTCTACAGCTGAACCCCCTCCGCGTTGCGGTCGACCCGTCAAGCTCCAACGACCTTGGCATCGGCTGCTACTTCCTTGTCGTGACCTTGACAGGAGCTGTTGTCTAGTGTCGCGAGACCACCGACGTCGGCTGCTCCTTCGTCTCGCGTCTCCGTCATCTCTAGCTGCTTCGAGCCCAACCACCAAGTCGCGGAAGCCAGCCACCATGGCGATTCTTGCTACCTTCACCGAGATGATGTGCTGCATCCTGCTACAGTGAACTCGCCAGTATCGAAACGACGAGTTGCTGCAGTTGTCAATCAAGCCTCCCAGCTGCGAGTCACATCATGTTTGCCTTGCACCGCGAACCATCTTGAGCTGTCATCGTGAGTCTTGTCCGAACCAAGTTGTTCTCTATTTTGCAAGTTTTGAAAAGTTTGGCTGCCGATTAGGGGTGAGCGGTTCCAGGTTTTGGGTAGGTTCCACCTGGAAACTGGAACCTACCCGCCCCTACAGGTTCCTCATTTTTTGAAACCTGGAACCTACCCCTTGGAACCTAGAACCTGGAACCTACCTTGTCACAGGTTCCAGGTTCTTACAGGTTCCTTCATCAAACAACAAAGATGTACTAATGCGATAAACATGGACAACAAAAACTAATGCGACGCCAAAATAGAGTATCGATACTTAAACATTGTAGTTTTCATTCTCAATGCTGTAATTTTTACATTATGATACTTAAACGCTGAGTCTGGTGTGGGTTGATACTTCAGTAACTGAACAGAGCAACATGAAAAGGGTGCACTCGGTGTTCTAGTTTTGCTTTTCAGCTTTGTAAAGTCTTCTCAATGTTAACAAATGACAGGGTATGCAATTCTTCATGAAGGGCTCCAACTAAATCAGTCAGTCATAGAATATTCTTTTCTCATCAATCTCTCCTAGCCAAATGCAAAACTTAATTTACAACTATGATGTTGTTAATCAATTCACACATACACAACAAGAACATAATAATTAGAAATTTCAAAATAAAGATGAAACATTTATATATTAGCAAAACAAATAATGCAGCCATAGAGAGCTAGCATGGAAGATGTTTCATACATTTGAAGAATTTAACAATTATATGACTTCACCCCTAACCTGTGTGGAGTAATCAAGAACAAATATAATAGACATTGCAAGAGAGACTAAAAGTCTAACAGTGAGAAGAAAAAGTTGAATTAGGGTTTTTATTTTTTTATTTTTAGTGTCCGGTTCTCGGTTCCGGCGGTCCCTAAAAAATGGAACCGAGAACCGGACCCTCAAGCATTAGAACCTAGAACCGCGGTCTGGTTCCGGTTCCGGGTTTTACCCGAGAACCATGCTCACCCCTACTGCCGATCACCAAACTGCAAGTCCACCATTGAGCAGCCCCGACGATGCCCTCGGTCGAGTCCTTGCATAGCAAGTAGTTGCGGACTTCCTTAGCTGAGAATTGGCGTGCCCTCACCTTTGCCGTTGTTCCACTGTCGAGCCTTGCCGTTGATCTCTCGGCCATGTCCATCACCATCTGCTGGCCAAGCATTGCTGATCACGTCCATGAATCGTTGTCCGTTGTATTCGAATTGGAAATAAATATCCCAAATTAGGTAATTGTTCTTATTCGATTTGAATTCTAGATTTTTAATGATTTCTTATCTAATACATATATTTTGAGATCTTTAAGATGACTTAAATTAGAAATCTTTCCTAATTTGACAATGTGCACATGGTCAGCAAATTTGATCTTTATCCCTAGTTACAATTCTCGACTGCACGGAAAATCGATCAATCCCATCCACAATCCTTTGGATATGATTGTCGGTTTTTATTTTGTTACCAAATTTGAATTGAATGGAATATTTGATGCAGTGCTTATCATCTTATTTTGAATGTTTCCTATTTGAAAAACATTAAAAAAATCATCTCTAGATTTAAATGCATTAGATAGAGTTTGCATAATAATTTTGGATAGAGTTTCTTAATAGATTAGACTTGCATGTTTAAAATGGAGTTTTCTTAATATGTTAGGTTTGCATTCTAGATAGTTTGCATATTAGGATAGAATCTATCTAGTTGAGATAAGGTTTCGATTTAAAATAGGATTTGACCTAGTTTAATCCCTAATATGAATTAGACATTATCTTGGTCTGGATGATTTATTTGCATTAGTTTTTAATTATGAATTTTAATGAAGATATAAAAAATATCATGGGCATGCATATTATATAGTTTGGATCACATCTAGCCATGTCATATTGCATGTTGTCATGCCACGTCATTTATTTATGCCATGTCACCAATGACACATCATCATGCCATGTCATGTGCCACGTAATTCAAATATGCCATGTCATCAAGGCCACGTCACCATGCCACGTCATTTATATATGTAATGTCATCCATATCATGTCATTTAGTGATTGCATGTTTAGGACCATTTAATTTAGAATGCATGTCATATTAGAATAGTTTCATGTTAATTCTTGCCCGTCATTAGAGTTAGGTTAATTAACCTGCACGTCATAGATTTTGCATGTTAGGTTTATTTGATTAAAAATTGCATGTCATTAGAGTTAGGTCATTTAGATATATGTCCTTCATGCCATGTTAGAATAGTTAGCATTTTCCATGTCATATTAATGTAATCACATTCAACATAAGTTCGTATTTATGCAATGCATATAGCATAGTTTTCATTAAATGAAAGAAAACCCAAAAAAGAAGTAATTAGAGTTGTTAATTAGTCTATGGATTAGTGTTAGCGTAAACTTAGCAATTTAAATAAATGCTTTGTGAGTGTTAGGGAATTAATATGCTTGCACTATGGTACGTAAATCTCTTCCCATTCCTAGCAATTTATTTATTGCTTTGATTTATTGAGTGTTAAATAATGTTTGTGCACCTGCATTATCACCTCATATGTTAGTGGCTAGGCTAAAATTATCCAAGTTTCCTGCATAAATATTTTTGAAATAAAAAGAAAGGTTTCGAAAGGGCATTAGAGAAATCTAGTGTAATCAAGTCCTCGAATCCATTTAATCTATGGTTTGTAGAAGTAAAGTAAAACTCCCACACTATACTTGGGTTTCTAATCGAATCCATGGTTCGTAGAAGTAAAGTAAAAATAACACACTGTACTTGGGTTTCTAATTGACCCACTATAAACTGATTAATGATGACTCCGAATTAAAAATCATTTGCATGTTAAATACTTGAATCTTAAGTTGCGAATTGGTAAGGGCTTGGGAGAGCTCGAGCTAAGTGTAAACTTAGCAATCCATTAGTTGAACCCTCTAGGTCGATTTGACCCAAACTATGGGGAGGTCGTGACAGCTTGGTGACTCCACTAGGGATTTGGAAAATTCTTTAATGGACTTAGGCCAATTTTCTTTCTTGAAAAATAATTTTGTATGGCAGCGAGGACTCGAGGTAAGTCTTTAACTTTTGAGGTGTTAAATGTTCTTGCACATTTGGAGTGATAAGGGGACTAATCTTTGCTAACCCTTTGTCTTGCAGATTGGTGTTGAGGTCGAATGTTTATCTCCTGAATTTTTTGGAGCGGTGGGATTTATTGAATGTTGTACATGCATTTATTGTTTAGCATTGCACTTTAGCATGCAGGATCTGTCGTCGGACTTGGGCCGCATAGGATCACTTAGGATAGTATTGAGATGGACACCACTCCGACTGCAATCTTGCATAGTACAAGTTGCCCATCTCAATCCTCAAATTTCTTTCTTGGTGTCAAGAGTTACCACTAGCTCTTTGATCATGCCGGAGTCATGAGGACCCAACTTAGTATGCGATCTTGCAACTAGTCTGATCATCCTTTTGGCTCCACTTTGTTAAGTAATCTAGAGTAGAAATAAAACTACAGGTCTCATGTGCATGTCTATGTGAAGTAAGTTTTCTCATCTTCGCAATTTACTTCCTTTACTTTACCTTTGCTTGGTCCATGACGATAGGTCGATTGTGAGTCTTGGTCCATATAAAATGGGAGAATCCGACTTTCGATTTATTTTTGCTCCCAAGGAAAAGCTCAATGTATGGTGGAGCAAGGTAGACCAAACAGGCCGCGACTTTGTGGAATCTGAATTGATTAGGTCACCTATGGGAATAGAGCCCATTTCAACTTTATCTAATTTTCTGAGAAGGGGTGGTAAGGAGTTCGGTTCCCCACTTTCTCGGGGGTTGGAGGTGAGGATGCATGAGTGAGGAAGAAGAGCTTCACAAACTGCACACAGCACACACATTGACTTGTAAAATAGAAATATGATATGATAGGATAGAATCAGACAAAAAAAGACAAAGTGAGAAAAGTTTTGAAGGCTAATCATAATGCTTGTCCGTTCTCATTTTAAGATGAGTGTTTGGAAAACTTTCACGTCATTTCAAATGAGTTGGATCTTCCTATTAGCATTCTTTGGATTCATAGTTTTTCCTCACTGCAAGAATGCTAATAACCCCTTAATTGCGTGGATAGTTCAACAAGTATGTGCAAGGAGGAATTATGTTAATGCCATTTTGGCCGAAACATTCCTTTCCCTCACTTCGATTTAAAGAAAATGGAGATAAAACATTTCGTGCTCCACCCGATCTTTTACAAATTTGATTCCTCTCACATACAAAAAAGTTTGGTATTATCATGGCCATACATGGTGTTAGTGATTTTAAACATCCGATCCTGAAATTTGAAAATAAAAAGGAACACTCTCCGGATATCTCATATTCCAAATGGATAGCTTTTCTAAAAAATGCAAGTCCTAAAGGTTTTCTATATGGCATGCTAAATGGTTCCAAGTCCGTAAGGCACGACATACATGTTGAGACACGAGCCCAATTCCGCTTGTTGGAAAGGAATCATTGGCGCGACCATTTAGGGTGCATTTGATAACCATCCATAATTTTTAATTCTGTTTCAGAAGTAATTCTGGAGCAGAAATATGTTTGGTAAAAAATTACTTTTTGAGCAATTTTCTACTTCTAAATGAAAATTGTGCTTGGTAAAAGAAGTGATTCTTTAAGGCTAGAAGTGATTCTTAATAAGTGATTTTTTTCTATTTTCACTTCTCATTTTCCTTCTTCTTTCTTTCTCACGCTCGTAGGTCGTCGCCAGTTGCCGGTCCTTGTTGGTGGGTTTATATCACTTGTCGCCGGTCGATTGCTGGTTGCCGGTCCCCTTCGTTTGCCGATCCCCGGCTGCCGTTTGGTAAACTTGCCAGAAACAGAGTTAAAATGAGGGTGCGTTTGGTAAACATTCCAGAAATTTATTTCTCATTTTCTTTCAGAATTGATTCTGGCAAAAATTAATTCTTGCCAAAAGTTGAATTCTGAAAGAGAATTGTTACCAAACGCGCCCTTACTACCCATCTAGAGTGACTCATCAATACCAAGTCATGCTAGAGCTTCCCACAGAAGACGTCATGAGTCTGATCAACTCGATGTGGGATTTGTGCTACCCACATAAGCTAGTGTGGCCCTAGGAGGAATTAGAGGGTAAAGAGAGGACATATTATGCCTCGACTGAATACAACCGCCGACACAAGATTCCGGCCGAGTTACTACCAAAGATACCCAAGGTGCCTTTGAAACCTACCCACCGTGCCGAGATCAAGCGCCTCAAGAGGAAGGCCGATCAAGCCCGGGAGCGTGTTGTGACATCCGAATTTTCTTTATATTTGACAATATTTGAGATATTAAGTTAGTGAAAGTTATTGACAGAAATCAAATTAGTATAGTAATTGTCAGTGGGGAATGATACGCTCTAGAATATTGATCGAATAATTTTCAAATATTAAAATTTTATTAAGTTAAGGTGTTCCTATTGTTGTATACTTTTTGTTAATAATTTTAGTGGTTTCAAAAGATATTCATGATTTACCAATGTTTCAAACGAATACCGATTTCCCTATTTATTTCCTGCAATGTAAAGCATATATTTAAAATAACCTAATATCTTCATCTTTTCAATCAAAGCGTTCCATTTGTCACAATTTTAGCTTGAACAAATGTCTTAATTCTCACCTTTTTATTGCCTACACGCCCTTAATTAATTCCACTGAACCTAGCCTTTATGACCTCACGCACGACATATTATTTTTTAACCCTAGTAACTTTATATCTATTATCAACTCTAGTTAATTGACATTATTAATTTTTAACCCAAGCTAATAAACGTGACTTCAAATTACTCTTCAATATAGTATAAATGTGGAGACCACTACAACTATCTTTCGCAGAGTTCTGCACCAACGCCCTGTGCGCAAGGTTAGAAGCTATACTAAAAAATTCTCTAGTGGCTTTGAGAGGAGGGTTGAAGAAGATGTATTTGGACAGCCAATAAAGCAGGAGAACTGTATGTTCGTTGGGATCAACTGGACCCGATTTACGACGAAAACTGTTCATGAGTTTGCCATAAGCGATACCCTCTTGAGGAATATAAGGGAGTACGAAAGTTGCCTCGTCATGAGCAGGAAAACCAGTGATGGGTATGCCAGTAATGGAATAAAGATCTAGAAGAGTCATAGACGTCGGGCCCCAGGGAAAGAGAAAACAATCAGTAGAAGGGGACCAGAAACTGATAGCAGCACCGAGCAACCGCAAGTTCAATTTATACGACGACATGCTGACCTCTAGAGCAGTATCTATCCCAGTGTTCATCCAGACAAGCCGAGTAGCAGTAGCTCCCCTCAAACGGAGATACCATTGGTAAAACTCAGGTTCGAAAGAGGGGAAACCACGAAAGCGAGATGACTCCTTAGTCCAAATATCCTCAATAAAAGATCTGTGGATAGGAAGCCTTTCTCCAGACTTGTTAGGAAGACGTGACTCCATGGACATCGGCATATCTTGCTGGTTAAGAAAGCAAGGGCCAAGGATATGATGCTCGGAGTATCCATCGATGGAGTTTAAAAGGCGAGAACGACAATTATTGGAATAAGATTTCACTTGCAAAGTGTCGAAATGGGCAATACGGTCTTCGGCGGAGTGTTTAAGAGGGACTGAAAGTCATTGGAGAATACAGGGAGGACAATTAGGGTTTCGAGGAAGAAGACAGAGACAGCAAAAAGGTTGGACCCCTTGTATAAACGGATTCCGACATAAAAGTAAAGCAAAGGTAATAATCCCAAAAAGATACGTTCAGGATTCACAGGTCGCCGTAGCCATACTTCAGTTGCATTATGGTAAATTAAAGATTAAACGAGACGACATAAGTCAAGTGACGTAACAGATAATGAAAAGCACGCAAGCCAGATATTATTTCCAAAGAATTAAAACTTCTTAATTCTTTGCCAAAAGGGGGCATATGTCGACACCGAATAAATATTATAGAACATGTGAAGTTCACATGAGGTTAAATGGGTTCGAGTGCCAATTCTTTGATACAAAGAGTGCCCTGTTTGTGATGAAAAAGGTTCGCATATGCCATAAAGATTATTCACTGGAAGCCAAATATAGGAAGCATATAAATACTGTAACGAATATTGCCATGACTTGGTACCATATATTATGGTTGCCATACATCGGAAGGATTAGAAGCCAAGGATGGTCAATGCAGCTAAACCGACATAGACAAAATCAATGACGGGGTAGAAAAATATTATTCGGATTAATCGCATAATGCCCAAGGAAAATGAATCGCTTATCGATGGGTACTGAGGGCATGAATTATGTATATCAATGTGGAACATGGAAGTAGAAGTCCTTTGAAGACGGAAGAAGGGTTGAAACAAGTATTTGAAGGAATGGATAACCACCGATAGCCATGGAAAAAGTAAGCGCGAGTGGTTGACCGAGAGTATGGCAAGAAAATCTTTCCAGCAAGGAAATTTTTGGAGGGAACGGTTACTTATCAATAACCACGAACGTGGGTAGTTATTCGAAGACGTGGGAAATATGAGACTAGAAGTGCCTGGATAAAGCTGACATGAGAGTTAGAAGGAAGCCACAACCGTCAAGGGTGGTTACGACGACATCATTACAAGTACCATCAAACATCCAACAAAACCCCCTCGCACAGAACAAATGTTATTTTTCAATTATCTTTACATTCCTTGTAATCCTTAGTTGTAGATCTAGACATAGCTTTCAGATTCCCGTCGTCGAGTCAAACTCCGGCGTGTTTTTTCATCTCGAGTGTTGCGTCATGAGTCAAACTCCAGCGAGGAGTGTCTACGTCGGTTTGTATGTGGCTTTGGTGTGCTCGAGTTTTGTTGTTGAGTCAAACTCTGGCGTAGCTTGGTTGCATTGGATTGCTTGCACACCACTTATATTTCCTAGGCCCGATCGTCGAGTCAAACTCCGGTTTGGTTTATGGTTGTATAGCTTCTACTAGAAATGGGGTGCACAATGACCCCTTATCTATTTCTAAAAGTTGAGGGACGGTCTTCAGTGAAAGATATTTCGTTGTGGGCACAATCCCGGCGAAACAGTATGAATAATAGGTAATATTGGCCAAAACGAAAATATTTTCTAACTCGCAAAATTATGAAATTGTGCAAAGAGTTAAGCATGCTTTTGCGCATTAAGAAGAATGAATGTAATTGTAGCTCGAAAAAGGAGACGGCTGCCAGAGATATCACAAAGAACCATTACCTGTTGAGATAAGGAGTATGCCATTTCTCTCTCCCGCTTAATGACTCCTTGTCTCATTTGTAGCTTTGCCCTGACTTCTTGAGAGTTCCCCGGCTAGCACACCAATGTTGATGAAATTCAACATCGTATACAATGAGATTTGACTATAATTCACAGAAAGGTAACAGTAGAAGAAAGAGGATCTGCTCGATCAACTGAAAAGAGTCCCAAATTTTAATGATCAGTCAAATTGAGGGAAAAGTATAAAAAAAAGGGTCCTAGACATATTGTAATGGTACAAATTCAATCTTAAACCTTTCAATTGAACCAATTCAGTCATAAATCTTTCCACGTTTTGCTAATTTAGGCCGGGAATTGTTGATATGGACACCGACGTCATACATGACACTATTGGCGTTGACGTGCACATGTTTTTTTTTTTATATAATTTATTGATAGTTTTTATTATGACTGAATTGGTACAAATGCATTATTTTAAAGAATTTTTAGGTACTTTTTCTGGCAAATTGGCCTTAACCTATACCTCCGCCTACTTAGAGGGATCCGCTTGATCAGGACGTTCATTGAACAAATTTTGGACATCTTGCCCTTCTGAAGATGTTCTTACAGACTGGGTGCCCATGTGAGCTTGAGATCGAACAAAAGGATTGCATGCACCTGAGTGTTATGGCAGCTTGCTTTCGGACCTAGCGGCCACGGAAAATAGCTTAAATACGGACAACTGCTCCCAAGTCCCTCAAAGCACGCCTAATCTGAAGAAACTAGGTTGAACAATCATGAATTGATTCAGAGACCAAGCATGCATTAGGAGTGAGCAAGACGGACCGACCGAATTGGGAATCGCCTAGACCATACCCAACCAGTTGGTTCGATCCGATTCTTGAGGGGGCCGGTCTAGTTATTGATTCCTATAAGTGGAACCGGTGTTCAGGTGGTCTGATTCTCAGTTTCAAGAGGGGAACCAGACCGACAATTTTTTCATTTTTTTTAAGACCTGCTGCAGGTATGTCCTTTTTGGTTTTCTGCTTGTGGATGATGGTCATGTTTATCTTATCTCTTCCTGCTCCAAGTTAGTGTTTCAAGTTGAAGCTTCTCGGACTGATTCTTCTGTTGTGTAAAAGTTTCTCTAATTGTAAACCCTAATCGACAATATCTCAGCCTCTCACCCCTTGCTCGATGCCCTAATCGTACGCCTCACTTTCAGCCTCAATCTCAGCCTCTCACTCTCTCGTTTGACGCTTTACCTCTTTCCTTCTTGCCTCTCAGCTCTCACGCCTTGCTCGAGCTTGACGCTTGCCTCTTAGTCCTCTCAAAAACCCTGGTCAGAGCGTCACTCCCGTGCTTGATAGTTGGGTCCAAAGGCGCAACAAGGTTCAATTCTCTCTCTCTCTCTCATTAGTTTTCTGTGCCCTTTTCTGTTTTGGGGCTTCTGGGTAGCCCCTATGTTTCAGAGACATATAGATTGTTCCTAATTAATGAGAGCAAAGACACGTAGATGTTCCAAAGGCGCCTCTCTTAGTAGTTCGTTTCCTTGGTTCTAGTGGAGTGTGGCGGTTGTTTGATTGAATTCTTGCGTCATTTGCTTTCTTGGTTGTTTGATTTTGGTGTAGTGTGGCGGTTGTTTGATTGAATTCCGTTCTTTCCTTGATTCTAGTGATGTTGGTTGCAACTTCAATCTTAGGATATATCCATTATTGTTTACAGTCCACTGGATCGCCGAGGAACCACATCGGAGGTCCGGTTCTAGGCACCTCTGGTTTGATCCTCGATTCCAAGGGGGAACCGGACCGGACCGGAACCGATCACCCTTAACATGCATGATGCTACTAAGAACTGTCTTCCTATGCTCTTTCGGTGCAAGGAAGAAAATGTAACACTACAATTTTCAAGGGGAAAATTGTCCAAAAAGTCTTAAACCTATTGTACTTTTGCTAATTTAATCATAAACATTTTAATCATAACAATTGAGTTTTAAATTTTTTTACGTTTTGCCAATCGAGTCCATCATGTTGGAAAACATCCCTAAGGTATTTTGATGATCACAAAACCATCTCGAGTGACAAGTGCAGATAGTGAAATAAGTTATAATCTTCAATGATCATATTACATTAGCAAAGAGAAGAACCTGATATGTGACATAAAGGTGAACAAGTACCATGATGGGATATCATGGTAGCTTGGAAAGACCAATCAAGATAGTGTTCGTGAGTATCTTTGGTAATGATTAGAGTGCAATCAGCACTGATCTTATACCGTCAACAAAGACAAGAATCTGATCGAAGACAAAAAGGTGAACAAGTGTCACGAGGGGATATCATGACAGCTTGGAAGGACCGGTCGAAGATAGTGTTCGTAAGTATCTTTGGTATTGATGAAATGTATTAAGATTGACATCACAATTTAACAGTTCGTTGGCTCAATATCTTCATTGATAATTGTCCACCAAGTTACTCAAGGTAATAACAGCATTGTTGTGTAGAGAGTGACAAAGTTGGTGTGATGATGGTGGGTATTGTACTGATAATCAAGACTATGATGGTTCAGACTATGGCAGTTAATCGTTGGATTTCTCAGACAACGACAAAGCAATAGCAATGGCAGCTAACACAGTACAAAGGACAAATGATAGTCCTGGCAACGTTATCCTTAAGGGATAAAAATATTCGTACTGACTGCCTGGCGTATGATCCGTCCTGGCGTCCTTGTGTACAAGGGTCATTGTGTACGGATTGCAGAGCTGGCGTCCTTTCTGTCATTGGTGAGATCTGCACTATTTATACTACAACGGCTACGATACAAACTAGAGGTCTATATAAGGAGAAGAGTAGCTCGAGTCCAATGGGCGAGTGTTATCAAGAGAAAAGTGATATATTGAAAGAAGATATAAGAGATTTCAATCCTTTGAGAGCCTTTCACTCAAATTCTTTATTCTACTATTCAAAGCCTTTGCTCGTTAGTGCTAGCTAGCACCACTGCCTCATTGTTTGTTTGTTGTCTGATCCACTGTATTAGCATATGTATTAGTGAGACAAGTGTAAGGCTAGTATACGTGTCCTGATAGTGTTATCTATTCTACTGAGGAACGTCGCGAAGTAGTTGTAACCACCAATACTACTTACTAGTGAAATTCAGCCGCTGTTAAGATTGTTAGTCTGAGAGTGAACGTAAGCTTCCTGTTAAGCCGAACCACTATTTATCTCTGTGTAATCTACACTCTTACTTACTGCATTCATACTATATTATATGTGAACATTCGAATATCAGCATCACATTTACTAGCTAACAAACCTTTTGAGAACATACTACACTATCATTTACTTTAGATCATCAGCATCACTCATACTAGTTCATGAGCATTTAGAATCATCAGTAGTGATTGTTTGTTATTCCACGAAAAATTTCAAAAAATCACCACTCAACCTATTCAGCTCCCCTTCTAGGTTGTATTGTTAGCCCCAACACATCCAACTAATTTTGTTCGAAAATCACTGAGGTGGACACTGACCGTCTTATGTGGCATAACTAGCATTGACATGGACAAGTTTTTAATAATACTTAAATATTTTTTTCGATTATTTTATTTTCTTCTCTTTTCCTTTTTACTTTTTTCACAATTTCTTATTTTCCCGTTTTCTTCTTTTTTTCTTTTTCCTTCTGCCAGCCATCGCCCAGCCTCGTCAATGGCCGGAGGAGGTCGTCGATGGCAAGAGGAGGTCGCAGGCCTCAGACGAGGGTTGCCTTTGTCGGATTGGTTGAGGGTCACCCTCGTTGGCCCCTGGCGAGGGTTGCCCTTGTCGACCCCTAGCAAAGGTCACTCTTGCTTGGGCGGCCCTTGCCCCAGATTGACAAGGACATTCACATCAGCGATTTTCGACCAAAATTGGCTAGATTAACTCAATTGGCAAAATGTGAAAAGGTTTAGGACTCAATTGACACAATTACAATATTTATGATTGAATTGGCAAAAGTGTAATAGGTTTAGGACTTTTTGGACTAGTTTCTCGATTTCAAGTGCATCAAGGTAGTTTTGTTGACAAACGAGGTTGAACATGTTTACCAACAAATAATTATGGCCTCCATAAAACATTATGGACATAATTTCAAATAAGGGTTTGATATGAGGTTATTTTCTCAAAAGAGGGCCAAGAATGGATATCATTTCAAATAAGACTGTGAAGTGGCCACCTTAATATCAAATAATGCCTTAAACTCACCAGCCAACCAAATCTTCTCCTAAGCTAGTGCCGCTTTCGTGAGATGCACAAAAATTTAGGAAAGCGGCATGTGAGATGCACGTTCTCACTAGCCATCGAAGATTTGACTGGCCGATGAGATCGGGGTCTTATTTAAGATTAAGTTGGCTACTTCAAGTCTTACTTCAAATAGTATCCACTCTTGGCCCTCTTTTGAGAAAACGACCACATGTTAGATCCTTATATGATATATTCACAAGATCATGTAAGCGCAAAATACCGGCTTGCGAAAGGTAAACCCCCTGAGCCAATTAGGGAATTCTTCTTGATCCTCAAACGAGCAAAAGTTCTACAATGTGTGCAAGTGCCTAGTGACATGGTTAAGAAAATCAACTTTAATCGTCAAAGTTTTTTGACGGTTGATATGATATAAGGTCAAAAGCCTTTGCTTCATACGTAATATAGTAGCAAAAAGCCAAACTGCCCTAAGACATGGGTACTTATATCGGGCAAGGAAGGTACAGATAACTCACGAGGATTTTGGGAAATGACATAATTGGTTGTTCATCAATTTAACTAAAACGTTGTGGCTATTTTTACATCTCTATGTCTGGATGCACATTCTTTTCATGAAACGCCGAAATATACTTACATTGATAATTGAAAAATATGGTAATAGACTGCTATAATTATTTCTCTCAATATATAAAGTTGCTACCCTGAAACTACATTCTGAGCTTTTTATTTTTCTATAAATTGTTATGCATTGTCATTTTAGTCTAACTTTAAGAAGCAAAACATTAAGGGCAACTTCTGCGGTTGTTTAATAGAAAAATATTAAAATCGACAAATTTTGATTGTACAACTATGCATATGTTTCCTCCGACATATATATATATATGTTTCCGGTTTACGTCAAATTTCTTGACCTAATTTAGTGCTAGTATTTGGTGTTTGTCTTGTTATAAAAAACTAAATTTCATCAAGCACGACATCAAACTCTTATTTTGTTTGGCAAGTTTTGTTGAGAGAAGATTATAAATTGTAATATTCGTTGATTCATGAAAATATGGTAGAGCTTAATACTGGTTTTTAAAAAAAGGCACAACTAAGAAAATTTAGTGAAATTTATCTAATTTCAATTTTTTAGACATATAATTCTTTTAATTGTTTTTCTTGGTTTCTTAAATCTCTCCTCTCTCGTCTCGCTCGTGACTCTCTCAGCCGCAGGCCCGCCTCCCTCTCTCTCGTTCCGTCGCCGCGTACCCCCTCGTCGTCGCCGCCGTGAGCAGCACTCCGCCACTCGCAGTGCTGGAAGCCATCTTCACCTCACCCTCTCTCATCTCTCACCGCGACTCTCTAACCCGCCGCGCTCTCGCTCTCGCTCGCGCTCTCTCTCTCTCTCTCTCTGTTATCGCCGCCGCGCCAAACCTCGCCGTCACTCGCAGTGCCGCTTGCCGTTCTCCCCTCCAGGTACCCCGTCTCTCTCACTCTCTGTCTCTCTCGGTCTCTGTGGTTGCCTGTAGACGGCGCGTGAGCAGCAAGCTTGAGCATTTTATAAATGGTCTCATCTGCAACCCGCCCTCTGTTTTTGTTGTTGTTGTTGTTCTTTTAAAGTCTTCTGTTTATTATTTTAATTGTCCGATCCGATCTTTTGTATTCCTTAGTAGTTTCTTTTCAGTCTCTACTGGGCAAAAATTTCTCGGTCCTCCTCGCGTTCGAGTATAGTCTCTACCCATTCCTTTCACTGTTTTCTCACCAGTGTTGCCTCTTAATCACCACTCATTCGACTGTGCCTCGTGCCAAATCTATCGCCATGAGCTTTCTTCTTGTGGGTGCTTGCCGGTTGCGTCAAGCGCACCACCTGTTTGATCAAAGTTCAATCTTTTACAATTCTTTTATCCATTCTTATCACAGTTTTGGAAGGATGACTGATGTCGAATGACCCATGTGGTTCTTTAACTTTGTTGCTATTGTCAAACAAGAGCTTTAACAGAATTTTTCCAAAAAATTTTGCCGCCTTTGAATATTGTTCCAACGAGACAATGCTTTGATATGTGAGCTATTACTGATAGTTTTTCGCTCTTTCTTTTATTTTTTTCCAATTGATTCGCAGCTCGAGATATACAATAAATAGGAGGCGGCCTTATGTTCAATCTTAGCTTGATCGAGCACACGTTGCGGTTACCTCCTCGACTGCTCAGCCGATCCCTAGATAAAGCTGTTAGACAAGAGCTTGAGAACCTTTTCTTAGATAAGGTTTGTATTGGTTCGTGCATTTGTTCTGGGTGTTCACATTTTTTCTTCTTTATGTTATGTAATCTTCAGTTAAATAACTTGAAGGCTGATGCTGCTTGTCCTTACAATGAAGGTTATTGCAAATTTGGGCCTTTGCGTTTCTGTATATGATATCAGAAGAATTGAGGGTGGCTTTATCTTTCCAGGAGATGGTGCACCTACTTACACGGTACTTTATTCTATTTAGATTTGCTGTTTCAGATTTTATGCTTAGTTGAACCTACTTTATATGGCAACAAAATGAGTTGCCCACATAGGAGGTCATCTTGAGGTATCTGTTAGTCAAAATATTGGGCGATAGCATTTCCCCCCTTCTTTAGTGGATCATCACTTTCCTGTTTAATTGTTGAGAGACTTGTGCAGTTTTCTCTCTGCTTCAGTTCATCTCTTTGTATTTCAACTTTGAATAAGTTCACTTTGAACTGCTGTCTGCTAACTTCCCTTGTAAAGACCACTACCTGCCTCTTTCCCTATCCCATAGGTATAGCCTTTGAATCCTGGTCAATTAGGATATCGATCATCTCCCATGCCATTGTCCAGAATGTTGGAACATTTTGAAAGATTCCATTGCTGCATTTTTTTTTCTTTTTGGTATGTGGAGAATCAGTGAAACTTATGGATTTGTTCTTTCTGTAAATTATTTCTTATCTTGTTGTTATAAACTTCTTCTATGCTTAAGCTTAAGATCTTCAAGAGTGTTGGAATGGTATAGTCGGAATCTTTCAGCTTTTATTAATGTGACTTGCATAAGTGTGGTTGCTACACTTGAGATTATGATCCTTCTTAGGCATTGAGTAGAGATGGTCATGTGCCTAACAGCCTGTTGGGACCGAAGTGCAAAATGGGCAGGTTGGTAAGTTGTTTTGTCATTGGGGCGGGCCCACCCAGTCCCCATCATTTTATAAAGAAAATCTATTAGTTTTTCAATCATGGGTAGCTTGGCCAGGGGTTTTTAGACCTTACGATTTGACCCGACCCGCCTAGCCCCATTCATTGATTGAAGTATAACATCATGAATGTGAATGGGCTCTTGAATATAAAAATTATGTGAGTTGCGCGTAAGAACAGGACCTTCGATCTAATCCAAGGTCGCAACTATCGTATTTTAGTTGGTAAGGGGAAGCTATCTCTTCTTACAGTTCCGCTTTCCTTTTTGTTTGCTTCTCTTGCACTTATTGGCATGAAGGCTTGTAGTCCTTAGGTCCAAAAGCTTCCCTTTTTTTCCATGTAAAAATGATTGGCATAATGGTTTCCCTTGAAGTACTTCCTTCTACCATGTTTAAATAAGGGAATGAGCTCTCCTAAGCTTGGTTTTCTTTTCTTTTCTATTTTTTGGCCAAAACTCACTTCAAGAAGTTCTCCCCTTTTACAGATCTTGCATTTAGTAGAGCAAGGAGAAACAATCAACCGATAATGTTTTCCTCGATAACTGAAAAAATCCTGAAAATTGCAAAAGACAGTGCTGTCTTCATGGTCCTAGTCTCTTTACATTGGAATCAAATGGAATCTAATGGAACTACCAAGATCACCCACATCTTTTAGTGTAGTAAGCTTCGATTAGACAACTATTGTAACATCCATGTCCCCACAGCCCCCTCCCCCAACGAAAGGGAAAAAAAGGAAGTTTAAGTTCAGTTGCTTAGGCAAGACATTTTCATGTTGAATTCCTATCCTTCCGCCAACTCTGTACTTAATCACAGAGCTTGTATAGTTAATTCATCCCTAAATGAATTGCCTGAAAGAGTATTTATATGTGCAAAACCTCTTTGATGATGTAATATCTGTGAAGACTCATGCCTATATTTTCAATCGAAACCTTTGTGAAGCAAAGTGAGTCATTGACACTAGAAGTTATTAGATTTGTCAAGATATCCTGTCTAGGAAAATATTCGGTGAATTTTGTTTTTGTTACACAATGCTCTCCTATTGTTTTCCCCTTTTTTCAAATTATCTAATACCTATGCATGTGGAGTTCCTGTATTAACGGTCATTTTGATATCATTGTAGGTGGAATGCAGACTGCTAGTGTTCCGTCCATTCGTTGGTGAAATAATTGATGCGAAACTCAAAGAATTTGACAAAGATGGTTTGCGCTGTATGTCTCAATCTGCACATGATACTAGACTCTGTCTTCTTTTGCTTCTTTCCTCTGAATATCAGTGTCATCCTTTTCACACTGTGGTGTAAAATTGTTTCTTGTAAAACGAGCAACAGATGTATGTGTGTACCTCTTTTTTGGTCTTATGGTGAATTTATAGCTGCTGTTTCGTTGTGGCATATATATCCTTAAGAGTATGTGTTTGTCCACTAACTGGTCACTACTAGTCACTACTACCCGAGGGAAATAATGATTGATGATTAGGCTGTTGAGTCTGCATGACGAAATATGCTGTATAATCTATGCAGTAACGTCAACTAAGTTAACATTTATTGTGATTTGATAGAGTTTTATGCTTTCTCCATCTTTTCATCAATAAGAGTGGCAAAAGACAAGTCATAACTTGTCATCGGTTCGAAGATATTTCTCGAATGCATTCTATGAGGTGCCAATGCAGGGCAACATCTTGAAGTTCTAAATAATTTTTCTGCACTGGGTTAGTCATGCTAGTTTTGACTTAGTATGGGATATCTTTCACGTACCAAATTTTTTAAAGAATTAGCAATTGGTGCACATCTAACTAGTAGCTACTCCACAGCTTCTTATGGGAGCTCTGGTACTTGTTGGGTTGTCGCCTCTTCAAGACTATTGATTATTGAGGATTGACGTGGTCTTGCCTAACCACTGCATTAAACCAATTTATGTTTTTCTCAAAGTGAAAAACTATCTTCCATAAATGACCATAGTTGCATGTTTTAGCACTCATTGATAGTTTGTGCTCATCAAACTCAGTCCAAGGTTAGGATATAAATAACTTTGGATAGTAAGTAAGAGTCTAGTTTTGTCCTTGCCGAATTGTCTCTGTGGTTTTGAGGAATCAATGCGTGCGTGTTTAGTTGCATGCTACAGGTTTAAATGCAAAAAGTCTCGCATTAGATCACCTATGACTCGCAGTTTACTAGTGGGGTTTGTGGTATATTCGGTGGGTTAACGGTTTATACACCTAAAGTGACTTTTGACCTTGGAAGAAAAGGTAAAAAATTGAGCTTAGGTTTTGATTGGTTGCGTTCGAAAGCGAATAGGAACCTATGTGACTGGTGGTGGCATGTGCTATGGAAGGTTAGGAAGTTTAATGAATTAAAGATTGGGGTTGTCTAAGTTGCTTAATGAAGAAAGAAAGGTAAGTCTGGGAAAGAGAATTTTTGGGTCGATGTATCTTTACCTGTTCTTGTCAATGTGTTATCTTTTCCAGGCTCTCTCTCTATGAATTGCCATCTCGCAGAGCTCATGATGTTCTGAACCATCTCTCTCATAATTGCACAATCTTAATTATCTCTCTCACAATGTTCTGTTCTTGAACTATTTTGAACTTTTTCGGGAATTCTCTCTCATCATGTTGAGTTCTTGTCTTTTGAGTTATCAAGTCTTGTTGCAAGAGAAATATGAGCATGTCTTTCCTAACAATATTTCTGGAGTACCTCTTTTGTTTTCCTGAAATTGTTTACTTTGTGAGGTACTTTACAATGGTATTGATTTCTACTTGTAGATATTCATTGAATCCATTCAAGAGTTTACCATTTTAATGTAATTCATTGGTGACCAAGTAGTCAAGATAGAAAGTTGATATTTTTTCCTTGCTGTTTCTGAGCTATATGGTACACTTACAGTAATGCTGTATTTATGATTGGCAGTATCTATGGGGTTTTTTGATGACATTTACATACCCTTCCATCTCTTGCCATGCCCATCCCGTTTTGAGCCTGACCCAGAAAATGGGTGAGAGCCTCTCTTTTCTTTAGATATGCTTAATTGTTACTGGAAATTTGAGTGGTTCCTTAGGAGGCTCTTTGTGGGTGCCATGTATTGTTTCTTTGTGCAATGTCATTTTTGGTCAACCCTTACATAATTTGCAGGAACCGGTTTAGATGGATATGGGAGTATTGTGTGGCAAATGGGGAGAACGAAGCTGATTGGACACCGGGCACCCTTTTTCCTATTGATGAGATTGGCGAGGTTTGGATGTTGCTTTTGTCTCTTGAATTTATTGCTGTACTTGTCGTGTTTTTCTAGCAATTTACTTGTAATCTACTTAGTTTCTTTCTTTGAGATATTGATTTGAAAAAGTAAATACAGAAGCCTGTCTTATCCAATGCAGACTATCAGATTCAGAGTTCAGAGTGTAAATTATCCTTCAATTCCACTGGAGCAACCAAAAGATTCGAAGCCATTTGCTCCTATGGTGATTACGGTGAGTTCTTTCTCAAACCACGTGTGGTGCCTTGAGGCTGCATTATCTAGACTCCTTGCACATACTTCATTAGGAAATGGAAGTACTGTCTTTTAACTGCTTCATGGCCCCCATTGATTGATGCGTCTTCATGTGATTGGCCAAGTGTTTTCTTAGTTTCCTTCTATGTTATCTCTTCTTTAAAACCTGACCGGATTGGTCAAGCAGCTCTAATCCTTACTAAACATTTTACTTTGCAGGGATCGCTTGATAATGATGGCTTGGGTCCAATTTCATGGTGGTAATGATAGATATATCTGTTTGGGTAGGTACGGAAGATCTGTCAATAACACGATTGATTGTGTCCAGCCACAGAAAGGGTACTTAGCTATGGCATCTCCTGTATATGTTCCTTCTTTTATTTGTATTAAATGACAAGTTAATTGGAGTCATATGTGCCAAAATCTTATCAGTCTTCCGTTTTGGTGGTCACAGGCACCTTCTGGTGTAATGACACGGGGCAATAACTTACAGCTTGTTTAAAAAGACGATAATTTCTTATTATTGTTAACAAAGGGAGTACATACATACATACACACAAACACAAACACATATATATCCCTCTAAACATAAAATGACTATTCTATCCTCATTTACATATTTGCTAACACTCCTTCTTAAGTTGGGATGTAGATATCAAATAATCCTAACTCGTTACATAAAAATATCACTCTACTCTCCTGTAGAGATTTATCAAAGATATTTGCAAGTGGATTTTATGTCTTTGTATGTTGAAGAATGATCTCCTCTTTCTGAACTTTTTCTTGTACAAAGTGACAATCAACTTCAATGTATTTGGTTCGTTCATGGAAGAAAGGATTATTTGCAATGTGAATAGCCGATTGATTATCACAATATAATACCGATGGATCTGGTGTTGACATATCAATTTCTGACAATAATATCCTTAATCAAAGCAATTTATCTGTCGCAATGTGCCATAGCTCTATATTCTGCTTTAGCACTCGATCGGGAAACCACATATTGTTTCTTGCTCTTCTAGGCAACTAAATTAACTCTAAGAAACACACGATAGCTCGACGTAAATCTCATATCGGTAGGACATCCAGTCCAATTTGCATTAGATAAACCTGTAGTATTCATATGGCCATAATTCTTGAAAAGTAGTCATATACCCGATGTTCTCTTCAAGTATTTGATAATTCGAAGCACAACATCCTAGTGAGTAGTACGAAGAGAATTCATGAATTGACTCTCTACACTGACAGCAAAAGATATATCAAGTCTTGTGACGGTAAGATAGTTCAACTTATCCACTAATCTCCAATACTTTACTGGATCATTCAATAATTCTCCATGTTTTGCATCAAGTTTCACATTGGGTTCCATAGGAGTATCAACCGGCTTTGCTCCAAGAAATCCAACCTCATTAAGAATGTTAGGTACATATTTTCGTTGTGATAAATTGATACTTACATGTGAGTAGGTAACCTCAATACCAAGAAAATATCACAAACGTCCCAAATCCTTAGTACTGAACTCTGTGTGGAGAAATTGCTTAAGTTGTTGAATACCATTTGAATCACTACTAGTTATGAAAATATCATCCACATATGACAGGATACAACCAACTGAGGAAACAAAACTAAAGACTGAATGATTTACTTGACACCGCTTTAATCCGAACTTGATAATAGCATCACTAAATCTACCAAACCAAGCAAGGGGAGATTGCTTGAGTCCATACAAAGCCTTATGTAAATGGCATACTAAATTCTCCCCCTGAACAACAAGCCAATGTGGATGCTCCATGTACACTTCCTTGGCCAAATTACCAAGTGAGAAGGCATTTTTGACATCCAACTAATGAAGAAGCTTGCCGCTAGGGAAATAACGACAAACAGATTGGATTTTGGGCGCAAGTGAGAAAAAGTGTCATCATAATCAACACCATATGTCTGAGTATATCTCTTTGCAACCAACCGAGCCTTTAGTCGATCAAGAGTGCCATCAGGGTGAACCTTAACAATTAAAACCCAACGACAATCAACAGGTTGTTTCCCCGCAGGTGAGGATGTAAGTTGCCATGTGACGCCCCAAAACGTTATGCGCTACACGTGTCCTTACCTTTTTTTTGTTTAGACTAAAAAATTTTTTTGCATGCGAAAGCACATTACATCAACACTACATAGCACGAGTAATCACAAGAAGTCAATTTACATAATTAACATATGTTTCCTTAGCCATTTCGACCATCTTCCAAGTTTTAATACAACTCTCAAAAGACCAAAAGATTACATCGCATTAACTTTGGGAAGAAGGTTCGGCTTCAAGGCTTCTACTTCACACGTCTACTCCAAAAAGACAAGACTTGCACATGCTCACTCACTAAACTACGGGTCGATCACCTCGCCTAGTGAAGTCTCGTCGTCGTCATACATGCCTGGAGGACCATCAAAACCTCTCAAAGATTCCACCGTCTCCCCATCATCAGTATGTACATACCAGGCAATGTACCTATGAGCGATCCACTTTGGAAGACCTACGTCAACCTATAGAATAGACTTGCATCTAACGTAAACTGTGTTGAACCAGGTACAATTATATCTTCTATAAAAGCGTTGAACTAAACAGGAACTCCGAACATAGGTGGTGCAAGTGGTGGCGGTGGTACAGGATCCATCCTACAGGTCTGAAAAATAAAGGAATGAACCGAGGCTCAGTAAATGAAATCTCTAATTCTAAGAAAGGAAAATCCACCCACTACTCAACCTGGTACAACAATGACATACACATAGTTATTTTTAAACTCAATGCATGACAAGCACATGCAAAACTTTACCTTTTATGACGATGGCAAATCAATAGCAATAAATCATACTATTATTTACTATTACATGTAGATGATAATCCATCTTATGATGTACACATAACATTGCTTACTTATCCTTAGACATGCGTCATAATCATACATATCGTATTCAACTGTTATTAAGTTCTTATTTACTTCCCGATTCGCGGGGCATCTCAACTCCGAGGCATCCCGCAACATCCCACACGGAGCATCCCACCTCTCGATGGGGCATCTCGAACTCCCGAGGCATCTCGAAACACTCCCTGAGGCATCCGATTCGCGGGCATCGTCGCCACGATCGCGTAAATGACGGAATTATCTCATAGTTCTTTTCATACATAATCACATAGTAACAACTTACATCGCGATCATACGTTTTGCAAGCAAATGATACATGCTCATGAGGCTATGTGAACATTGACAATTTAAATGGCTAATCCTCAACATTCAATAATATATATCATGAAATTTATACATTACTCACATTTGCATCAAAATACTCTAATCATTTTCTTCTATTCTCATGTAATTATGAATATCATAAAAGCCATTTCAAACACATTAAGGTCTAGAGAATGAGATTCAACAAAATGAAAATTTTCTCTTTTTTTTTTTTTTTCCAAGTCAGTCAATCGCGTTGACTTCGGTCAACCGCGTTGACCTTTGGCACCAACCCTCTTCGGCAACTCAACTTCGATAACGATTGACAATCGGTAACTCTCATTCGGCAACTTTCATTCGGTAACTCTCGTTCGGCAACTTTTATTTGGTAACTCAACTCTCATTCGATAACTTTTTTTTTTTAAAAATAAAAAAGTCAACATTGTTGACCGTTGACTTTTTGGTCAATCGAAGTCAACATTCGGTGAGACCACTTCCGTAACCTTTTTTTTTTTTTTTTTTTTTTTTTTTTTTTTTTTTTTTTTCTGGTAACTCTCAAATTCGGTCAAAACTTATCGAAATCAACTTTTTCGGTAAGATTGACTTCAGCAATACACATTCGGCAACTTTCATTCGACAAACTCAATTTTCACAGAACTTCTTTTATCCATTTTCAGTACTTTTTAGTAGACACTTCACTCATTTAACACACTTTAAGGCATCATAAACACACAACAACTTCAAAACAAAGAATATAACCACTCAACTTCAATAATAGCAAGTTTAACTACTTATAACAATAACTTCAAGTAAAAATCAATCATCCAAGTCAATAGTACTAAATAGATTCTTCTAACTTAGTACTTAGAGTTTCACTTACCTCAAAGATGTTTTGAGCAAAACAAAGAAAAGCTTTAAATTTTTCTTGTGTTTTCTTGAAAAGTAGAGATGAAAAGAAGAGTGAAAGTGGAAATGGAAGCTTGAAGTATTCTGTGGGTGGAAGTTCACAAGCAAAATGGGTGTCTCTTCCTTTGAAGTACAAGAAAATGATAAGTATTACTAACCCAAGGTTAAAATGGCTTGGTTAAAATACTTGGTAGTAAATTAAAGAGATGTGGGCTTATTTATAACAAAGTGACATTTGTCTTAACAATATGGTCTTAAGTTGGATATTTTGTAAATCAGTACGTAAACTAGGTAATCAGTGCATAATTGAGGAAAATCAATGTCCGTTTTAAACCTTGGTAAATTCGAAAAATATTTTGAACACGTCAAAATGTTTGGCAAAGTATACCGAATGCAAGGAGCTATTTAACTTAGTAAATTTCAAACTTGACGCTCATTCGATATGAAAATTCGGAGCGTTGCGGCCTCCGAAATTGAATAACGCGTCGTTACGAACATCAACGCAACTCTAGAAAATCAATCCGAATGCATATATTCAAAAATTAAATCATAACGAAAATGTTTATGGAAAACTACGGACATGTAAAATATGATTCAGCCTCCGCGATTTTTACGTAAAACACTTAACTAAAGTTTTCACGTGCGATATTTATCGTCTACGAACTCTTACGCATTATGGATGAAATGCGGAAATTTTTTGGATGTCACATGCCAAGTGCAGTTCTCGATGAGTGTCTTCATTTCATCCCCATGGCTTGTCGCCATCTAGGATGAGCAAGAGTTTTAGCAACACTACCAGGCACAGAAACAGAGGACAAGGACAAGATAGAGGTAGAGAAGCTAGGGGATAAATGATCATATGACAAGAAATTGGAAATAGAATGATGAGTACGAAAGCAATAAAAAAAGACCAGAATAAAGAGCATAACGATCCATAAGACGACTGACACAAGAGCATGTACCTTTCCGAGTAGCAATGGGCGAATCAGGTTACGAGGATGATGCAGCAATTGATGAGGGAACAGATGAATCATGTGTTGGTGAAGGTTGTATTATTGTAGTGGGAGCTGCACCACGCCGATGATAAGCGCGGTCAGCAAACTAAAATATTATGGATGGTGCAGGAGGAAGTGAGATTGGTGGAAGTGTCGAAAAGACACTCTCGCCACCATTAGGAATCTCCATGGGGACCATCTCAGCATTATAATTTGATTGGTCTTCAAAGAAGGTCACATCCGTCGACATGAAAGTACAATGACGAGTATGACTATAACATTGTATCCCTTCTAAGTGTGAGAGTATCCCATAAAGACACATTTTTCAGCATAAGGGTCCAACTTACTAAGACCTGGAGTTGGACAATGTACAAAACAAACACAACCAAAGACGCATAGAGGTGATGGAAATGGAGGATGGTTTAGATGTAAAATAGTGAACGGTGTCTCCTCCGAAAGAATAGAAGTTGGAAGCCGATTAATTAAGTAGCAGACTGTAAGCACAATATGGCCCCAAAAAGTCTCAGGTAAAAATGCATGTGAAACATGAGGGAACAAGCAATGTCAAGAAAATGACGATTTTTGCGCTCATCTACACCATTTTGCTGTGGAGTGTATGGACAGGAAGTCTGATGAATAATACCATGAAAATCAAGAAAATGTTGAAAACCAGAAGTGGCGGCAAGATATTCTTTAGCATTATTTGATCGCAAAGTTTTGACAGAAGTATGATATTGATTCAACATTTCAAAATAGAACAGACGAGCAATGAAAAATCTTAGTTTAGTCTTTTATTAAGAATAACCAAGTTATTTGGGAAAAATCATCTATTAATGTAACAAAATATCTGAAACCAGAAATATTGAAAACACGACACGGACCGCATACATCTGAGTGAACCAGCTCAAATGGACTAGACACCCAACTTTGAATGCGAAAAGGAAAAGAGACTATATGGTGTTTACCAAACTAACAAGCTTCATACTAAAGGAACTTATAAACTTAGGTTGAGTTTGGTTCAGTTTTACAAATGCTAAAGCTCAATGTTAGTCCATCTAGCATTGAGCTTTCAGCATTCTTAAGGTTAAAATATTGCCGAAAGTTGCTTGTCAAACACTTCAGCATTTCCTCAAGGAGCTTTGGAGGCTGAAAGCTCCTTAGGAATGCTAAACCAAACCCAGCTTAGACTTAAAAAACAAACGTTAAAGAATGTTCAGTGGCAAATGACCAGCACGACAATGCATTCGATACATGTCAGAAGAGGTATGCTTCACACTACAGTAGTTACTACCTTCTTGTCAAGGTAGTATAGGCCATTCAACTCATGTCCCCTACCAATCATTTGTTCAGTTCTCATATCTTGAAAAACACAATGAGAAAAGGAAAAGGTTACCGAACAATTTAATTCTCTAGTTAACGAACTAATAGAAATAAAATTATATGAAGATTTGAGATAGAGAATAGATGATAAAGAAAGAGAGGGACTCAAATGAGCAAATCCGGTACCAGTAACTTGAGATTGGGAGCCATCAGCTAATGTAATAAAGATGTGGAATGAAATGAAGACAACAACTTAGAATTACTGGTTATATGATGAGTAGCTTTAGAGTCTATAACCCAGGAGTCAAATGTGGCAGAAAGTAAGCCATATGAACTACCTTTTGAGGTTTGTACCAGGGTTCCAGTAGGAGTTGAAGAACTTGTTACCTATTGAGAGCGAATCCATGCATCATACTTAGCACGTGTCAATATAACAGAATCACTCGTATTCCGTACACTAGTAGAATCTGGTGGAGCCTCTATAGGAGAATTGTTCACATCTGCATAGGTAACAAGAGTAGGTCGGAGCTCGGGATGAAGAGTATAGCAATAAGCCATTGTATGTCCTAGCCCTTTGACAATGATTACAATAGCAGGAGCCATGACCACCACCAGAACTAGAGGCACCACGAGCACTAATACCTCCATCACGGCCACCACAACCTCCACTCTGAGCAAAATCGCGTCCACGACCACGATAACCACAACCACGAGTTCCACGTCTACTAGGGCCATGAGAAATCATAGCACTTGTCTCCAAAGCTATGATGGAGCTCTTTTTAGTAGGTGTCGAATGAAGAGCTCGAGAGAAAACGACATCAACTGTAGGAAGAGAGCTTTGAGATGTAATCTGCTAGCGAAGAGAGAAATATTCAAGCCCCAATGCCTTGAAAAACGGTATCACTCGAAAATCCTCTTGGCGTCTAACTATAGTAGCCGGATCATTTGAAGTTGGAAGATAAGTATCTAGTTGCCTGCAAAGTGTCGTGAAACGTGCATAATATTCAGATAAAGACTGACCTCCACGCTAGAGATCAAATAGTGTCTTCCATGTGTCACACACTCGTGTCATATTATTCTGTCTAGAATAAAGTAAGGCACACTTTTCCCAAATTTCCTTCACAGAGTTACACTGAATGAAATGAGGACTGATTTTAGGATCCATACTATTCCATAAAAGGGTACGGATCATCACATCTCCAGCAATCCAATCAGCTTCCTTACTTTAATCCGAAGGGCTCATAGATGTAAGATAATCATGTTGTCTAGCGGCAGTAATATAAACTTCAACAACTTTAGACCATGATGGATAATTAGTTCCATCCAACTTAACAGAAGTCAATTGAAAATGCGTCAAATCGGTAGATGATCCAGCAACATCCATCAATGAACAAAGGATACGATTGAACCTAGGAACAACGTCACAATAATCAAGTACTTAACTCCAGTAGCACAATCAGCCACAAATAATGGTTCAATCGAATCACCACTAATCACATTAACTTATCAACAACTCATATAATCATCAAATTTGTATCGAAGAATTACCACACCCATTCGATTTCATCTTTCTCCACCAAAATGAAGAAAATCAATTCCTCAAATCCAATCAAATGGTAAATCTGAATAACCAATACTAAGACAAAAATAGTCTTGCACAGTCGCAAATCAATTCCTCAAATCTTTTTTTTTTTTTTTTCCGAATTTCGCCCCATTCATAATTGCATATCAGCTCTTACACATACTCCTAGTCGCTGCTTCGCCTACGACCAACGCGTCATCACCAACCAATGTCATGGAAGTCTTCCTTCCACCGGCCAGCATTCTCTTGATGAGAATCGGTTGCGACGACCCTTGAACCACGACCTTCACTGGCTAGGTTGTTCCCTGTTCATCTGAGTGCAGAACGACACCGTGGCGAAGGGTGAGGGCGAGTAAGAGAGGGATGATGTGCGAGGCGAGTCCACTAACAATAGTGGCGACGTTGGTTGCTCCGGTGATCTCGAGGGATTAGGGTTTTTTTAATGGACTCTGATACCATGTTTGAAAAGATGATAATTTCTAATTATTGTTAGCAAAGGAATTACAAGGATATGTGTATATATATATAGCAAACCCTTTAAACATAAAATGACTATTCTACCCTCATTTATATATTTCCTAACACAGCTAAGTATCTATCTTGTTAGTATTGACTGTGGAGAGAAACTATAGGTGGAATGCTCCGGTTCAATACATAGGCCAGTATCGGACTTGCTTCATGTATATTTGGTGTCCTGGGTTGAATGCCATTGCCTTCAAATTCTTCTTCTCCCGATATCAATGTTTCACCTCATGTTCATGTTGAGTTCAGAATGCAAGCTGAGTTCTGATCAAAGTAGTCCAATCATGCATCTGTTTGTCCTTGCAAGCTCTTTCTTTTCGACGTTTTTGGGCGCAGAAAAGCTCTTTTCTCATGTCTGCATATACAAAGGTGTATGTGGAAATTCCTGTATCAGCTGAACTGAACTGAACTATGCGCATGATTTTCTTGATAACGTTGGCTGTGTTCTTTTGGTTATGATTGCTATAGTTGTCCCTGGGTTTTTATTCTATGCATTGTAAATTCTCTATTCCATGAATCAACCGTGCCGGATCAGGTTGAATTTCTCTTTGGCTTGTTTTCTTAAGCTGTGCTGGAAAACTGAGTAGAACGTACCCTTCTCCGGTAGACATTGGAATCTATGGAATTCAAATGACCTTGGTATTCAGCTTGCCTATTCCATATTGCGATGTTTATTTATCGGATGGAGAAATTGTCCTCTTCTTGTTGATAATGTGCCCGACCGAGGGATAAAAAGAATGTATAGAGCCATGTCTTGTCGCCCACAAACTTCGGAAAGCTTGAAACGATTTGAAATTGCCGAAGAATCGTTCAATCTACACGAATGGCTAGCCTCAGTGTTCGTTATCGTGTTTTGTCATGGTCAAAATCTTCAGTTCAAAGTGGAAACGAGCCAGAGTTAAGTTGTAATGTAGGGTCAAATGATTCGAAAGAGGAGAATATTAACGAAAGGCGACGAACCGTTACTGGTACAAATACACATAAGATTTCACAAGCAAAAGGTAGGTTATGCTACAGGCACAACTGAGTGAACAATATCTGTGGATTCTACATTCCCCTGAATGATCCTCTCAGTGAAGCTCAGAGAGACAATCCTGATTCTTCATCCTCTTCAAGGTTCAAGGCGTAGACGATGTAGAGAGTCCAGATGAGCCCGAACACGCCAAAAAGGATCCATCCGAGCAGGTTGTTGCTCAACCCGAACGGGAGCCCCGTCCCTTCAGTGCTCATCCTCTCGTCCACCAGAGCCATGGCCGGGCTCGACATGGTCGCCGCGCACAGGGCCGCGACCAGCGACGCGCTCATGCCCATGCTCGAGGCTTTCTCCAGCTCCAAGGGCTTCCCCTCCGCGGAACACTTGACTCTTCCCTTCATTGCAATTGCAGGCAATCCTGTGACCATAATAACTGGTGAAAAAAGGATTCAGAGTGTCGGTTTCGCTCATCTTATAAGTTCATTTCTCTGTCCATATTGAAGTAATAGGACTCTACTGCAGTTGAATGAAGGTAACATAATAGCTGCAAAGCAATCACTTGATTTAGTAGGAAGTGAAATGAAGCCTAGGTGGTCTAATTGAATCTACCTACCTGTCTAATTGAATCCCATCTCATAAGAGTTATTTACCAATCAGATGGTGAAATCAACCAGCTGACCAAGTGATCAATCAGTGAGAACACCTCTCAAAACTTGTCCCAAACGAAATGGTCAAGACAGAAAGGGGAGATGGGTCAGTTACCAAGAACAGGGGAGGATGAAACCCCAAGAGGTCTCTTCTGGGAGAGACCTCTGCACGAGACCATGGAGGTTGCAGAGCTTGCAGTGATGGTGGCCATCTCTCTCCTCTCTCTCTCTTTCTCTCTCCAAAGAGATGTGTTGCGGTGTGATTGGCAAGTGAGAATGGTTTATTTGATGGAGGCTTGAGAAGAGGACTTTGCATAAAAGCAAGAAGCCACCACAAGAGCGTGGATAGCAGGAAAGCCCCTCATTTGATATCCTTTATCCGCACCTGCCCAACCCAATTTGTCCACGTGTCACATCATCTGTTCAGAGCCACTACAGCTCTTAGCTTCTTTGGAGAGAACCCAAAAAAAGAGAGAGGATCCGACCCGATATAAATGAACCATTGGAAGCCCAAGAGGTCCAGCAAAGCATCATGCAAGGCTGTCAAGGGAAAAATTGAGTCTATTAATTGGAAGGATTGCCAATTCATGAACTATATCTCATACAGAATGCTGAGTTTGCGAAGAGGACGTAAGCAAACCGGAGAGAAAATTTCAACTCCTAACCAAGACCATATGCTCGAAGTACAACTTAGACCAGATGATCGGTCGAGAAATAAGAAGCTTTAATCATCTGAGATGAGTTTTATATACATCCAAGAACTAAGAGCATTACAAAAATCCGCTTGGGTTCTTATTCAACTAAATTAACCTCTCTCCAATGGGGATTATGGCCGGATAGTTCTCTTTGAAAGAATGGAAGCTAATTTACACGAAAATTTTATGAGATTGAAAGAATCAAAGCTTGCTTTGTCCTTGAAGAAGAATCAAGTGCGACAGGTGCGCCGTGTGGTTTAAGAATACTCCTCAAGTGGCTGAACTACTCGTGGACGTTGCACTGTTGCAAGTAAAGGTGGTCATAGATGACATGCTTGGTCCAATAACCCTTGTACTTCCTGATCCCGATTTCCAACCACGGCTTCATGACACCATCAAAGTGTATAACTGCTGCACGGTCAATGTCGCTTGGAGCAACATTCGACTCGTAACCTAGGCCGAGGATGTGCCATTTCCTGTCCAGAGCTACTGTCTGGTTGTAAAAGGTGAGCCAGCCTATCGGCAAACTTCCAGCCTTCCACAATGGCTTCCCATGCTCCTGCACCTAGCACCACAGAAACTGAGTTCTTAAATTGTCCAATTCAAATCATTTCAGACATAAAAGGGCGCCGTTGTCACAGATGTAGTGAGCAGAACGTGCCAAATAATGCGATCCCCATACAGCCTCCGCAGTTTTTTTTATCAAAATCATATGCCCAGGAAGGAAGTTCCTAGTACAATCTCGAATCAACATCATACAATTGCATCCACTTAAAAGGAAATCATAAATTAAGAGAGAGGAATACAAGGACGAAAAAACAAGATATTATGGAAAGTTCAAATTAGAATTAACAAATTACAATCAGTTCTTTTTATATTTGACATCCTTAACATTGTTTCAGCTTCACCATCATTAACAGAAGTTTCAACCCAGGCAATTCATACTGGAAAATCACCCAAAATGAGCAATTAAATATACGAAATAAAGAAAATACACTAGTCTTTCTCATCCTTCCCTTTCTATCATTCTCTTTCTCCTTTCTATTTCCTGGGGGATTGACATAATTAGTTAGCACAAACTCAGACCGATTAGATGTTCATTGTCCATGGAGATGACATGTAAACGGTGCTCTTGATAAGTTGCAGTGCTTTTTAGAATTATTTTAGAGAAATCAGAAAATAACAAGCACATGTCACAATTTACACGATCAAAAAATGAAACCTAGTATCATGCACATACCAGCTGCAAGTAGCTGCCATATTTTGCAGTTAAATTTTGCTTCCTCCACTCTTGCAAATCAAACAAGTTCATCCCAAAAGCCCATGTGCATGTTTTGGCATCGAACCTCTCAGAAACAAATGGATCTGTGAAGTCGACATACATATCCATCCGCCGATATGAAGCATCACCTTCCTGACAAGTTTCCACAGCCCCATTTACTTTTCCCTTCAAATTCACATCCCAAAGCTCAGTAAGATCCCTTTGCACTACCACATCATGGTCCAAAAACACAATCTTATCCAGCAGAGGGAAGACATCCGGCAGATAAAACCGTAGATGATTCAGTGCAGAAGTATATCGAGGATCATGGGCATTCTGCTTCTGCAATGATGAAGTGTATTTTTTCAAGAGCCACTCAAAATTTTCTAAGCTCTGGATGTCTACAATCGCTCTTCCAGGACGATTTTGCAAAAACCACATAGAAATTGCTGGGAAATTGAGGGAATCTGTCACTACATGGAACACGATCTTCTCTGACTCCTGCAAAAAGTGACATATGAGCAACCAGCATCTTTTTCAAAACAGTTTATGTAATTAAATCATCAACACTGTTCTTCTGCAAGAATAAATGTAAAATCCAGCTAAACTGACAAGCATTTGGACTAGAGGATTAGTGGGACATTAGCTAATGACTCAAGAGAGCGGAGACTAACTTAAAAGAATCTTCATCGGGCAAACAAAAGAAAAGAAACTTTCAAACACATGCCCTGGTTGTGCATGAAAAGATTGAAGTCGAGCAAGCCGCAATAAAGTGGCAAGTAGAAAGAAAATGATCAAACTGCACCAAACTACAGATCGAAAAAAAAAATTGTCATTAATTGGTTAATCAATATTAGTCGATATTATGAGATATACCATATGATACTCAAGTCATGAATGGAAGATTATTATGTCTATGAAGACCTAAAACTACCTCCAACTTTTATATTGATAGGCATAAAACTGTGTCGTGTGCACAAACCAAAGAATATAATAAACCAAAACAAGGGCAGGCTTTGAAAAGTTAGGGATCTGTTTGTGCTCTGAACTATTATATCGAGTGATTTCCTTTCCCTCAGTCAGTGACTAAAGAGTGGATTTTTTGTCAGATAAAACAAAAACAAATAAGATACTGCAGGCTGAGACTCCTTTCAATCTTTCTCAGGCCTTTGGGAAGCAAGGTGTCTTAGATATTCCCCTCAAAGCTGAATTATGCCAGTGGAGTCGTGCATAATTAAAATTTATAAGTTAAGTCAACATTTATTGAGTGTCTAGGGCAGATATATATAGTCTGACTGCGTAGTATTGCTAAAATACCATATTCCACCCCCGTCTCAACAGAAAAACAGTCGTACTTTGATGAGAGGAAGTAAGTTGGGAGGGATGGCACTGGTAGATCCAGGGAAGGCTGGTGACAATCACCCAGACGAACAGACAGGTTCTCAAGAAAAATTCCATATGAGATCTTGACATATATTTTATCCGTGTAAAACTTTCAAGCCTAATTCTTTTATCACTGATACTCCTCATTAGATTTGCACGTGCCAATGGCGGAAGGGTGACACAAAATTCTTAATACATAAAAAACAGGCTCATACATAGCATCGACAAGACTCGTCACTTGCTCTACTGGATATGAAGCGAATTCAACCTTTAATAAGACTCATTAATGTCTGGTCATTGCTAATCAAGTCTCTAATATAGATAATCAAGGCTCAAAACAAGAAATCAAACCACCAAGATAAGAAAAATTCAGAAGCAATTACCGCAGCATGTGCCACTGTTGAGTTGACCACTACTGCACAAGCAAGAATGTTGTCTGAGAATACAGCATAGTGATAGAGATCTCCATCATGTGCTTTTTCCTGGTTACCAAGGTTTCTCTCCTCAGCTGGTAGGGTGAAGTACTCAGCAGTGAGCCGCATAGCAAGGCAATGAAGACCTTTCGGTGTAGTCCTTGAAGCAAGCTGAATAAGATGTTCAGCTTCATTCTTATGCGCCCGAACCTGCTCTTCAGTGCTGTAAGTCATAGCCCGGAGTTTTGTGGCCATGGATGAACAGTCTGGATAGGCACGACCGGCTTTGGACAAGGAAACTTCAATGGCTTTTGCTCTCTGCCAAGCTCTGCAATTTCGCAGATATAGCATCATGAATAACGAAGAAGGATTAAACAACTCCTTTATGAGGAAAAGATCAGAGCATACACGGTATCTTATATTCTCTATTGTTACGATGTTATTGATGCCAGCAAGCAATGACCTAAGAGTAGCGATCAGATTTTTGTAGATTTCATTCATACTCAAATAACCAACTTTCCACGAGGAATACAGTTCAATAACTAGATCATTAATCAGCATAGGGAATAATAAGAGTGGATGAACCTCCTAGATAAATCAGAATCCTTCTTGGCATCACCCATTGCTCTTTCCAACTCTTTCATCCGCTGTCTCAGCTCTTTCACCATGTGCGAGTTACTACCTGGTGGTGCAAAGTTCAAGTATACTTTAGCTCTAATCAGCTGATCTTTCACCTCTTTCACCTTTTTATCTGACAAACTTTGTTCCCGAGGTTGTGCATTCTGAACTCGTTCGAACACAGTTTGGTCAAATTTCTCCTGCAATTAATGGAAAAATTGCAGATGATACATTTAATGATATGAGGGCACGATAAAACTACATTTAGTTGTACCAAGAACAAAGTGAACGGGAGTATCAAGAATCATTTCCGCAGTTTGATGCTCCATTGTGTTTCAATAACAGGATTTGCTCATGTTAACAACTATCACTGTTAATATAAAAATTATATTATCTAACAACACGTGCATAATAAGCCTTCAAAACATGTTATGACATTATTCATTTCTGGAAAACTGAGCAAGTAAATAAAAGCTCGTCTCCAGTTTAGTGGTTAACAGAACATGGTAAAATGCCAGGTCAATGACTGACAAGCAATCCCAGTGTAAAGCAATCATACAAGTGGAAAACCAGTGAAAAGAAACTAGAAGATGACCCTGGAAACAAATGACCACTAACATCTTATATGGTTAAAACAGGGCTGCTAGACAATAATATATGTTGACATGAGGAGGGAACATATTTATTAGTATATCATTCCCAAATTCTCAGGCATTGCAAAACAACCACAAGAGGGCTGCTAGACAATAATATATCTTGACATGAGGAGGGACCATATTTACTAGTATATCATTCCCAAATTCGCAGGCATTGCGAAACAGCCACAAGAGAAAAAAGAAGCAAAGAAGGAGTATGAGGACACAAGAATAGAAAAGTCAAAAGAGAAGCTCGCATTATTCTTGATCCTAATGGATAAGGTTCATTCCCAGGTAAATAGGCAAAGCTCTCAAAACCATAGGAAATCCATTGTACTGGAGAAAACAAAACACAGAGCAATAGGTGGCTTGACACTCTGCAACTGCAAGTGATGAGGACACAATTCTACAGTGTGGGGCATTGCAAGATAACTTAATGTCACATCATCTGTCCCTTTCTCTGAGAACTATTTACTGGTGTACTTGTCACCATAAAATCATCGTCTTATGTTACCATTTTAAAAATCAACCAAACACATCATAACAATGGTGGGATTCCTCATATTTCTCTAAAGAAATTTATCTAACGCAAGGCCCTATCACTCCTCCCCTTGCTTCTGGCTTCTGCCACAGAGAACATAACACAGTTATCAGTTCAATTTCAGTCTCCCTTTATCCTAGTGAACTTCATATCCTATGTTCCTCAGCTTCTGATAACCGAAGCAGATGGAGCCCAGATGCTGTCTTATGATCCAACATGCAGCATGTAATAGCTATTCACACGTACCTGATGTGATGTAAAAGTAGCTCAAAGTATTCTACGTCGACATTATCATATCAATAGAAAAAGTGAACTCTCATCTCAAACCAGATATCTCATTTGAAACCGACAGACCATGATGACCACCAGAAATTACCAGATAATAATTGTTCTTGTAATCATGTTGCCAGGTAACCATTTAATGGTGACATATAAATTGACCACAAGAAAGCAAATTTTCTTTATTTAAACAGATAATAACCAATTCAGCCCCTTAAGACACCGATTGAATGTTGCTCATGGAAGGCTGAAAGAAACACTACATAGGATGGCAATACATGCACCAATTCTTGAGCTGAGCAAAATGCCAATAGGACAAATGAATTGCAAGAATTATTACTTCACTAGCATCAACCTGAGAACCCTAAGAAATACCTACAGAGTAAAAAATCCAAATGACCTAAGCCCATGATAAAAGTAGGTGTCAAGCAAAATAGGAGATTCTTTGCTTGCAAACAAATTCTTAAGCTTAGCAAAATGCTACTAGGACAAATGAATTGCAAGAATTATTAATTCACTAGCATCAATCTGAGAACCCGAAGAAATACCTACAGAGTAAAAAATTCGACGTGATTAAAGTAGGTGTCAACCAAAGTAGGAGATTCTTTGCTTGCAAAAATCAACCTAATAAGGTAGAAATCAGCGAATCCATAAGGCTCAATTGCTCAATAATGTTAGTACACCCTACACAGATCAAAGCCCTGTTTTGAACTGTTTTCCCTGTTTTGAACTGTATTCCGGAATCTATTCCCAATAGTTAGTAGTGTATTACAGGTTCCAACCAAAGCATCATTCCTAGCTCCCATCATGTTACCAAGAAATAAACCAAAACTGTGATGAGTAGCTTCTTTCATCTGTTAAAGGGTACCTGTCCTCTAGATGTGGATGGAACTTCACGATGCTGAATTTGCTCATCTTCCTTAGCACTTCTGCGTGTAGTTCCTGATTTTGACGCAGTCATAGTCAGAGATTCGCTCTTGGGTCAAGATAAACAAAAAATAGAAGAAAGTTACACCAATCATTTCTTTCCGAGATTTGAGTTCTCTCTGCAGCACCTCTGGATTCCGCAGACTGATGGATGTTGTTAGAACTATAGCTGACCGTGGAACCAAATTCGTTGTCTTCATAAATGATTTGTTTCGGCTCTTTCAAGCCCTCACCCTCTTCCTAAAGAGAAAAGCAACCCCAATCCCGTATACATTAACCACTGACCAAAATCACATTAGGCACTTCAATGCAGCCCCGACAAATAACTTTATCCTCATACCTGATCGACTGAATTAAGTCTCCAAACATCGGCACTAAATTTCTGCACGAGAGAATCAAAATGAATCTCAAAAATCAAATATTAAAAAGACAACCTTCACAGTCGCATTAAAAACCCGCAAATCCAAGTCCATACACGAAAAGGAGGTACATTGCATATCAACATGACAACGTGAGCCTTTCTTAACAGTAAGTTTCAATTGCAAAACCACCTCAAACATGAACTTTTACTCTGTTCGTACGACAGACCTACAAGACAAACTCTTTTTCTGATAATTAACCAACACCAAACAAACAAAATAAAAAGCAAACAAGCAAAGACAAACTTTTAATATAATCACAAGATTCATACCCTATTGGAAAACTCCTCCAAAAACTCTTTGCGTCCTGCAACAACAGATTCAAACAAAAACAAACCCACGATCAATCATCGAATCCAAAAAGGAAAAACCCAAACCGCCCCGAAGCTAAGATCGCTACCAAGACCAATGCCATGTCTCACGAGAGCCACGACCCCCAAGTACCTGTCGCGGAAATGTGCTTGAGCTTAAAGGAAACGAGGACGACGGGAGCCAGAACGGAGACGGAGAAGAGGTAGAGGATCAGAATCCTCAGGCGCCGGTGCAGTCTCTTCATCAATCGGAAGGAGGGATAGAAACCGACCAGCCGGCTTCAAACTCCGAGGGATCTCTTCCGGTCCCGATGGCTTCCCACCACCGCGCGAGACGCCGCGGGAATCGGCGACGACGTATTCGATGCTTGAGAAGCAAGCCAGGCCAAAGGACGAAAGCTCTAGGGTTTCTCAACGGGAACGTGCTCTGCTTCTCTGTATCTGGCGAGAGAGAGAGAGAGAGAGCTCCTGGTTTTTCATGCCATCGTCGTCTGCGTGAAGTTCTTCTTTGTCTTCTCTCTATTATTATTATTATTAATAATTTAATTATTTAAAATAAGATTTAGGTGAATCGATGGGATTTGGGAAAATTAAGATTACGGGTTGATTTTTTAAATAATATTTTAGTTTGGCCGGGCTTGCGTGGAGATTTGGGTTAATATAGTTTAACTTTAAATTATATTATCATTGATTCAATTATTTAAAGTGAGTGAGAATGATGAGTGGGGGGTGAGGTTGGGCGACAGTGGAGGCGCACGTGATGGATGATGATGATGCGGACTCTCTAGTTGTTGCTGTCCGTTGATCGTGATTACTTGAGAGTCGTGATGATCGTGCGATTCTGATTGACCCGAGGATCCATTGGCATTGGATCAAGACGTTGGTCGGTTTCTCTCTCTCTCTCTCTCTTTATTTTATTTTATTTTATTTTGTCGTTTCATGTACGGGCGATATTCTTTACGAAACATGTTTAACAAGTGTTTTTTTTTTGTAAGATAAGATGTATATTGATCCAATCAAAGGACGCTTTACAAGAATGAAAAACTCAAAGGACAACCCTCGCACCCGAGTTGACAAAGGGATATCAATTCGGGTGCATGGGAGCCTTGGGCGCAAAACTACAACCAGAAAAATCGGGGCAAGTCAAGAGGACTACAACTAAACAGACCAAACATGCGGTCGGGCAAAGGAAAACAGCAACTGTACAGACGCTATAGAAAGATGGACGGAGATATACTCCAAGTTCCTTGGAACCGTCGGTTTCTAGGATTATCGTGGACATGGTTGAACGTTAAAGCTTTATCTTGAATGACCTTCTAGAGGTGCCTCTTGAGCGCGGGGACGTAGAGAGTCTTATTGCAGAAGAGGATGTTGTTCCTTTCCATCCAAATCATATGGCATAGGGCACTATACGAGAACCGAGCCATGACTTGGTGAAACTGTTTTCCGTTTAGGTGCTTGATGGCCCATTTTAAATTGTCATGCCAGCCTCGATTTCGCCACACCAGATTACATTTCGCCGCCCAGAAGAGAGCGATGGTTAAAGAGATAGAACAACCGAAAAACAAGTGGTCTATGGAATCCGATCGGGTTCTACAAAGAGCACATAATCCATCCTGGATTCTTTGGCAATTCATCAAATAAACCTGCGTTGGAAGTCTGCCAAGAGAAGTGATCCATAGGAGTAATGAATATCGGGGGGCCATGCAGTGATCCCATATGAAAGACGTCCACGGCACCAGTTGCCTTTTGTTGCAAATGTCATTCCACGTTGAAGCAGCAGAGAATGTACCTGACGGGTGGATAGTCCACACAAACTAGTCGCTGTTCTGAATGGCGATTAAAGGCAGGGGGTGGACCCACGAGGCCACGGTAGCAGATTCATGAGAGGGTCGCAAGTTACAAACGTCAGCGACCGTTGCCGTGCGGGGGATGCCAGAACGATAGATATCCCTAGCATTGAACAATCTGTACAATGGACCACTCTGGTGCCAAGAATAAACCAAAAGGATACATTTTGTCCATTCCCAATCTGCCAACGAAAATAGGAGTGAAAGTCTGATCGTAGGTCCAAGATCTTCTTCCAAGCCCACGAACAAAAAGTAGGTTTGACGGCGATCCAAAAGTTCTTGTTTTTCAAAAACGTGCTATGGATCCATTTGCACCATAATGACTCCTTATCAGTAAAAAGGCACCAGATATGCTTTAACATGGCCACCTTGTTGCAATCTAAAAGCCTACGAATACCCAAGCCTCCTTCCTCCTTTGGGTAACAAATGTCATCCCACGATACTTTAGCACCGCCAACTCCGAGAGTGGGGCCTTTCCAAAGGAACTGTCTCAAAACTTGCTCAATACAAAAGAGAACATACCTGGGCAAAATAAAGATGCTGGCCCAATAGACGTGGATTGCATGGAGAACCGATTTTATGAGCTGCACTCGACCCGCCGTCGAAAGGAACCGTTGAGACCACGATCAGGCTCTCGCGGTAATCATGGTAATGAGCGACTCACAATTCGATTTTCCCAACCTTGAAGAGATAATAGGAACACCGAGGTATTTTACTGGCAAGGACCCTATTCGGAATCCCAGACAGGAAGAAAGTTGGCCTCGAAGGTTATCCGTGCCCCCTGAGAAGAAGATCTCCGATTTGTTTAAGTTAGGTTCAAGGCCGGACCAGTTGGAGAATAGGTCAAGGCCACCCTTTAAAAGCTCAATCGAGGTTGTATGTGCCTCGGCGAATAACAGAACATCATCAGCAAAAAATAGGTGTGATAGCTGAGCCGCTTTACACCGCCATAAAAACTTGAAGTTAGGCTTCCGAGTTTGTGAAAAAAGGATGCCAGAGAAAATTTCCATAACCAGGGTGAAGAGGAATGGCGACATGGGGTCCCCTTGCCGAATACCCCTACCACTAGGAAAGAATCCATGAAGTTTGCCATTAATCACCACTGAGAATTTGGCCGTGCGTATACAAGTTATGATGCGCATAATGAATAAATCAGGGAATCCAAACGCTTGCAGGACTGTTTGTAAGAAGTCCTAATTAACTGTGTCATATGCTTTTTGGAAATCCACTTTAATAGCACACTTAGGCAAGTATGGCTCATGGTGGAAATCGCTGAATAGTTCTTGAGCAAGGAGAATATTATCACTAATCCGCCGCCCCTTCACAAATGTATTCTACGGGGGACTAATAAGTGCAGGTAATACACTTGCAATCTTGTTGGCCAAGATTTTGGTGATGCATTTATAAATTGTATTGTAACACGAAATTGGTCGAAAGTCCGACATATCCGAAGCATTGGGGACTTTAGGGACTAAGGAAAGGATGGTTGCATATATTTCACGAAGCAACATACCCGAATCAAAGAAGTCTTTAATAGCCTCAATGATCGACCCGCCAACTATATCCCAGGAGGACTTATAGAATTCCACATTGAAGCCGTCAGGCCCCGGGGCCTTGCCCGTGGGCAAGGAAAACAAGGTATTTTTTTTTATCTCAATTTCAGTGACAAGCCTAGCTAGAAAACGCACCTGGTCGCCATTCAATTGGTGGTTGATGACCGACCGCAGAGACTGAACCGAAGGGCCTGAATGAGTCTCGGAGGGCCGGAGCAAGTCCTGGAAAAAGGACACGATATGCTGCTGAACCAATGCCGGATCGGACACCATATTACCTGAGGAGTCCGAAACTGAGAGGATACGGTTGCCATGATTCCTCTTATTCACGTAATGGTGAAAATATTTGGTGTTCAGGTCGCCTTCCTTAAGCCACCGGATTCAAGACTTCTGTTTAAAAAATGTTTCCTCTTGAAGCCGCAATGTAGAGAAAGAAAGGAGCTTCTCCTTTTCCAAATCCGCAAGAGATTGGTTGAAGGGATCTTGATCAAGAGCATCTTGCACTGATGCTAATTCGGCCCTGGCAGCATTGGTTCTTCCAGAAATGTCCGCAAAAGAATTCATGTTCAAATCCTTTAAGAGGCCTTTTAGGATCTTAAGTTTCCTACACAACCTGAACATGGAAGTTCCATGGATATGCTCCCCCAAGCCTGAGTAACCAGCGATACAAAAGAGGTATGAGACATCCAGAAATTGAAAAATTTAAAGGGCTTCCGAGACGAGGAAGGCTCCACAATCTTTACCACCATTGGCGAATGGTCTGAGACCCCGGGGGCCAAGAACGAGGCTTTCGAGAACGAGAAATCATTACGCCATTGGGCGTTGGAGAGGACTCGATCAATCTTCCGTTGTTTCCGGCTCGGTCCTGAGGAAGTCGACCAAGTGAACCGATGCCCGATATACCTAAGGTCCTCCAATCCGGCTTGGGCAAGGCATTGCCCAAATTCATCAAAGGCGGGAAGCCAAACATTCGAACTACCGAGTCTGTCTGAGGGGTCTTTAATGGCGTTAAAGTCGCCTGAGATCAGCCAAGGAGCATCTTGGAGGGCCTCGTTAGTTTGCACCAGATCAGCCCATAAGGTTCTTCGTGCCACAAATGTGTGGTCCGCGTAGATCGCAGAGAAATAAAAGGTCCTATTGGGCACCAACAGCTGCAGTTGCCCATGGATCATCCGAGCTGAAATATAGGATACCAAAAATTTAGCACTCGAAGGATTCCAGCCAATCCAAATCCTCCCTCGATGAGAGTACTCGTAGTTCGCCGTCCACACCCAACCAGGCAAAAAGTTATAAGAAATTTTCTCAAAAAAGGTCGAGGAGACCTTAGTCTCTAGGATACCTAAACAACATAGGTTATTAGCCCTAATGAAGTTTCTAACTTCAGCTTGCTTCAAAGGGTTAACAAGGCCCCTAATATTCCAAACTCCTATATACATATAAAGATAAGGATAAGAAATACCGTCGCTTGTGCCCAACTGATTTTTTCTTCTTTGGAATCGGTTTGGGCTTCCTATTAGATTCACTGCTTGAGGGGCTCACTTGCTGTTTAAGATCCGCAGGGGCAAGGCCAGAAGGTACCGGAATACCGGCGTTCAGGACTGAGGAGTCTGCTGCCTTCTTTCTAATGATCGGAGGGGCAGGGGGGATCATTCTCATCATCACTACCAATGTTGCTTCCCCCCTCTCCATTTAGATCTTCTGCATCAGAGGATGATGCTGAAACTTCTAGATTATTGGCAACTGCTTCTGTAGACAGAATAGGGTTAACAGCGAGGTTCGTCCACTGAGGTTGAGATAATGGCCCAGCGATGCTTATATTTGATTCCACCAATTTTGGTGGAGGTTGGTTGTGCCGGTTTCCAACCGTTTGCCATCCTTCAGAATTAGGAACAACATCTTTCCTAGGTGTAGCCTGCACCAGGGCCTCCACAGCAGCAACATGATCTGGGCGAAGGTCAGAATCCACAGAAGGGACACTCGGCGCTTGGGTCTACAAAGCATTATTAGGATCTGAATTCAGAGGGGGGCATCTATGCCCAAAGGTGCCACAAGCTATGCACGATATTGGTTTCCACTCGTACTGGACTGAGATAGCATGGACGGAATATTTGAGAAGCACTTCAACGACTTCACAGCAGGGCTGGTCAGCAGAGACTTCCACACAAACTCTAGCATAAGAAATCATCTTCATACTCTCCGTTTGGAGATCAACATATAAAGGCTTGCCTATTGCATTTGCAATTGCACTTATACCCGGGGCTGACCATAGAGATAGCGGAACATTTCTTAATCGAACCCAAACAGGCAGAGAATGGTGCTGTCCTTTCTTTAACACAATGGACGGGTGTCATTGTTGGAGGATCAATAGCACTCGGGTAATGGTTATAGGTCCATTATCCAAAATTTTCCGCCTAAAATCATCATCCGATAAATGGAAAAAGAAGAACCCATCATCATTTGCCATCACCTCCACAAGGTGAGCACCCCACACATGTTTAGTTGCAGACTCGGTGAGCTTAAATGGCAACTTCTTGCCTACAAAATATCCAACTAGGCATTTCCTCCACTTCGGGTCTGTTGCCTCCAGAATATCCTCAGAAATTTTCACAACCTTCCTATTGTTGACAGTAGAGGGAGGAATGAAAGACAAACCATACCATTTTGCTGCTGATTTGGCGACAGTCGCCCACGATCGCTAAGCATTCTGAGGGGCGCCTTCCACAGGGTTCTGCCGAGGTAGGGGGGTCCGGACCTTGTCCTCCCTCGGCTCTGGCTCCGCCTTAAGGGACGGGGGCCTCCATTGTTCCATTTACTGCCAGGACCAGCGGCCGGAGCTTCTGGATTTTCAGGGTTTTTCCCTTTTGGGTTCCGATTCTCTACAACCATAGGGATTGAAGAAGATGTTTCAAATTGAACACCAACTTGTTTCTTGGAGAACAGGGGTTGTTCAGGCGCCTGAGCTCGGGTCATGGGGGCTAGCTTTGCCAGGGCTTCCCCTTCGTGGAGCATGTCTGATCGAGAAAGGAGAGTCAGGCCAGATCTACCGTTTCTTCAGATGAGAAGTTCCAGAGCCTGATTGCTTCGGTGAAGATGGGAAGGGTGGACAGACGACCTTCCTCACCAAGTTTGAAGCCAAACCACTGGTCGGGCACTACAGAAACGCCAAAGGAAGAAGACGGTGAATAGTGCCGATCGGGAACGAATTGAGAGAGAAACCAGAAATAGGGCAGGCGGCAAATGGAAGGATTGTTTAACAAGTGTTTGGACCTTCCAAATCGAAAGATTTGGGAAAAATCACTGCTTAAATCCACTCTAGATGATCCCATCATATTGGTGTCCATTGTTTCCCTGAAAATGGTCGTTGATGAAATATCTTTTATAGAAATACAAATAATGTTTGGTAAAGTGTATTTTAAAAACACATGGGGATACAACTTTAGTTAAAATGGTGTTTGGAAAAATCACACTTTGTAAAAATCTTTTGTTTTTCTTTAAAAAGAAAAGAAAAAATCAAAATCGGCTAAGGACCAACGGCTGGTGGGCAACCGATGACACTCTGGCGAGGCCAATCTGCCATCGTAAGTCTCGCCTGAGATAACGCGAATCTAGTGATCGTCGAATTAGGTTGCATGACCTTAGGTGAGGCTGGTGGTTCCTTGGCTGCCCATAGTGGCAGAGGCCTTTGTCGAAAAGGTTAAAGGTTTTTGAGAATATTTCTGTAATTATGAAAGTATAGCGAGTTGTAAAATTGCAAGAAAAAAAATCTATTTGCACTCCAAAAATGTGACTTTCCAAAATATCTCCAGACCTATTTTAGCTAAAGGTTTTAAGGGACCTTCGGAAATGCAATTGCATTTTTTCAATGCTATAAAAAAAAGTTGCCAAAGGCCATTTGCATTTAGCCAAGGACTCTGGGCCCTAAAGCCCTCTGCAAATGATTAACCAAACGGGGCCTAAATAAAAACTACGAAACTAAAAGATAAAGAATGCTAGTAAAGAACTAATAAAGTAAATTTTGATTGCGGATCCTTTACAACTGATTCGCTTTGGCCTTTTATAAGCTCGCATATAAAGTAACCGTCAAAAGCGGTTATAGTTCAAGCTATGATTCTATTTGGGATTCTAAGCCTCGACTCCATTTGCTAATAATTGTACCATGTTATCAATTGGCAGTTACTAATTGGCCTGTCTCTAATTTGACCTTCTTTATCAAGTTTGCGATTGGCCAACTTTGTCTATTCTTAACTATCGATGGTTCTATTTTGTCGATGGTAGTCGCCTGTCTTCATCACCGATTTGTTGCAATGGTCAGCAGTCGATTTATTTACAACATATCATGCGCTTTCTCCAAATTATGATAACTCAGATTAATTTTGGGTCTCAACACCCACTTCCGAGGGTAAATAATTTAGAAAGTTGAGCGACAAACTTTAAATAGGTAATTAAATGAATGAAGTATATTCAAGCACCCGATAAATAAAATAGTATCCTATTAAAAATATAGACCAACTTACACAAGCTCAAGGGAAACAAGCTTTTAATTGAACCCTCGGCCATTAATCAAATTTCAACCGATGTTTGATTGGAGAATGGTAAATAGGGAGATGCAAAATCAATATCAATTGATTTTTCCATTGACTAATGTGGACCCCTAGTTCTATTTCTTCTATACTTGGTAACAACAATATTATTATTTTTCTATCACCAAATGTGGAGGGAGACACGTTGCGTCAAACATTAATGTCAACACATCTTATTAATACTCGTGCCTCGATTTTGATGATTAGTCAATAACTAGTTCGACATAGGTTCGACCTTCATAGGTGCAAAACGACACGTGACTATACCTCATAGGCCGACTTTTTTTGGGGCCAATGTCGATAAAAAGGACATTCAATGTGGTAAGAATAGCTAGATTTGATTGTGCAATCAAGTTTTTTTTTTTTAATTAGTAAATTTGACTGGGATATTTGTAAGTAAGAAAGGGTCAAATTACATTAATGTCTTCCATGGAATTAATGGCCAAAAGTCAACGGCATGACTTGCGGGAGTGATGCATATCAGTTAGATTTTTTTATTGGGTGTGTGTTTTTCAGCACATTTTTTGGTGATCCGACTTTGACAATATGATTTTATATCGACAATTCGATTTGAGTATGTAAGTTTCCAAAGGGACTTGAGACCTCAGTCAAAACTTGTGGGCAACTAGTTTGTAAATGAAGCAAATTTAAATTATTTTCAATACCTTATAATTATTTTCGTCACTAAATTTGGAATTTTACATTATTAGCGTGCAATTCACTTCTGAGGTCCCTTTTAACCTGACAACATCATTTACATGATAATAATACTATTCTCTTCTAGCTTTATAAATTAGGCTTATGAGGCACAAAATCCAGCTGGCTATTATATACCAAAAATCAATTGCAAAAAGGTCTATTTTTTCGATACAGGCGATCAATGGGTGAGGCGGTCTACTCAGAAAATGAGCAAGTTTGGGTACTTTTTTGGGCCAGTTGGTGGGCTTTGGCCCAAAAAGCAAACCTATCTAATAAGTGGATCAAGCTTGGCCATGGCGTTTGAGGCTCGACCTAACCCGACCTATCCATATACTTCTTAATTTTTTTTTTTGTGTAGCACTTTTATCATCAATTCTATTTTTATATCTGAAAATTTATATAAAACTAATAGGACAAATAAGGCAAAATTTTTGATATTGAAAAGAAAATTCGTACAAAACCCTACGTAAAGTAGTAAAATAAGGGTTTGTTCGTTGTGATTTATGAAAACACAAAATAATTATTTTTAGTTTTTTTGTCAAAAACTAAAATATTCGATAAATAAAACAATGGTGTTGCATCCTGTAAGTTTTTAAATTGTCTCTAGAGACGTAAACTATTTCCTTTCCCTATGATCTAATCATACAATTATACTTTGTAGTGAACGGTGGACCCGATTCAACCATGTAATTCTTATATGGCCTTAGCTAACTACTTGCAAAAGTTATCAAGTATTGGTGCTTAAAATTCGATTTGAAACAAATAAATGCAAGTCTAGCAATTCTTAGCACGAAGGACTCGGTTATTAAAGACATTATGGTGACTTGAAGAGATATGATGTAATTTATTGTCAAAAATTGTAATTCTCATATTAAGGCTCTGTTTGTTTCGCGAAAAATGTGATGTTGTTGGAAAATGTTTTCCCGAAAGTCATTTTTCGGTGTTCGGCTAAATCTTGAAAATGAACTGAAAAATATTTTCCGCTGTTTGGTATGGAAAATCATATTGTGCACTCCTTCTTAATTTTTTAATTTCTTTTTTTTTAAATTCGAATTTTTATTTTTATTTTTCCTTCTTCTTTTGTTGGTCGCCGGCCACGGCAATGGCCGGCAACTAGCCATCAGTGAGGTTGAGCCTCATCGGCCTCAAGCTCGACCTCGCCTGATGCTGGCGAGCTTGTCCCTTGCCTGTGGTTGGTCTTCAAATAAAAGAAAAAGAAAAAATAGAAAAGAAAATGAATAAGAAAGAAAATGAATGTGAATGAGTGGAGAGAGGAAAGAGAAGGAAAAAAGATTTCCTCTCTTTAAAAAGAGAAAATTATTTTCTCCATTTTTGAAGGTGTTTTTTTTATTAAGGGAAAATGTTTTCCTTGACTAGTTTATTTTCTTTGAAAAGAACACTGGAAAATTCAAAAAATATTTTTCTGAAAGTTGTTTTCTACGAAACGAATGAAGCCTAAAAGAGGAGTGTCAACATCCAAGATGGTTTGAGTACCTCAGCAAAGTTGATTTTGGCCCTAATTTAAAAGAACGAGCTTATGAAAAGTGAGTGTTCAAGACGCATGACTAAGAGATACGCGGTTGTTTAATATTAGCATTTATAGAAAGTAAAAAGTTCCCTATTGATCGCTAAACTTGCCTTTTTCCAATTACGTTCTAACAGTCTAATTAAGTAATTGAAAAGCCAATTCTTTTTCCTACCAGGCATCTTTGTCCAATAATAATGTGCAGTCGATTTACATTTCTCGAGAAAATAAAGAAACATGGCTCAATGTTCATGCCAACCTAAGTTAACCCTCAGCAAAAAGAGGACAATTACTTAATTAGTCATACACTATTGTGCGGATGTCAATGTTAGTTATAAACATTTTACTTTTTTCATGTAGTCCTAAACCTTTACGCGAAATTCCAATATATTCCTTTCGACTAGTTGCCGTCGAAAATCACTGACGTGGCAATTCATAAGTTATCCACGGCATACCAGGCAGGACGATCACCACGTTAATGATTTTGGTAACAATTGGCCGAAAGGACTGCATTAATTTCGTGCAAAGATTTAGGACTACATCGGTAAAACTTTTTTTATGACTAAATTAACATCCATACAATATATTTAGGACCGAATGGATAATTTTCCAAGTAAAAAGCGCACGTGCACATGTACGCAGCCTGTCGAGTACAAGTAAAAACATCATAAATTGCTTGTGTTTGGCTGGTGTAGCGTAATTAGCTGACATATAATTAACGGCACCAACTTTTAGAACTAGACCATGTCATTGTTTCTAACTTTACTCTATTATCAGCAATTGAATTAGTTTTATTGCTGCTGCCACGTGTCCACGAAAGAATGGTCCTGGCAATAAATATAAGTAATATGAAGAACCCCATAGATGAATAACAGGACCATTCAATGGAAAACAATTATTGGGACCTATTCAAAGGTTAGTCATGTATGGTGTAGCTTGAGAGACCATTGAGACATCCCTCTTCATACAGCATTTATGTTCTAATAAGTTAGCTTAGGTTAATATTAGGATAAAAGCCACTAAAAGCCCCAAACTATGCCCATTATAACACATTATCCCAATTTTTTTTGTGACACAAAAAATCCTAAATTTGTACATTTGTGATGCATTTGTTTCAAACTTGTGCAGGATGACACATTCACCAAAAAAAAAATTTGTGACAAAAAATCACAAATTTGCATCTATGAGAAATATTTATCCCAAAAAATGGTGTCACGGAAACAAAGTTTGGGTTTTTAGTCTCACAAAATAAGTTTTGGGTTTTTGATGTCACAAAAAAAAGTTTAGAGTAAATGTGTCACACGGATAGAAGTTTGGAATTTTTGGTGTCACAAAAAAAGAAAAAAATTGCAAAAAAAGTCATGAACCTATTGCAATTGTGTTAATTCAGTCTTAAACTTATTCTTTTTTTTAACCAATTCACAATCCATCCGAAAAATTTTGGCCGGTCGGCGCTGACATTGCGTTCTGACCGACCAAAATAATAGTATTTTAATGTTTTCTAAATTATTTAATAATTTTTCAAATTTTTTTATAATTTTTTTTTCTTTTTTCCTCCTTCTTTCATTTTGGTTTTCTGGTTGTGGTCGGTGAGGGTTGCAGCCCTCACTCGCGCCTCGCGACCCAGAGTTTGAGGACGATTCTCTGTTCTCCGTTTCTTGTTCTCGTCCGTCACGTGCAGAGCGAATCAAAGGCGGAAACTGTTGTTGAATCGGTGGAAATCGAGTGAAACTTTGATCGACGACCAAAAGAGTATTTGAAGAAATGGATTGATTCGTCACTTGATTGAATCCAAGAAATGGCAAGAGGAGCCCACACTGGATTGGTTCTGTGTTCTCCGCCTCGCCCAGATCTTCTCAATCCTCGAGACCAACTTCCTCTTTGGCTACAACGAGCACGACTAGAGAAGCTCTTCGTCCCCAAAGACATTCTCGATGCACAACCACAAGAACCAAAGCCTCATGAAAATCTCCCTCAAACTTTGGGTTGCGAGGCGGGGTTGCGAGCGAAGGTGGCCATAGCCGCCTTCAACCGTGGCCTGCGAGGGCTTCACGGCCCTCGCTTAGTGACCTGTGACGCCCCAGGCACGCCACAGTGCTAAGCGTGACACAATTTCAATCTTTATTATGTCTTTAGATTGGCGCAAGCGGAAGACAGAATTAAACTCAAGATAAGCAAACCAAATGCGAACGCAAAATACACGGAAACATCATACTATATCCATAGCTTAAATAGCAAGTTCGGTTGCTTACATAAATCATACCTATATTAGCTTCACTTGCCAAAAGACCACATGACATGCCACAAAAGACCATACTTTAATTACATAAGTCAGCTTCACTTATGCCTGGGAGAGGATCCAAAAAGTTGCCTACCCTTCTACATGCCAGCGTACTAAGATCAAAAGCATCTCTTACTATATATAGACACTAAATATATATGTAAGGCATGACACTTCCCTACACATCTGATCCACTAAGCTCATCGGGATTAGAGTATTCCTCGGGCTGCTACTACCATCATCACTGTTAGCACGGCTCGAACTCAGATCATCCATGCTAACGATATAGAAAAACAAGGGTGAGCAAAGTCCAGCAAGAGAAATATTCAAACTTTACTCTACACAATCCTAATGATCATCGATAAAGAATCCGTCCAGGATAAGTAACTTTAATGCACTTTATGCATTCACAAAAACACACAAGTACAATGATTCACATGACACATGAGGTATGCTATGCAATCACATGTCCACACACATTTTTAAGCCTTGTTTCTTTAATCTTTTTCATGTCCATCATCGTGGTATACGTCGTCGTACTAACTAGCCCGCACGCGGTATACGCTGTCCCACTGACCGGCCTGCACGAACCACTTCCGGTTCGCTACTCGGCCTGCTCGCAGTACACGCTAGTTCGCTATCCAGCCCGCTCACAGTATACGCCAGTTCTCTACCCGGACTTCCAAGACTTATATGCTTGGGCATCTCAACTCTTGAGGCATCCCAGTTCTCTGACCGAGGCATCCCAAACACATAGTAGGGGCATCCCAAACACCTGGGGCATCATCGGGACACTAGCCGATAGGTACATTTCACATATCTTAATTCCATACTCTCGCATGCATGTTCTTAAATGATATGTCATGTAGACATTCACACATCATTCGTATGAAGCTACCTCAACTCAGCATGCACAGAGGTTAATTCTCATGAATAACAAGCAATTAAGATTCAAACATCGATCAGCACCAACTACCAAGCAGTTTCCAACCTTAGTCTTTCGGTATCGATTGCAATTTCCAAATAGCTATATAAAATCATGCCAAGATACCAGCCAATAGGTTAAAGTGTAACAAACAACTTTAATTAAGGAGATATTTTCAAATAGTGCACATAAGTGAGAGTCTTCTGCGAAATTCGAAGCTTACTCATGCAAAAACAGTTTTGAGCACTAATTGAACTCATCGCTTTTACCCAAGTAAATCAATTTATAAAATCACTAAATTTTATTATGTTGTAGAAAAGATTATGTTCAACAATTTTTATGAAGAAATATAAGTCTAATTCTTCTTGTACAAATTGAAGTAATTCACGCAAACAGGGAGAAAAACGGCTCCAGTAACTGAAATAGGATAGTTAAAGAAAAAAATCATTTCACAGACTTAACAGATCCCAAATATTCTGAAAATTTTATATGTTGTAACCATGAATGTCTCCAAAACTTTTATGAAGGAAGTTTGTCCCAATTACTTTCGAAAAAAAATCATAGAAAATTATAAGCATGAAAAGATCACAGTCGAACTCACAAAATCAGTACAGAACTCGTGAAAGTTTGAGGCTTTTAAAAATATCATTTGAACCCAGAAAATTCCGAAATTAAATTATGTCATAGAACAAGATGTTTGGCACAACTATTATGAAGGAATTATTACCAAATTCGTCTCACAGAAGACTACAAAAAATTGGAAAACAGCAAGGGTTGGGTAGTCCCAAACCCAGAAAACAGTGCAACCATTAACATGCATGTCTAATTCCAGGTCTTCTTCACCAAGATCAATCACATGCAGCACCCTAAGCTCACCAACACTCCCATTTCCAGCATGCATCAAAATCATCTAAGTTGCAGATGTTAGATGTATGCCCTAAAGTAATCATGTAATAGTTACATATTAGGGATTTCAGTTGTATTTTCTTATTATTTAATTAATGGCAAAGGCGTATTTATTCATTTTTTCAATTATTTTATATATATGAATGATTCCATAAAATCAGTTGTGACTAGACCTATTCTTGAGACGTTAAGAATATGTGTGACGGGTTCACAGTTAGACTGTATCTTTAAACTGTTCCCGATCGATATATCATTGAGTGGATATCAATGATCCTATGTAGATCGGTGTGTTCGTAGCTTCATAATTAAGTATTGGATACTTAAGGGAATGACAAGTCACGAGTCATTAGGTATTGTGATGCTTGAGTTAGAACACAGGTGCTTGTACCAGACAAGTTCACTGATCGTGACACGCATAGAACGATTAATAACATGGAAGCTCTTAGCGTGGTCAATGTCTAATCGTTTTTTTCTCTAGTCTTGTGTAAATAATCTTTAGACCTGAGGCACAATGTTGACTTGTGTATTGGATTGCTATGGTTCATAGGTACGCATATTGACGGTTCGTTGATCCGTCTCTGTACTTGATGGTCATAGTTTGTTCACATACGAAGTTACACGTGTGCACAAAATGGAATCTGTCTCTTTGTTACATGCAAGGTATAATAATGATGTCCTATGCGATCTAATCGTGACACAGCATTAAAATCCTTAGCCAGGGTTGTAATCGAGAATACATTATTTCGATTAGGTTTGTGTATATGATCGAATTGGTGGCTTGACAAATATTCTATGGTCTTTGTTCGATCGAGACATAGTAAGATAGATGGATTGAATTACGCTGTAACCAAAAGCTGATAAGTTCATTATGTTCTTAAAGTATTCATACTATCTAGGTAGCCATAATATATTGCTAAATGTCAATCATGACTTGTAGGACTTAAAGATTGATCGGGACAATCAATTCTCTTGGGAGTACTAATGTGTTAGTGCAAGTCTTACTACCAGCCCAATGATAAACCTAGGGATGTCACACACCATAACTAATTCAAGATGACGTTGAACGGAAAAAGACAATATTGCAAATATGTTTGCAATTACGACAATCGAATTGAGTCAGACTGTTTTAATTTAATTTTTTGTCATGGATGCGCATGCATATGATGCACATGCATGCCCAAAATGGACGCATATTGATGTGCCAAAAAATGTACACATGCTGATATATATTTATATAAATGGATATATAGATATATATAGTTATATATATATGATATATCTAATTTAATATTAAAAAAAAATTGGTTCATGTGCGCATGGTGCTAACCATGTGCACGTGACGGTCAACAACAGTTAGTTGTTGACCGTGTGGACGTTGTGCACTAATCAGTTCGTGTGCAACGTGCACGATCTGTTTGTACATGCCGAACTGATCAGTTGGCGTACCCACGAACTGATCAGTTACCGCACAATCAGTTCGTGCGTGTGTGATAAGTCACACAAAAAGATCAGCATGTATTTGGTTCGAAGATTGTGAGAAACTTTGAATGGAAAACAGAAAAAAAAAAAAGTTTTCTCTGTTTTTTGTTTTGCCAAAAACAAAATATAAGAGTGCGGAGTCCACAAGATTGCTAGCACAATTGAAGTAGCAATTACCGCAAGTTCTCCCATCTGTTCGTTGTTCGATTGATGGTGTGTCTGAACTAGAGGTCCAACGTTTGTGGGGCTCAAACTGAAGAACATCTAAACCAGTTGCTTCGGGCACGCTACGAGAGGTAATCCGATTAATCCCTTTCGTAATTTCGATTTTTGATTGAAACGCACGAACGACGTTTCTGGAGATATATGTATAGATTTTTATGTCCCCGCGTTTATGTTTTTTTTTCGCCTATGCACTTTACGTGGAAAGCCAACAGCAGATTCTAGACGAAACCCCAAATCAAGCAACACAAAGATTGAATAGAGTAATGTTTAGAGATTTCCACTTGCCTATTTGTCTTGAATTTACAAAAACCGGACCTCCTCCCTTGAATCTGCTCAGCTTGAGGCTTGATGAAGAAGAAGAAAATGAGAGCAAAAAGGAAGAGAGGAAATTGTCTCTCGGCTGTGTGCGAAGAAAATGAGGAGGAGAGAGAATTTTGGCCTTCTAAATCTATTGCATGTAATTTGTGAAGTGGCAAAAGGAATAGAACACATGTCCTTCTCTCTCTCACTCTAATTTGCATGCTAAAGATGGCACTAACAAGGAGATTAGGCACAAAGATGATGGTGAGCGGCCGAACTAGTTGAGGAAGAGGGAGAGAGAGACTTAGGTCCATTTTCATGCCGTTTAGACACAAAAGCCGAAAATATTGTCCACTAGGTTCCTTAAATTTTCGAGCAAGGCATAGGATCCATATGAAATTTCTACGACTAGCTAAAAGACATATTTCCAATTAGTGTCAAATAAATAAGTCTAACGACTGTTATCGCCAAATGTTATTCTTTACGCTTATAAGGCGAAAAGACGAAATTTAGAATGTCACATGACTGACGAGCTCCGGCGACCCTTGTCGGTGAGCTCGTCGGCCACAACCAGAAAACCAAGATGGAAGAAGGAAGAAAAAATTATGAAAAAATATAAAAAAAAAAAATTATTTTTTAAAGAAAATATTAAAATATTATTATTTTGGTTGACTGGCGTGCTACGTCAGTACCAACTGGCCAAAACTCGCCGGATGGATTGAATTGGCACAATTGTAAAATGTTTAAGACTGAATCGGCAAAAAAAAAGGCTTATAACTGAATTGACACAATTGTAATAGGTTTATGACTTTTTCAGTAATTTTCACAATGAGCAAATTTTGAGTTTTTTATGGCATTTTCCCTTGATATTATTACTACAACAAATCTTCCTTATAGAGGATAATTGTCATTGTTAGGGTTTATGTTGCTTGCTAAAAGTAATGGGTCCTTTTTGAGCTCCGACAAATCTAGATCCAATCTTGGACACGAGCGGTCCTTTTTCCTTTATTAATGTCCATTATTTGGTCATATGGATCATTGCTTGACATCGATACGATTATATGATTGAAGGTCCTACTTTTATTTGTCCATCTTTTTAGGATCTCGTATAAGCCTTTATGGTCCTGGTCTGTAAAATGGACCTTTGGCATATTAAATTGGTAAGCTAACTGATGAAAAAAAAAAAATTTATTTAACATTGACTGTGGTTTGCTTCTATTTACGATGTAACGGGTCATTTTCAGTTTAGTAAATCGGTTCTGGTATGCACAGAATGTACTAGATTCTCCTCCACCCATATTTTCAGTAATTTTCTCTAACCACACCTTTAATTGGCAGGTTATAAGTTGTGGATATTATCCACGTGCAAACTTAATTAAATATAATTGCGAGTTCTCTTACCAAATAGAGGCGTTCCAATTCAAGAAAAGTACGACTTCATGTGCGGGTCAAGCCTGCCCACATGGGCAACCTGTTTTCTATTTTTTCTATTGAATTTTATAGCTAAAAAAGATTTTAAAAAATAATTAAAAACCAATAAAAAATGATTCTTGGATTTTCTTACATTTAATTTTATTAAATTTTTCCATAATTTATGCGCTATTATTATTTTTTATGCTGAATATTTGGCCTCATTTTTTTTCTTTCTATATTGTAGATTCAAGGTAAGGAAAACTGACAAACAGATACTATATTGAATACTTTTATTGGCGGCCGGGCTGGCCCTTGCCTGACCTTCTTCATGCCTAAAACCTGGCCCAAGCCCACCTAGTAAACCTACAAAAATTCAGCCAAGCTGGTCCATTCTCCCGGCCGCCTAGGTGTGTGGGCCGGGCTGACCTTGATCACTTCTACTGTCGACCAAAAACATAATTTTTTTCTTAATAATCCGAGGGCCCAACGTCGAGACCCGGTCACCTGAAGACTCGTGAAACATCCTACAAAAGTTATGAACTGATTAGGGTCATGACCCGGTTAAGTCTAGACATTTGACCATGCAGGTGACCCCGACCGAGAACCATTTGCATGCGATTGGTGGATATCGAACGTGTGATTCGTCCAAAAAAAAGAAAGAAAGAACGTGTGACACCAAACCCTATGCAATTGCATATATAAAAGCCTTTTACATGACACGACACCGCACAAAGGAATTCGGTTGAGCGGGACAAGAGATTCATAGAAGACTGTTGAATTAAATTAAACAAGAAATCATAAAAATCCAGCCAAAGTCAACTATTTTTTCAGGTGTGCACCTGTGGCAACTCTACCCAACTTGACACGCCACAAGCATATGGTTCGATTGTAATAAAAAACAGTAAATTTGAACTTTATGTTAATTGTGCCTTTGTGAAAACAAAGGAATAGAGATTCTTATAGACTCGCGCATCATAAGATTAACTTTTATAGGAAGCGCGACGATTATCTCGAACATCCCATGAAAGCAAAGGCATGCACAACTTGATAGACTTATTGTACGGCGATTAGTTCAGTCATAAACCTTTTAATTGTGTCAATTTAGATTTTAACCTTTTGACAATTTATCAATGTAGTCCTAAAATTTTCAATTATTTTAATTCAGTCCTAAACTTATTTTACGCAATATGTACCATGCTTTTGTTTTGTTCTTTACTTGGTAGTAAGAAACTTCTTGGCATTTTATCAACCGATGTTAGTAACCAATTTTACGATACTTAGTTCCTCTTGTTTCGCACGTGTACACACCTATCGGGAAAATTGAGCTCAATGATGGTAATGATGCCGCCATCGCCGTCGATGCCATTGGTTTAGTCGACCAAATGAGGGAGCTCTTCATCATCTGTATCAGCTTGAGGGTGCAACTCCTGTCGACTACGCATACCATGAGGTGGACTGGACCTGCAATTGCAACGAAAGCAGCAGAACATGCGGTGCAGATCAAGGGTTTCGCGGATGTGCCACCCAGTGAGGATGAGCTCATGAAGGCAGTCGCGCAGCAGCCGGTCACGGCCACCATTGCAGCGAGTAGGCGGGAGTTCCAGGGATATAGATATGGCGTGATCAATGGGGATTGCGGCTTGTAGCTGGACCACGCTGTCATTGTGGTCGGGTACGGACGAGTGAGGACGGCAACGATTTCCGGAAGATCGGGAACTCGCCGGGGTGAGGGATGGTGCGAAGGCGGTATGTTGATCGCGGAAGCTTAATGTTTGATGTGTGTATGTGCAATATGGCAAGGGATTCACGACAGGAACAAGGTACAAAGGCTAGATGAAAGTGGGGACAAGGGGCACAAGAGAACAAGCAAGAAATGCTATTATTATTATTAGTTGGTGTTACAAGGGAAGGAGAGATTTGGTTGTTGATCTGCTACAAGCAAGAATGGATGTCCACTAAGTCCTATTTATAGGCGTACATCACCGATCAAGACATGCAAAAATCTCTGCTCAAGTCAGAAATTTTATTGTTGCTCTTATCCTTAGCTAGCTCTATTGAACCGACTTTCAAGGCAAATATCTCTGCCAATGGCAGAGATAATTGTTATGGATTTTTCTATACAAATTTAGTCGACTCAAGACACTTCCTTACCGCCAAAGCACTAGATTTTTTTGTAGGAATTTCCTTGACTTCTCTGGTCCATCTTGAAGATTCTAGAAATTGGATCAATAATTTAACGTTCCTCCTTATCCAATTTTGCGATACTCCAAGCATATTTTGCAATGTCTCAAGCTTCGCTGGTGGTAGTGCTTTAGCAAATATGTCCGTGACTTGATCCTCCATCCTACAATATTTGAGCTCGATCTCTCCATTACTTTGAGCTTCTCGAATGATGTCATATTTGATATCGATATGCTTAATTCGTCCATGAAAGACTGGATTTTTCGAAATAGCAATTGCGGACCTATTGTCACAGAATATCGGAGTTGATTCTAACCGTGCTTCTTTAATGTCTTATGGTATTCTATGAAGCCATATTACTTGAGTGGTGGTTGTAGCATATGCGATATACTCTACTTTTATAGTAGATTGTGCCATTGAGTCTTGTTTTATTTTTATTTTTATATCCATGAGAATATTCCAGAACCCAGTGTAAATGCATAGCCAATGGTGCTTCTCCTGTCATCAATTGATCCTGACAAGTCACTGTCTGTGTAGCCAGTGATCTTAGTTGTTACACTTGGCCGATACCAAATGCCATAGTCTATTATTCATTGTAAATATCTTAGAATTCTTTTGGCAGCTCCAAAGTGAATTTGACTTGAACTCTGCATGAACCGTAATAGTAGACTTGTCGCATACATGATGTCTGGCCTTGTAGCAGTAAGATATAGTAAACTGCCAATCAAACTTCTGTAGAGAGAAGCATAAGCTTTTTTTGCTCCATCTTCCTTCAATAGTTTCTCATTTATCATGAGTGGCACTCCTACTTCTTTGCAATAATTCATCTTGAATTTCTTCAGGAGGTTCTCAGCATATTTCTTCTGCGACATAAAGACTCCTTCATTTTGGTCGATCTCGATGCCAATGAAATAGTGCATCAAGTCCAAGTTGGTCATCTCGAATGTCTTCATTATTTCTTCTTTGAATTTTTGAATCATCTTCTCATTGTTCCCTGTATATACAAGATCATCCACATACAAAGAGATGATGAGAGTGTCAAACTTACCTTATGTCTTGATGTAGAGCATTGGCTCGCTCATGCTCCCCATGAATCCTTGCTTGGTGAAGTATTCGTCAATTCTGTTGTACCATGCTCGTGGTGTCTGTTTCAACCCGTATAGGGTCTTCTTTAGTTTTAAAACTTTTTCTTCTTGGCTTTTGACGGTAAAATCTTGGGGTTGTTCCATGTATATTTCTTCTTGAAGATATCCATTTAAGAATGCTCACTTTACATCTAGTTGATGGATCTTCCATTCTTTTTGTGTTGCTAAGGCTATAAGTGCTCGAATAGTGTCAAGACGAGCAACATGAGCAAAATTTTCAGTATAGTCGATACCTGGTTGTTGCAAGTACCCTTTCGCTAAAAGCCTTGCCTTATGCTTCTGAATTGATTAATTTGCATGGAGCTTTATCTTGTAGACCCATTTGACACCAATGATCTCTTTATCTTCGGGGTGATCAACGAGCTCCCAATTTTTATTTTTCTCTATCATCTTGATTTCTTCCTCCATGGCTTTTATCCAAACTTCTTCTTAGGCAGCTTCTTCGTAGTTCTCTAGTTCTAGAGTAGAAAAGTTGCATGTTTCATAAACTTTTCTAAGGGATTTTACCCTCATTATTGGAGACTCTGGAGTAGTTTCTTCTTGTGTTGCTCTTGGAGAGGCTAGTGGTGTTACGTCACGAGTAATGGATCTGACACTTCACCTTCTTCTTGAGTTGTTGATTCTTCACGTGTTGGTGGTATGTTTGGTAAGGTGACATACTTCTTCTCAATCTTCTCTTCCTCCCAATTCCAGGAGACATTCTCGTCGAACTCGACGTCTTGACTAATCATGACCTTCTTAGTTCTTAAATTGTAGACTCGATAGCCTTTTGATTGGTCGCTATAGCTAAGGAATATTCCCTTTTTTGTCTTCTCATCGAGCTTGCTCCTCTTTTCAACAGGAATATGGACGTAAGGTGGGTTTGGTTCAACTTTGCAAATGAGTCTTAAGGAAATGCAAATGCTGAAAGCTCAATGCTGGTCCCTCCAGCATTGGTCTTTCAGCATTCTTAAGACCAGAATTTATCCAAAAGCCATTTGGGAAGGCTTGCCAAATACTCTAGCATTTCCCCAATGAGCTTTGAAAGCTGAAAGCCCTTTGAAAATGTTGAACCAAACCCACCCGTAGCATATGTAGCCGAACACCTTGAGATGTTTTGCTGAAGGCTTCCGTTCACTCCATGCTTTGATTGGAGTTTTGTTTTGAATTGCTTTAGTTGGACACCTGTTTAAGAGGTAAACTGCAATGTAGACTGCTTTTGCCCAGAACGTGTTAAGAAAGCCTTTCTCTTTTAGCATGGACCTTGCCATCTCCATGATGATTCTATTCTTCTTTTTTGCTACTCCATTTTGCTTTGGGGCGTAGCCAATGGTTAGTTGACGATGGACTCCCTCATCTTCACAGAATTTATTGAACTCCCTTGAGTTGTATTCAATGTCTCTGTCACTTCTTAAGACTTTGATTCTTTGGCCACTTTGATTCTCGACGTGGTTCTTGAATTTCCTGAAAATAAAGAAAACCTTCGATCTTTCTCGAAGATAGTAGACACACGTCATTCTGGTGTAATCATCAATGAAGAGAATGAAATATCTATTTTGGCTGGGTGTCAAGGTCCTCATTGGACCACACACGTCCACATGGACTAGTTTGAACGGCTTCTTAGCTCTCCATGCACCTCCAGATGGGAAGGACTGCCTTTGTTGTTTTCTAAGGAGGCAATCTTCACAAACATCTGAAATGGCTGGAAAATCTCTCATCACATTTTTCAGATGGAGAATTTTTAACCCAACAAAATTGAAGTGGCCAAGTATCTAGTGCCATAACCATGATCATCAAATTGAGCTTTCATAGCTATGTTAGTGACATATTTCCATTGAATGGGAAAGCTCCTATTCTCCATTTTAACATAGGCAAGAATATTTTTGTAGTTGTTATAAATAATGCACGCATCTCCTCTAAAATATAGAGAATATCCACTTCGTATCATTTGGCCCACACTTAAAAGATTTTGTGCAAGATTGGGGACTAGATATACATTATGAATATATTTTGGGCATTTATTTGTTTCAACGGCAATAGATTCTTTTCCTTTTACATTGACTGATGCACCATTGCCTAATTTCACTTGAGTTTTCACTGATGTATCGATATCGGTGAATATCGATTCATTCCCAGTCATATGATTGCTACACCCACTATCAATGTACCACGTATCAATTTTCTTATCATTTGCCGTTTGGCCTGCGTAGAAAGTATTTTGTTTACTTTCTTTTTCTTCAGTATAGTTGGCTTGATTATTTGTTTTCAAGCAATAATCTTTTTCTATGTGGCCATATCTTTTACAAAAGCGGTATTGTGGTTTATTTCTAAACCAACAATCTTTCTCCATATATTTTCCTTTGAATAGTTTGTCCTCATCTTTTATTTCTCCATGAGCTCCTTCCACCATTTTTAGATCGATGAGAATGTATGTTCATTTTTGACTGAAATGCGCTTTCAACTAAATCTTCGTCTTGTGCCTTTTCTCTTTTCTCATGTGCTTCTAGAGAGCCAAATAACTCACTAACTGACAGGGTCGTTATATATTTAGTTGCTTCTATCATTGTGACAATAGGATTGTATTTTTCTAGTGAGTGATACTAGTATTTTTTTCTAAGACCCTTTGATCAGTAATTTCATCTCCATAGGCTCTCATTTGATTAACTAATTCTTTTAATTTTCCACAATATTCTTGGATGGTCTCATTATTTTTTCATTTTGGAATTCTCAAAATCTCTTCTCAGAGTTTGAAATCGAATTGTGCGTACCTTTTCTAATCCTTGGAATTCTTCTCACAATATATCCCAAGCCTACTTTGCAGTCTTCGCTCTAATTATTCTCGGAAATACCATCTCCGAGAGTGCTTGTTGGATTGCATATGGAGCTCATGCATTATTTTGTAGTTGATCTAGTGGAACACTTGCACCTTCTTGCAGAGCCTTTTATCCTCTCTGGACAATGTCCTATAAGTCTTAGGCAATCAAGAACGTAATCATTTTAATGCTCCAATAATCATACTTATTCCCATCGAAAATGGGAACGGAAATGAGAATGATGTAGAGGTGGCCATAGTTTAGTTGTCAGATATTTGAATGGGTAGGAAAGACAAACGCCCGAAACCACAAAAAAACGTGGCTCTGATACCACTATTGATCGAGGAAGCTTAGGGCGCGCATGACAACCATTTTGGAAAAGGATTTTTGTTCCAGAAATAAGTTTGGAACAAAAATTTATTTGGTAACGCAATTTCATTTATTTATTTCTGGAACAAATTTCTGTTTTAGAAATAGAAATGAACCAGAAATCAGAAGTAAAAATTTTATACTTCTCTTAGAAATTTTTTTTCGCTCTCCTCTCTCTCCCGACTCCTGACTCCTCTCTCCCCTTCGTCACCGCCACCTGCCGCCGCCTGTTGTCGTCCGTCGCCTACCGCCACCAACCAAAACCTGTCACCCAACGACTGACGTACGTTGTTGTTTGATGCCCGCCACCGGCTACCGTTGCCTTTCGTCCGATGTCGCTGCCGGTCTGATGTCCACCACCATCCACTCCCTATCGACCGCCGTTCGCCTCTGATCGCTAGTTCGATATCCATTGCCATCCGCTCCCCAACGCCGTCAATCACCCTTTGCAGGTCCAACATCCACTGCCATCCGTTGTCGATTGCTCGCCACTGTCCTTCGATGTCCACCATGTCCACCACCATCCATCCGGTGCCCCCACCATCGATCGCCACCGTTTGCCTGGTGCCAGTTTGACGTCCGCCACCCCCGTCACCGATTGCTAGTCTGATGTCCACCGCTATCCGTCCGCTACTCGTCACCCGCGGTTGTGTAATCGTCAGAGAAACATAAATTTCATATTGTTATCAAACGAATTTCTGTAATGAGAATAGAAATTTTGTGTCGTTATCAAACACATTTTTTTGCTCAGAAACTCGTTTAGAAATTAGAAATAGAAAAATTTATTTCTATCCAAAAATTGATTTTTGGAATAGAATGGTTGTCATTCGCGTCCTTAGTGTTTGATGTGTGCGTGTGCGCACAAGTGAGTGTTTGTGTGTGTGAAATGGCAAGGCATACACGAAAGGAACAAGAGATAAAGGCTAGATGAAAGTGGCGACAAGGGGCACTAGGGAACAAGCAGGATAGACTATTCTTATTAGTTGGTGTCACAAGGGAAGGAGAGATTTGGTTCTTGATCTGCTACAAGCAAGAATGGATGTCCACTAAACCCTATTTATAGGCGTACAACACCGATTAAGACATGCAAAAATCTCTACTCAAGCCAGAGATTATATTGTTGATCTCATCCTTAGCTAGCTCTATTGAACCAACTTTCAAGGCAAATAACTCTGCCATTTGCAGAGATAATTATTATGGATTTTTCTACACAAATTTAGTCGACTCAAGACACTTCCTTACCGCCAAAGCACTAGATTTTTTTTTAAGGAATTTCCGTGACTTCTCTAGTCCATCTTGAAGATTCTAGAAATTGGATCAGTAATTTAACGCGGTAACATGACAATTCAGAGAGGCGGTGGTAGTTCTAAAGGAATGTGCGGACTCGTATCGAGAGCTTATTATCTAATTGCTTGAGAATAATAATCAAAACAATACATGCACAAGGGACAAGCGGCCAGCGATCATGGGTTATTTTCTGTCTCTAAAATGCATACCCCACATATAAATGCAGCGGTTATTATGCATTATGAGCGTTTTATTTTAAAGTTCACTGCCTATAAAAATTTAATAAATTTTGTGTATGTTGTAAAATCAGAAAATTGTTAGAATATATAGGGATTGCATCATGAGTGCTTCTGATTATCCCATTATCCCACACTTAGTATGATCTCATTTACTGTGGTTGTGATTAATGAGATGAAATTAATACGTTGGATAAGTGTACTCTCTCCTTTTGCTTGCGGTGTGTATTTTCGAATTTGTTGGGGAAATATACGTCCGAATATTTGTGATTCTTGTTGTGTTGTATCTATCGTGTTGTTGGATAGATTACCTAGATACGATGGTACGAACACGGATGTGTAATCAGAGAAAAGATTGCCAAAAAGGGGAAAAGGACACGAGAAGTACCATAAGTTTTGTACGGAGATCACTTGAGTGCCATAACGTTTTTTTGCTTACTTGAGTGTCATAACTTTTAAAAAATGCTCACTTGAATGCCACATCGCCGGAAATCTGATGTGGATGTCGGAAAAGCACATGTGTCCGGCATCCACGTGTGCTTTTTCGGCGTTCACGTCGGATTTCCAGTGATATGGCACTCAAGTAATCATTTTTAAAAAGTTATGGTAGTCAAGTGATCTCTGTACAAAATTTATGGCATTTCTGATGTCCCAATCCTGCCAAAAAGAGATAGATGTCCGAAGAGAGAGAAATGATTATAGATATATTCTCCTCTGAAATTGGAGAATTGGTCCGAATGATTGTGTTATATCGCATATTAACTATCTAAGGTATCTCTTCAAAGAATATGAGAAAAATGGAGGCAATAATTACTTTAAAAAGGAAGTAATCCTGTTTGAGACACCGGTTGAGGAAAGTGTAGGATGATTTCAAAGAAAAATTCTCCAATTAGTCTTAAATCTATTGTACGGATGCCAATTCAGTTTTAAATTGCTCAAGTTTCCCATTTTTGTCTTAAACCTTCACACAAAATCCCAATGTAGTCCTTCCGATTAATTTCTTAATTTGATGGATCTTGATCTCTATGGTTCCTCTTCTACGTTCAGGGTTAACTTTAAACTTCTATAATGGTTGTGTAAAACTCCATCATGGTTCTTGGTTATTTTATGGATATATGGAACTCTTATGCTAATAATTATTTTACGTCAAATGCCTCTTCTACACTAGAATGCTAATATAAACGAGTAGTATGCTAGATTATGGGGATAAGGACACTAAAAGTGTTAAAATCTCGTACGACACTCACTGAAGTGTCACAATTTTATTTTTAATCATTTGAGTGCTGTATTTGTTAAAAGTCGTTTACTCGAGTGCCATTGGCAGTTTGTCTCGCTGTAAAATCCAATCTTATCCTACTATTAATTCAAGTCCATGGACAATACTCAACATTTTTATATAGTCTCAGGACTAAATTAAATATGAATCAAAGTTTTGGACCACATTGAATAAATTAAAAGTTCAATGACGATATTGCTCATTGGGCTAAAGTTCATGATCTACATTGAACTAATTAAAAGTTCAGGGACGATATTTCACATTTGGCCAAAATTCTTGAATCATTTGTGTCATTTTCCCTCATAACTATTAGTAAAGTTTCGAGTGAATTGATGACTTATTGGTCTAGTAGATGATTAGATCTTAGTAACCTCAAGTTTTTTTTTTATGACATCTTCCAATACTAGTGAGTTTCCATACACATCGGTAAAATTCAAAGATAACTCGATGGTGAAATCGAATTTAAAGGGATAAGTTATTGAGCAAGTAGACATGTTAAATTTAATAAGGGTCAATACCATGAAAAATCCCAAATTAGTATACCTTTGACAAATTTACCCTGAACTACTTTTTTAACCAGGGAAAACTCCAAACTAGTACATCTGTGAATAATTTACTTCAAATTGATACATTTATGACAAATTTACACTTGTGACAAATTTACCTTCTGTTAGTTTCCGTTAAATTGAGTTAATACCGCAAAAAATCTCAAACTGGCATATCTGAGACAAACGGAGGGTAAAACCCAAACCAGTACACCCCGTCAACTATCACGTGTCATCAAACTTAGCAATTTGACGGAAATTAATTGAGAGTAAATTTGTTACAAGTGTACCGGTTTATGGTAAATTTATCGCAAATGTACCAGTTTGAGGTTTTTCGTGGTAAAAAAATTAGTTTGAGGCAAATTTGTCACATATGTAACAATTTAGGGTTTTTTTGTGGTATTAACCTAATTAATAATTAAGTTGGTATTCAAATAGATAACCGACTAAACAGTTTTTTTTTCTTGTATCTTCAAATAGATACTAGTAAGTATTCGAGACATTTTTGGAGCAAAAGTATACCAAAAGTGCAAAAACTTGTGTATGATGTTCACTTTAGTGCGAAAACTTTCTTTTTGGATCATTTAAGTGCCAAAAAAATATTTTCGGATCACTTAAGTCCCAAAATTGGAGAAATTTTTTACACTTAAGTGATCCAAAAAAATTTTTGATACTAAAGTGAGCTGTACATAAGTTTTGACACTTCTAGTGTTGTTCATCCCTTTTTTTGGTGTCATATGATCTTCCGGCAGTTCCTTTCTTCTTCTTTTTTCTTTTTTGATTGATGAAAATTCGTTGCCTTTCATTAAAGAATAATAAGTGAGCTTCAGAATATAATAAATTTCATAAGGCTTGAGGGGGCAGGAGATCTAATAGTGGAAAAGAGATTTTCGAGTTTGTGCTTTGACAATCCAATTCGCTACTCTATTTATCTCTCTTGAGTAATGGGCTATTTGGAGATTTAATTTGTTAATAAATTTTACGCACACGCTCATCCCAAATCAGTTGATCTGAGGCATCGTATAGGAGTTGTAGCCATCATAGTCATTTGCAAATTTCAAATTGCAAATTGGTGACTTATCTACCTAGAGGCATCGATGGATTGAATATAAGTTGATACTGTTTAAAAAATGTCCATGGTTAAGCAATTTTTCGATTTCCTAAACTTGAAAATATCATGTTCATATATATTTGACATAATGCAATTGACTGATAATAATCCCCGCATGATATATATTTCAACCAATTTGGCATTCTTTTGCTAGATCGACTCCTTTACAAAATACCAATTCCTTGTCAAGCAATCCCGTCAAGCTGCTTTTTGAAAGTCCCAAAGCAAACGTTAAATACGTCCTTAGGGCACGTTCTTAATCATTCTAACCCAAATTTCTAATTTTTGGGAAAATTAATGTACCCAACAACGTTATTCGCATGTCGAGCGGTTTCAAAATGCGTCTTATCAAAATTTAACAAATAATCAATTTAGTGCCAAAACTTTATTAAGGATCACTTCAGTGCCAAAACTATCTAAAATCCATCCAATTAAATGACTTCGACCAATTTTTATCATTGAAATAACGATATGTCAAATTGTTTGGCAAGATTAGCTGTTGACCTAAGACTTTTTAAAAGTTGTGACGCGTAAACGATTGTATCCCAAATTTCTCAATTTTCAGGAAATTAATATACTTGAAGACAACATTCGCTACATAAATTGCGTACCACATGGTTTTAAATTGCTTCTATCGGAATTTAACAAACGATTACTTTAGTGCAAAAACTTTATCAACGATCGCTTTAGTGCCGAAACTTTCTAAAACCGTCTATTTAAATGACTCCGGTGAGCTTTTATCGTTAAAATCAAGATGTGTAAGATTGTCCGGCGAGATCAGTCGCCGGCGCAAGGCTTTTCAAAAGTTCCCGCACTTTAAGATGATAGTCCAAGAAGTTTCGATACTGAAAACTCAGCGTGGTGCACTAAATTTTCCCTATTTTATCATTCTGCATCCTCTTATCTGTATAAATATATCTCTCTCTCTCCTCTTCTGTCTCCGTCCAAGACGCGGTCTGCAAGCTGCAGCACTTCCTCCTCGAGGGCATCGAGAGCGAGAGCCTACCTCCTGGTGGCTGATTCGATCGTGGTCGTCGAGAGGTTGATCGCGGACCTCTGCAGCCACCCCTGGTGCGTGTACCTCGGACCGCCCTCGGAAGGGGCGGTACCAGAATTCGTTGAAGGAGTACCAGGCGTATGATTTGCACGAGACTTGTATGCATTGCTTGTCGGGCTGCGTCGTCCATAGCTGGGCTTTCGCGAGGAGCTAGCAACCGAAGAGGTGCTCGGTTTTGGACTTGCAGAAGATGGAGGAGGATTCGACTTGGGCTCCGAAGAGGAGGAGAGGGTAGATAGAGTTGGGTAACTGGGAATGTCTGGATTGAAGATAAAAAAGAGAATAGAGAGAATTAGGGAAGGGGAAGTGTCGTTGGAAAGTGTGGATTGGTCCTTGGAATGGAGTGCGACCGAAGGTTATGTTCCTCGGAGAAGAGACGGTAAGGCGGCCGGAGTGGCAGAGCTAACCATTCGTAAAGATAGAACAATTTTCTGTGCTTTACTGGGATTTCAAATTGCCTAAAACAGGTCAGTGGCGACTCTGGCATAGGGGCCAATTAATAAGAAACGTAAAAATCGAGTTGCGATAAGGAGGGTTCGGGAAAGTGTAAAAGCGCCACTCCACAAGAGGAAATTCGTGTTTGCACAGCATTCCATTTAGCTCCTTTCGGATCCGTCTCGAGAGGGCGCGATAATTAGTTAACATGTTATTCGTGACGACATGACGCGCTTAGACACATTTTAAACATGTTGTGTTTGTGCATATCTAAGTTTGAAACGACATAATTATGACATGGCAAGATGACGATACGAATATCGGAATTTTCGTTCGTCTTGGCTTTCAAAACTTAGGGAAACCCCTTTGGGGGAGAAAGAGAAAAAAAGGATGGAAGTGGAAGGAGGGAGAGGGGAGGAGAGGAAGGAAGGAAGGTGGTATGTCTATTTAATACTTAAAATTTAAATATTAAAATATACTTAAAGATATTAGGTAAAATAAGCCTTTTCTCGGCCAATATAATGGAAATATGTTTGACTAAATCCCTCAAATTCATTTATCGCCCATAAGCGCCTCAAATTCTTTTACCAAAACTGCATAGAAATTAGTTGATTGATCGAGGGATTGGGTTGAAAGATAAAAGCAAGATTAAGATTTCAATCTTGATATTTTTGCAATTACGGAATGCGGTCATTCCTTTTTTAGGGATATGCGCACTACAAGTTCTAAAATTTATCACGAAAGAGCAATTGAGTGTTAAAACTTACAAAAAAATGCAATTAAGTCTTAAAACTTGTTAAATTCGTGTAATCGAGTCTTTTTGTTAACTAATTCCAATTAAATAAATAAAAAATGCTAACATGGCTTATTATTATTATTTTATCTATCTTATGCGGTGATGACGAATCAAAATCTAATTTTTAATATAAATTTTATTTAAATTAAATATAAAAATAATCTAAATTAAAAAAAGAAAAAGAAACCAGCGGTTGAGGGCTATAAGCCCTCACTACTGCTGCCCCACCATCATCGGGAATGGTCAGCGGGGGTCGTTGGGCCACGGCCAGGGGTTGACCACAAGCGAGGGTCGCCAGTGGCTGGGGTCGATCACCGGTGGCTGGGGTCGATCGCCAGTGGCGGCCCTCGCTTACAATCAGCGGGGGTCGCTGGGCCATTTTCCCCACCATTGTTGGCCTTCCCTAAAATGGTGGGGTGGCGGCGGTAACGAGCGCTGCAGCCCTCGTCTGGTTTTGAACTTTTCTCTCCTCATTTTTTAAATTTAATTTAAATAAAAATTATATTAAAAATTAGATTTAAACCAAAATGACATCGTTTTAGTCATGTTATCGATACGCATGAGAGAGAAAATATTAAAAAAACACCATATTAGCATTTTTCATTAGCCAAGTTGGGTGGAGTTAACGGAAGGAGTCGATTGAACTAATTTGACAAATTTTATGACTTGATTGCACTTTTTAAAAGTTTTATGATTCAATTGCACTTTCGTAACAAATTTTAGGTTTTCTAATGAGTAGAATCCTTTTTTTTTCATTTAGAAAATAATAAAAAAAATACATAAAATAAAAGATAAAATAAAAGGGAGTTAGACAAAGGCTATCATACAACCACAACACACAAAAATAAATGCACAAAAGCAACAAAGAGTTATTACTCATCTGATATCTTTCCTTCGGCTCATGCTCTTTTCGA
>BCNH02000002.1:9158105-9177257 GCA_001662345.2 Metrosideros polymorpha var. glaberrima | reverse complement strand
AAAAAATATATATAAAATAAAAGATAAAATAAAAGGGAGTTAGACAAAGGCTATCATACAACAACACACAAAAATAAATGCACAAAAGCAACAAAGAGTTATTACTCATCTGATATCTTTCCTTCGGCTCATGCTCTTTTCGACGAGCTCTCTCTCTCTCTCTCTCTCTCCCCAGATTCAGATCATCATCATTCCTCTCCTTCATCATCCCCCGCCTCTTGAATAGTCTGCAAATCCCACCCGAACCCCACGTCGAATCTCCCCGCAGCGACCCCCAGGGACCTTAAAAATCGCATCTTTACCCACGACCAGGTCCATCCTCTTTGTCTCCCTGAACGCGAGTTCTTGTTTTCGCGCGTTTTCGATGGAATGTCACGGCGAATCCGTCCCCGAATGCTATGTGAACGCCGTGTGTTTCCTTGAATTCAATGCAGGTTGATGGGCGGTGCGGGACAAGTGGACGTGAGGGGCGCGCCCGTTGGTGGGATTCGCCTCGGCGGCATGCACGCGTAGGCGTTCGCTCCGGTTTATACGTGGGAGGCGTTTCGGGAATGGCGAATCAGGTGGTGCGAGTGAGGAGAGAGGCGATTGCGGCGTGCATGACGTGCCCTCTCTGCGACAAACTCCTGAGGGACGCCACCACCATCTCCGAGTGCCTCCATTCGTGTGAGTCGTGGGGGCTCGATTGGTTTCTTGTTTCGCTTAGCTCTGCGTCTTCTTGTTGTTTCAGCTTGTGGGTGTTTGTGTCTTTGGTGCTTCTGATGCGGTTCTTTCTTGTGTTTCTTCGTGATTCACGATCTGGGTTGGTTGGTGTTTTTCTCGGTTGTTGATAACTGGCCTCTTTTGTCTGTTATCGAAACGTTGGCCATGTCGCTTTTGCTCTGCTTTGTTTTACAAGTGTAGTCTAGAACTTTTGTTCAGAAGAATGTGTGTGTGTTTTGGTTTCACCAGCTACTGTCTTTATCTTTGTCATTATCGGTCTCTAAGGAAAGAAGCGAGCTTCTGTTGAGAAGCAAATTGCTGGGATTTCGGGTGTCATTCATCAAAAATCGGCTTGGGTTAACTTTCCATTCATTCATAATGCAAGTAATTTTAGAATGTTGACGTGATCTTCAAATGTCAAACAGAAGAATTTCTGACAGATAAATGCACTGATGCTGGCTCACAAAGTTTAGGAACCTTAGTTTTTAGTGTTCTTCGATTGACCAATGTACTGTTTTAGTAAATTTCGGGGTTTTGGAGAGAGAAGGTCGTTTTGCTTGTAAACATGTTGGGCGACTAGCTCCTTGAAATGGTAAAATGTTGATGAACTTTATCATTCCAGTTTGCAGGAAATGCATATATGACAAGATCTCTGAGGAGGAACTTGAATGCTGTCCAATATGCAACATTGATCTAGGTTGTGTGCCACTGGAGAAATTGCGGTAAGATTGCCTTTCAGGTCATTGATTCCTATTGATTTTTCCCCTCTTGTCTCTTTGTGCATGAGTGTGCGCGTGTGGAGAGAGAGAGATGTTTCCTTGAACTTTGATGAAATGCATTCAACTCCCCCAGTTCTAATGCAACTAATGATTTTTGTTTACTGAAACATCCTAAGGAATTAAGCCATATTCAAATCCATTTGCTGGTTCTTTCTTCCATCGAGTTCCATCTTCAAAGTTTTACTCATGCAGTTGCATTATTGCAGTAGTTTATAATTTTCATTAGCATTAGATAGATCTTGTTAAATTATGCTACTTAATTAGCAACGTCAAAGACATTTTAATCGTATACTAAATTGCGTACTTTAAGTTTTTTTGAGTTCAGTATTTTGAGAATGCGAATTGTTTATTTCTTGGGCATATAGAGTAATATCGTGTTCATTTAGTATCAATGAAGTTTAATATCTTTCCTTCTGTTTCCCTCCATGCGAGATGTAAAACTCTTATCACATACAATTGTCATGCCGTTTCATCAATTGTGAGCTATTAGTCTATGATACACATTTCAAGAAAAAAAAGGAGAGAGAGTTGAACAAAACAATGGAGAATCTCTAATAGCCTTTAATTAGCATTCCTTCTTTACGCAATTCTGAAGTCCAGTGTTTAAGGAACAAATGGTGCTTTGCTAAAGATAATTACTGCTGGAAATTTTTTGGTCTATGAGTGTGATCTTATAGTTTGCTTCAAAGTCAGTTTGTCTCATCAAACTTATGACGTTATAACACAGGAATTAGCGTGCCTCATGTGCATGACATGGTTTTAGTCTTTACCGCCATAAATGGAGAAGAAATATGAAAACAAGGAAGAGAAATTACTCTGAATATTTCTGCCTTTAGGAAGGGGTTGGAGAAACACAAGTGTAAATTTGGTGGTATTACTATGGATCAATTGCTATTTTTTTTTTTCCATTGTAATGTGATTGTGTGTGTAACAGAACATTAACATCCTGTGATAGTATGACATTGCTATAATTCAGCTTGCTCCCTTCTGTTCTCTCTTTGAGCTGCTTATTGAATTTTGGTTCTTTGGCAATATCGTCATCATCTTCGCTGTATACCACAGTTTTTGCTGAAATGGAGTGGAATGTGCCCTAAGAAACTATTTATGCTTAATTCAAACTAAAGTTTTGTTTCAGACAAACTATTTCTACATCATGACAATTTCTGCAGTAAGTTAAGAATAAGTGTCAGCTTCTTGAGCTAACAATCATATACACCATGTAGGTCAATTTCGTTACCAGTTGATTTCTATCTCTCTTCCCATTTGAATCTTATTGTTAATTAATTGATGAAAAGAAGTTGATGTTTGTCATAGGCCTGATCACAACTTGCAAGATGTGAGGGCAAAGGTTTTCCCTTTCAAAAGAAGAAAAGTGAAGGCACCTGAATCTGTGCCTTCGACAGCCTTACCTATTAGAAGGAAAGAGAGATCTTTGTCCCAGTTGGTCGTCAACACCCCTAAAGTATCATCACAGACTACTATGACTGGTAAAAGAACAAAAGCGACTGCAAGGAAGGCTTCTGCGCTGCAAGGATCTAATTTTTCCATTGAAAAAGCCGTTAAGAAGGAAGAAGATTCTGCAGAAGATCATCCAGAAAGCTCAAGCTCCCCTGAGACTCTAAGCAAGTTTGCGCAGAACATTAGGCAGGTAATGAAGAGCTTAATTTTATTCTTTTTCATCTTGGTGATCTTGATTATTGAAGGTTAAAATATGGATATAGTCCCTCTTGGAGATGATAGAGCACATTTTCTAAATTAGTGCCTGTTTGTTTGCTGAGCAGGGTTTTACTTCCAGTGAGCCCAGTCAGACTGTGCCCGAAAGAGAAACTGGTGATGAAGGAAAATTGGATCTTTGGAAGCCATTACATTATCTAGTGGAAGTTGCTAATAGGACTAAATCTTCAAGGCCCAGTTTGCAAGGAGCTGAGCGAGTCCTTGCAATTGAAGCTCCATTACCTGGTAATAAAATGAAGAACAATAAATTCAAGGTGAAAGTCCAGGATGGGAAAAACGACACTAGTCTGGCATCTACGGAAGTATTGAGACCAAAAAGATTACGTAAGGTTCGTCAAAAAAGGACAGCAGTTTCTGGAGACTCAGGCATTTCACCTCAGGATGTGCTCGATGCAGCTGGCACCAAATGTGAACAAAGAACTGGTCCAATCTGGTTTTCACTTGTAGCTTCTGAAGATCAGTAAGATCAACTTTGTCTTTGCAACTCAAATCAATCATGAGAGTTATAATAAATTCGGTTGAAGCTTCTCACCTCCATTTGTTTACTGATTCAATTTTATGACTTCAGGGAAGGAGATGCACCGCTGCCGCAAATACCTGCAAGCTACTTAAGAATAAAGTAAGTTCCTTTTTGCCAGAAACAGCTGTTTCTATTGCTTTTCTGGAAGAGGTTCATGCCTTCTGAATTCTTATTTTAGTAATGCTTGCTTGTCTGATTTTTTTTTTCTTCTGGTGGCTGCTATTGGACTGTCTTGATTGATGTCTTTCTTGGTAGTTGGTAATGATTTATATAAACTTTTGCAATGCTTTAGCAGCTTACCTATAATTATCCTGCTTTCCTTCTCACCATGTAGAACATGAATGGACTTTATGTAAACAGGCTGACTTGTCTGCTGGAGTAGTCAGAATAAATCCAATTGCAAGTTCTTAATGAAGATCCTTGTAGTTATATTCAGGAATCTGCTTTATATGTTGGAGCAGGAGAAACTGAAGGACTTCACCAACTATGAGAAGATTTGAGTAACACAACTCAGCACAAAGAATTTTGCAGACTGATTTAATATTAGATCAATGCATAAGAGATCCGATGAAGTTGAGATGATGAAAAAACATGTCAATTTAACAGTGGGTTCAAATTATTCGAAAACTCATATAGTTGAATTGAGTATTCTCGATTTGTTGGTAGCTACATGTATCTAATCAGGATTTGGGTGTGACAAGTGTTGACAAAGAAGGAAAATTAAATAAGGTGGTCTCCATTTTATGCCAGTAGGCTAGGCAGGCACTCTATAACTCAACTGTGAGAGAATTGTTCAAACTGCAGCAATGACTTGAAACAAGGATGGACATCATGCCATACGAACTGGCAAGATATATCAAATAATTAGTAGTGTTGATATGACAAAATTTTATTACAGGTACTAGTGCTGGACTAGCCACATTCTTAGTGTTGACGTTAAGAAATGTGACAACAGTTTCTTATTCTTTCCCATCCATCCGTCTTGCTCTCTTAGATCCAGCCGGATGAATATGGTTATTTAGTGTGGTTTGGGGATTTGGGTGGTAGACATGGCAGGGAAAAGGTTATGCACTGTGAACTCGCAATCCTGAATCTTGTTTGTTTGCTGAGCAAACAAACAAGCATCAGCATGTCTGAACCTGGGTGACAGAGAGATGATGCAGGTTTCATGTCTGTATCTGATACATATGGAATAATAGATGACGCATAAACCGTGTGGTAACCATATGACAAGTTCACGTGATAGAGTTGGTTCCACCTTATTTTTTAAGTTTCATTTTGTTAAGTGGGTGATAATGGCATACAGAGCATCGTATCTGTTGTCTTCACATGTCAAGTTGGTCTTAGGAGAATTCCTTCTCTCTGAATGTGTTATCTGAAATGTTTTTGTTCATTACGTAGCTTCATGCAGTTGTTACAGATAATTATCTATATAAAAGGATAGCATGGCATGTCGAAGGAGCAGTATCAACTCTGAAATGTCGAATGCTGTGTAGTCTACACAACATTTTTTGTGTGCTTATCTGACATGGCAGTGGCTATATGTAATCTTATGCGGTATTTTATTGTGTATGCTCATGCATGTCATTTTTCACGGGGCTTTCTCATGCAACCATCCTCGCATCCCTTTCTCTTGTCAGGAACCAAATTGCTGTGATTGTTGTTCATTTTAGTTGCGACAATCATGCATTGTGCAAAGCTCAACTGTATCTCTTTTTGTGAAGTACCTGTGATGAATGATTTAGTAGAATGCTTGTTGTTTCGGACATTTGTACTATGGGCGAGATTCCTATGGGTCTTCCTATGGTCTTCCTTGACCCATTTAATAGTGAACCTTTTACCAGCTATTTTGGATGATTTCTTTTTGAATTTCTCTTCTTCTCGCATCAATTTCATGACTTCATTGATCTTTCTTTGATAGGCTTTTAAAACTGTACTCCAGGAAATCTGAAGTATGTACTTGGAAACTAATTTATCTACATTTTTCTTTTCAGGGATGGGAACTTGCCAGTTTCTTTTATTCAAAAGTACCTGGTGAGGAAACTAGATCTCACAAGTGATTCTGAGGTATGAAAAAGTGATTCGTTATTGCTCTAAACGTAGAAAAAAAGGAAATCAAACCGGGAATGTTTGGTGCTTACATTGTCGCAGTAGAAGAAAATTTTTACCAACTAATTTCTGTCATTTTTGTCGGGAATGTAAACTGCAGTCTTCTTATCCGTTCATGCTATTCAATGTTATAAAAAAGTATAAAAACTGTAGTCGTGGCGGTCCCTACTTTTGAGAGTAATAACTCACTTGACCGCAAAGTAAATTTATTGTGGGTAGTCTTTTATTTCAAACAGTTGGATTTAAGATTCAAGATTCTCTTATTCTAGATTCTGATTAATCATCTATCAGAAGCAGTTTCTACCCCTAACGACGGAAAGAATCAGCATTTAAGTGAATTGTTATTCACTAGGAAGAGTGTTCTTATGCTGAGATTTTGCACAGCAAATGCATTTGTGTTAGTGTTGCAGATTTGCAAGGCTACTCTTACAGCGTTCTCTGATATTTTTCCCCAGATCGAAATCAGATGCATGGGACAAACTGTCCTCCCCACGTTGCTGTTGTATAATTTGGTCGACTTGTGGTTACAAACGGCATCCACGTCGGAGAGAGTCCCGGCGATCGTGGGGTCCTCGGCCAAGGATTTCGTGATGGTCCTGGCTTATGCACGAAGGGTGCCCGACCGCTGATCGCCCTTCCCTTCATACTTATTATGTTCGTCTCTTTTTCCTTATTTTTACATTCCATACATGTCCCTGTGTTTTACATTATAAATTATATCTGTATCAAGCCCAATGGATAGATCTACATTCACCTCGCGGCGGTCTGTAAAAACTATACTTTTTACATGAGTCGGTAGTAACATATACATTACTGATATTATCTTGAGGATGATAGTCGATTCCTGCTAGAGGGCAATTATTGTCGTCGAAATCTCTTTACCATCCATGCAGCTTTACGATAATGGCGAACTTGTCGAAACGTCTCAGTGGACCTTTTCGGCCCTTTCGGTCTGCTCTTTATAAACCCTTAAGCCATGCAAAGGCATGAGCCAGATTTGAAGGGCATGCATGCAAATCTTTGTCCACTGGGAGTTTCGTCAAGAAACCACTCGAAAGTTTGCCTCCAGACATCAGATGGAAAACATCGTTCTGCTACTGACTTATTGCGTTGCGTTTCCAAGGTGGGTCAGTGGCTGGAACCATCAACAGAGTTCATTCAGGACCAATTGCTTTTGGACCCAATATCAGCATCAACAAGTTTTGCATGTACTTGTAATTGAAAACCAATAACTGATGAAGATGAAGTAAGAGAATTTCGTGTGGTCATGGTTTGGGTCGACCATTCTCGAGACCCGACAGTCGAGTCGGTGGATCTATCGTCGGATGGAAACAATGCTTGGTGTTGAGGCCGTAGCGGAAGCGGGAGTCCCAAGATTTAAAGGACTTGGGGACGGCGAAAGAAGCGGCGGTTTGGGGTCTAACAGACATCGAATTATATAACAACGGATCCTTCTATGGTTGCTCGCAACATCCCCAGTCAAGATCAAACTTCACTTGTAAAGCAGAGTGCAGTTCTGGAATTCAGCTTCTTTAGTTGCTCTTGATAGCTTCTTTTCTTCTCCCTGTTCTCAACAGGTCCCAGAAATGAGTTCAATCCCAATTTCAATCTTTGGTTTGGATGGAGAAAAGGGAACGTGTGGAAGAAATTATGGGAAAATGCCCTTAGCCAGGCCTTTCTTTAAAACAATGAAGCACTTCGGACCCTTATTTGAAATAATGTTTACTTCATGTTCTTAATTGAGAAAATCATGGCACTTCATGCTTTTATTTGAGATTTTTCCAAAATTTTTTGAGAAATAATTCCTTTATTTCAATTAAATGAAAGAAAGGGAAACATATGAAAAACGATTCAAATAAGAGAGCATTTCGATTTTGGGCTCACTTCTCTTCTCATTTTCCCACCAAAGTTAGAGGGCAAAAGAGGGAATTTCACCATTTTTCCATAATTGCTCCGTGCAAATTTTTTTTCTTCAAATGTGAAATAGTCCATTCACTAAATCCATCTCCTCTCCATATTTTATCTTTTGAAGTGTATCCACGCGCGTAGAATGTGCTTTATTTTCGAGTGTGTTTGTTTGAGCGAAAGAATTTTTCGCGAATTAGTTTCCTAAGCTTTCATGCGATTGGTTTGCTTAACATGATCAGTCAACTGGAAAAGGGGAAAATATTCTCTTCAAAAGTATTTTCCTTAATCATGAAGTTTTCTCTAAGACAAACACACCTTTTATTTCTCTTTTCTCTTCCATATGGTGTGTATTAGTAGAAAGAAATTGAAAGGGAAATTAAATACAAAGATAAATATATATAGTTTAAGATGTGGTCACTGTGGAATATTTAAATATGATAAGAATACATAATATCAAGATGGTTGACCTATCGGTAAATTGGTCATTTACAAGATTAAGATTTCGACTAAAGGTCGTAAGTAAAGTTTTAAACAGCCCGTTCTAGACTGCTTAACCGCGACATATCTCGTATGTAGAGACTTCTTGGCTACTAGCGTCTTGGTGAGATTGCATGATGGGCTTGACAATCTCGAATGTTACATCGCCGGTGGTCAAAGTAGTTATAATTCAAATCAAACGTTCTGTAACGAGTATGGGATCCTCACGATACCGTGCAGAAAGAGTCACTAGCGTTGGTTGCCTCCTTGATCTTAACTTAAGAAAAGGAAAAATTACACAAGACACCCTGAGTTTCAAGAGCGGTACAAGTTTTCCAATGAACTTTCAATCGCCACACAAAACCCTCTCCTATGAATTTCGCAATGCACGACCCTGAAGGCCTTCCTAGCGAAGCTGCTATTTTAGAGAAGTGACTGATGACTAGTACTTGTGCCTAGAAATGTCAAAAAAAGAAAAATTATCAGAGGTTCAAGTTCGGGTCATAAACCCGAACCGGGTCGAAACACATTACTCGTTTCTAAATCAAAATAATAGTGAAAGCTTATGAATTGTTATCTAGCCTTTTTTTCTTTTCTCACAATTCCTAAGCTTATCAATTGTTCGTGATGTTCGAAACCCGCTATGTTGTTGAGATGTTTGATAAACTTGACCATAGTAAAAGCTTGCCCTATACGATTCAAATTAGTGAATAAACTTTATAAGAGTTATTCTTCATAACAATCATTACATCTTAGATTATGCATCACAATAAATTAAATTAATTAATACAAGTGCGCAACTAAACTGACATCAACCTTGTTTAAGATTTGGGTCGAGAAAATCAAGGATGGTTACGCAATCCTTTAAACAACAAGTAAATAGATAAATAAATGGGTTAATACCACAAAAAATCCCAAACTAGTACGCCTGTGACAATTTATCCCAAATTATTTTTTTGACCACGAAAAACCATAAACTGGTACATTTGTAACAAATTTACCCCAAACTAGTACACTTGTGACAAATTTACCCTCCGTCAGTTTCTATCAAATTTTACTGTCAAATTGCTGAGTTTGATGATATGTAACAGTTGATAGGATGTACTAGTTTTGGGTTTTATCCTCCGTTTGTATCAGGTTTGCCAGTTTGGGATTTTTCGTGGTATTAATACAATTTAACGAAAACTAACAGAGGGTAAATTTGTTATAGATGTACCAGTTTGTGGTAAATTTGTCACAAATATATCAGTTTGAGGTTTTTCGTAGTCAAAAAATTAGTTTGGGGTAAATTTGTTACATGTGTACCAGTTTGGAATTTTTCGTGGTCAAAAAAATAGTTTAGGGTAAATTTGTCACAGGCGTACCAGTTTGGGATTTTTCATGGTATTAATCCTAATAACCCGACCGAAACGGTTTTTTTGTGTGTGTGGGTCTCGGGTCAAGTCACATACAAAAAAAGTACTCTTCATATCTGAGCCGGGTCGGGTATTAGTGGGGTTCCGAACTGAACCCGCACATTAACACCCCTACGCAACACAGTGATCCTGGCCGCAGAGCTTTCAAATATCATGCAAACTAGCCGTTCCATTTGGTACTTCCGTTCTTCTTCATTTATTACCATCTTCAAGCAAAATGCTGCTTGATCTTCACTGCAGGGTGATGACATCATTAGGAGGCTCGCTCACCGGGCGAGGGATGCCAAGGCCCATGCCGCCAAAGGCTAGAGGAGGAGGCTCAAGTAGCCGAGGCTCAGGTGAAGTTGATCCAATCCGACTGGAGCATGAAGGCAGCCGAAGCTAAGGCTGCCGCTTCAGAAGAGTGCAAACGAGAGAAGGTGAACTACGTGGTTCCTCCGACTGCCTTCATGCGATTGAGGAGAATCCTCCGACTCTAGCGATTCAGGAGATGCTGGCTAGGCTGATTTCTTAACGTTAATCGAACTGTCGATTGAGAGCTCTCCTTTTTCTCTTTCTTTTCGCTTTCTGCTGGAATTGAAGAACTCAGGAACCCCCACCCCTAAACTGTCTCTTGAACCTTACGAACCAGGCTGGACAGACGCGGAGCTTGAAGCCGAGAAGACGAGGAAACGAAGAGATTAAAGGGCTTTCAGAGGAGAAGTAATGGGGGCCGAAGTTGAAGGCCGCTGTAACCATTGCCAAACATGGTTGAATAAGCTGAATTGGAAGAATTTTCGAATATTGAAGACCCTACTTCGGTAAGAGAAGAGAGGGAAAGACAGACGGCCCAAAGCAATCCTTCCAACCAGTCAACCCGCGGAGTTGAACACAACACTGTAACCATTGCCAAACATTCTTCTGAACCTCCAAATTGGTACAGCCCTCAGAGTCATAACAACAGCTACATTTAGCTTGTGACACTTCATTACTATTTTGGAGATCTATGGCATATACAATTTCAAGCAAGGCAGTATTAAGTACGGATTATCTCCTCTGAATCTTCATAGTTGTTCGCATTTCGACAGTAACATTTTCCAAAGGGCATTTGCTCCGTGATCCGTGATCGCTTCGAGGATTTTGCTTCCAATTGCATTGATTCAGAATATATTCCAGTCTACTTGGTTTATTCTGCAGTAGCACTCTTAAGGGATTCCAATCTCATTTCAACAGACACTGTTGCTGCCTCATATGCCGATTCTGTGTAAGTGCCAACTGAGACGAGTGTTGATAACTCGAAGAATTTTGATATGCCCATCAGGTATCAGATGACCATTTATGCCTGAACTCTCGAACTATCTATTCTTGTGAACATGTTTGACTTCAGTAGTCCTACTGGTAATTTAGTCTGTCTGCTCGACATACAAATTCGCCTTGAAAATATCAAACCGATAGTCATATGCGTCAGCAAATTCCTCAATAGCACTTCCATTAAACATGTAACACTATCAACCAATATCCAAGAACCACCCATCTTCTTTCTTTTGATAGGAAAATTTCAAAAAGTATGGGAGTTTTAACTGATACTGCGTTATCACAAACTTAATCCCATTTTGATGCTAAACCCTGCTCTTCACAAACCAATTGACCTATTCCAAGCACTAACGAAAACAGCAAGAGCTCAAGCACAAACTGCTACAGCGTTTCGGGGTGTGCTCAATGCAATCACATTCATCAATATACAGATGACATTACGTTATAAGCAAAGAAGAGAGAGAACAAGTGATTGGCCACATTAGCAAAAAATCTAACTGTTTCTACCGTCAGCCCTTCATATTGTAGACTGGAGCTGAACCCACTCAAATATGTGACGGAAGACAGGTAAACGCAAAACACACATCAGAAAGCAAAGAAAGGGTGTGAAGATGTCCCCTGGTTTTATAGATCTTTTCACATAAATGATGATAAAAGCATGGATTTTACTTGCACCGACTAAAATTGGACAATTTATCACTGTTTGGGTCTTGGCTTTCTCTTTCTTAAATGAATCCTTAAACTTAATGATTTTCTCGCACAGGCCAGAGTATAAAGCTAAAAGGCAGCCATTAGAGTACCCACTGCTGGGACACAACCCCCTGCCAATTATGTTCAGACCAGAATGTATCATATTGTTTAGATTTCTAGCAGTTTGAATAAGGGAAAGCACCAATCTAAGGAGCTATCCCTCCCTAACATCTAGCAATGAGTATAGACTCATCTGGGTCTCTCCGTTCCAACATAAGTACTGTATCCAAACCCTCGAAAGGGCAGCTATTTTTAAAACCCATGACGCTAGTGAAATTCTAGACATTTTCCAATAGGTTTCCACAAAGTTACATGCACAAAAGACTAATAAAGCTCAACAAGGAAAGGACTCAACTAAGTAAACAAGAAAAGAATGAAGAGTCATGACACAGAGAACCCTGAAAATCCAGAGGCTTGTCACTTGCTTGCTAAAAAATTTGCCAAAAATACATCAACTACGACCCCAAGTCACCCATCAGAAAAGGAAAACAAAGACCCAAGTCTACTCCATGCCGTATGGTATAGCAAATGGCAAAGTAATGGAAAATTCGTGACAGTGAAAAAATATCAATGAAGCATACTTTTCACCATGCATATTATTGCTCATAAATAGCCATGGAGCCTCCAAGGCATCAAACTTCCTAGTATGTTCTGCTCTTTTATTTGGCCAGACACTATGTTCTGCAAGAACTACTACAAAAACAACTCCAAGCTTGTCCTCCCTCATCAAACATGTTACAAACCAATTTGGGACAAACCATGGAAACCATTTTACGAGAATGCTTAAATCAAAGACCAGAAAGAAGTCAGCTATATCGCTTCACAATCTGAAAGCCGCTCTGGCAAAATTTGTCCAATCCTAACACCAATATCAAGCTCAAAGAACAAAAACCTCCCTCAAAATCCAGTTAAACTCCAACACACGACAATCATAGTAACCACAGAATGACAGGCCGCAGCTTATTATATGCAGAGCAGGAGAAAGTTCAGCAATTCGGGCGAAAGGAAGAACACAAAGGGAATGGAAGCAAAGGTGCAGCTCATTGTAATCTTATCTCCAGCAGTAGAGTAGCAGGTCAATCTGCACTGGCCATTATACAAACGATTGCCCACTAAGAAAAAAAGGGAATGGAATCAGTAGCACTCACTACCCAGTATCAACTGATGATGCCATCCAATCAAACCTCCGCAGCAATACCCGAGTCGTCGTTAATTCACCCCCAAGAATTACCCATTCAGCTCCTGAAAACCCAATCTCGTCCCACGGAGGACCTAGTTCGCCGCGATTAGAGAAATTACGCACCGAATTCGTTTAAATGCTGGTGTATCCACCACGCGTGGGGCTTCCGACGAACGACCGCAACCCGCCGTCGCCCCCCTCTTGCTCGTCAGAATACAGGTCGTCCGTGCTCCGGAACGTGGCGTGTACTGCCACCAAGAAAGCCCCAATCAGGATCGAGACCAGCACGTTCAACCACACGCTGGTCAGGACCAGAGCCACGACCGTGACCACCCCGAGGAACCCTAGCACCACGCGGTCGTCGACCGTCCGGCCGAGCACCGGCAGGACCAGCGGCTCGTCCCTGAAGAAGTAGAGGTAGAACCAGGCGACGAAGACGACGATGAAGACGATCATGGAGATCGGGTGCCAGATGAGGCTGAGGAAGAGGATGGCGAGGGCGATCATGGTGTAGTTGACGCGGAAGTAGGCGAGGTTGCGCCGGATCCGGGCGGCGGCCTCCCCGAGGGAGTAGGGGCGCGAGAGGGAGGGGAGGCTGAGGAACTGGGGCCAGGGGCGGCGGGTGGCGAAGAAGGACTGGCCCGCGCGTGGCATGAGCCCCGCGGTGGCGGTGGTGTCGGCGAACGGCGACGACGACATCGATTCTCACGATGCTGCTTCTCGATGGAGCAGAGCACCTACAAACACGGCGAAAGTCTGATTCTTTCAGAGAGAAGACGACGACGTTTTAGCGTGTCGATTTCGGATTCTTCAATGTTCTCCGTTTTTTGGCTTATCGAGATTCGAGGAGCAGCGCGGCAAGCGACCAAGACGGCGTCGTAGTGAGGGGGGTTAGGAGAGCGCCGGCGGGTTGGAATTTGGAATGTGAAGGCCGGTCCTCCGGCTTTAAATGGAAAAAATAAAAATAAAAAATAAAAACTGACGAACGAAGTAGAATATATTTTATGCGACGGAAATATCACGCGGACCAATCAAAAGCGAGAGCAAAATACACATAAAAATTAGGGATGAGTGATTTGTCTTGAAAGTACAATTGAGTCTTAAAATTTTTAAAAAGTACAATCAAGTCCTAAAATTTATCAAATTTATCTAATCAAGTCATTTTATTGATTGTAATTTTTTAAAATTTTAGGACTCGATCGCATTTTTGTGATAAGTTTTAAGACTGGATTGCACTTTTTAAAAGTGTTAAGACTCAATTGCACTTTCGTGATAAGTCATAAGACTTTTAATGCACTCTTAAGTAAGATGGGTCTCACATGTATGAGGCGCATGTAAGTAATTCTTTACCATAGCTTGTCTCTTCAATAGGTTCACTCTTATGAAATCGTTGATCAGCAATATCATACTTGACCCCTCCTCTTTGTTTTTCATTATTTGTATGGTTAATCTCTCTTTTCAAAAAAGGCTTTTGCTATTTTCTCTCATTCATCCGTTCCCGTTTATTCCCACTGTTGCCTAGATTGCTCTACTTCTATATAGATCTTGAAGAGGAGAATTATCAAAAAAGTTTCAAACCTATTTTACTTGTGTCAATTCAGTCATAAACCTTAGATGATTTGCTAACGTAATCTTTCCGGCCAATGTTGATCAAGAATGCTAATGTGGCTCTCTAGCTAGCGCCAGCTGTTTTATGTGGTGTGGTTGGCATTGACATTGATAATTTTTTAAATTTTTTATCCTTTTTTTCTTTCTTTTTTGCGGCCGACGAGGCTATATATAGACTAAAAAATAATTTTAAAAAAAATCCAGATTTTTTTAAATTAGTAAAAATTGTCCACATCATTACTAGTAATGCCATTAAGACGACTAGCGTTCACGTTAGGCAAAATTGGCCAAATGGACTATATTGGCAAATTGTCAAAATGTTTATGATTAAATTGTCCATATTAAAATGTTTATGGCTGAATTGGCACAATGTGATATGCTTATAAATTTTTTTAGTAATTTTCTCCGGCTGCAAGTCAACATAGCATGGAGGACCAAATTCAATAAGTAAGTGCAAATTGCTTTGCTTAGCATTATTGATTGTGAAATCCATATCCTGAAGAACAAAAAACATTATTTTAAACAATTTTAATCGCTTGTTTCTTAAAACCCTGCACTTTGCTATTAGTGCTTTTATGTTGACGGTTGGTTTAGTTAAAGACTTAAGTGATCCTCCATCAAGCATATCTTTGAGCTGAGGCAACCCTGCTACTAAATTATTAGACCATAATGATTTTCTTTCTTTTTTCTTCTTTTTTAAGTTCAAGAGAAACATATTTCTTTTTTGGGAGAACTGTTGCAGAAACGGAGAGTCTAATGCACTTGAATTCTAAAACTTTCATTCCGTTTATTTCGAATCCTAAAAATTATCGTCGTCCATGTGCCCGCTAATAAGCTGATGGGCCTCGCTAAAACCTAAAGCGGTGCCGATTAACATGAAAAGACTCCATTTTGTGTTTGAAGATAAATTGAAAAAAGAAATATAAAGTTTCGTTTATTTTGCGAAAATTAAATAATTTGAAAAATATTTTTTCTTAAAATGATCGATTGTATCATTTAAAATAATTGATCAAAGCTTTTTTTTTTNNTATTGCATTTGTACCAATTCAGTCATAGTCCTTTCAATTGAACTAATTTAGTTCTAAACCTGTTCAAATTGGTACCAATTTAGTCCATTCGGCCAATTTATGTTGGAAATCGATGACGTGGACGCCGACCGTACTATGTGGCACGATCAGTGCTGACATGGACAATTTTTTTTATAATATTTTAATAATTTTTCGTAATTCTTATTATTATTTTAAAAATTTTTCCCTTTTTCCCCTTTTTTTTCATTCTCTTTCCTTCGACTTGTGGGTTCGTGGTTGGCTCTTGGCCATGGCTGATGGCTGCGAGGGCGGCCAAAGAGAAGAGAAAAAAAAAACAAAGAAAAAATTCAAAAAAGTTAATAAAAAATTCAAAAAATTATTTAGATATTATTAAAAATTGTCTACGTTAGCTTAGTCGTGCCATGTAGGACGGTTGAGGTCCATGTCAGTCAGATAAACTAAATTGGTATAAATGTGAAAATGTTTAAGACTAAATTGGTCAAATTGAAAGGTTTATGATTGAAATGTACTAATACATTAGTTTTATGACTTTTTTGGTACTTTTCCCCAACAATTCATGTGCAAACATTTTTCGTTGACAATGAAATGTTTTTCGTTAATTTATTTTTGTAAGTGAGACAAGTGATCATTTTTAGAAAAATATTTTTTAAATCATTAATTTTTCGCGAAACAAATGGAGTCTAATGTATAAAGAAACTAAAAAGTAGAGATAAGACTGAATTGAGAGAAACAATTATGATAATTAAAATGGTTAATACAACGAAAAATTCCAAACTAGTACACATGTAACAAATTTACTTCAAACCAATTTATTGATTACGAAAAATCTCAAATTTGTATACTTATGACAAACGAAAGGTAAAATCCCAAACTTATACACCCGTTAACTGTCACGTGTCATCCAACTTAACAATTTGACGGTAAAATTTAAAGAAAACTAACTCATGGTAAATTTGTCAGATGCGTACCAATTTGAATTTTTCATGGCTTAGGGTGTCGCCCCCTCTATTGACCCTCACCCCTTCCGTCTACAGTGACATCGCTTCATCCTCTCTCCAATGGCTACAATGCACCCCGACTACCGGTGATTATTCCACCACTAAAAATTCATCCAGGGGAAGTAACCAACGCCACTGCAACTGGTAGTCGGAGGTCGTGAAGCTTAACAGCACGACAGGCGGCGACCAGAATAGAGAGAGGGTGGTCCCCCGTGTCTGGTGGGTGTGGTTCGATCTTGTGTCAAGAGAGAGATGGAGGGAGAGGAGCAAAAGTGAAAAGGGGAGGACAGACGAAGGCAAAAAGAAAACGGAATTATAAATATGGACCGTCCACAATAGTAGGGTCATACACATAAAGACAAGAATACGCAAACAGCCACGCCTTCCAAGCATCTTCAATCGCAGTTCCGCCAATTGATGAGCTAAAAGGCTAATGAGATGTTCAGATTTATGTTCAGCAGAATTCATAGGCATGCAAAGCTAATATGAAAGTAAATCGAAGCTAAGCTGGTCGACGAAAACCGCAGCTCTCATGCTTCAGATGCTTGTTGGCTCAAGTCTATTCAAACCTCGCCGTCCCAAAGTTCTTCGACCGTCTTGTATGCACCCAGAGTCTCATGCACAAAGCCAGTCCCCTTGATTAGTTTCCCCTGCGCGAACAACAAAATATAAAAATTCCGGCAGTCCAAGGATTTATAAATTCTTAGCTCTCACTCCCTAGAAAGTTCTTTAAGTAGTACTTTAGTTTCACTATACTTTCGCTCGTGCTTGTTGGATTGCATAGCGCATAGGAAGAGACCGCTAGTGGCCGAGGAAACAGCGAATGGAGATTACTTGCCTGAGGTATTTCGGAAAACTTGCAGAACAAGTCATCGGGTATGGACCAGTCGAAGACGTCGAAGTTTTCCTTGATTCTTGCTTCCTTTGTGCTCTTGGGAAGCACGCTGTGGCCCATCTGGAGTCCCCAACGAAGTACCACCTGAGCCGGAGTCTTGCCCAGTTTCTCTGCTATGGTGGTGATAACTGGATTCTTAAGGATATCGCTCTTGTTAGATCCCGTGCTCGGGGAACCCAAGGGCGAATAACCCTATAGGACAGAAAAATCATTTTGATTCAAATTAAATAACTGAATAGTAGTGAATAAGAAGAGAAAGCATGTGCAGAGATCCAAAGGGTTTAATTATTTGTTTTAACTAACTGGTAAGGAAGCAGATACAACCGTGACGTATAAACAAAGAATATGAAAATGGACATGAGTTATGCGAGAGCAAGATGCTTCATCTCAACATCAAGCACGTCATGTTGACACCTTTAAAAATGTTAAGAACTACTTTTGCCAAGAAACTCATTGAATTAGGGAGTTTCCAAGGACAAAGTTCTAATCTAACATTTGAAGGTCCAAGAAAAACATGCAGATTGACAAATATACTGCATGATAATAGAGGAAAAAACATTTCTCTGTCCAGCGCTTTCAATAATCGAGGCCTTGAAGTCCATGTGTATGGTTATCAAGATATCTTAACAAGTCACTTACCGATAAATGTACGCCCCTGGATTTGCAAAACTCACGCAGCTTCCCTTGCTGCCAATAAGGGTGGCATTCCACTTGGTTGACAGCAGGAGGAACTTCCGCAATGTCCAGCAAATCGCCGAGCTTCTTGGAGGAGAAGTTGCTTACTCCAATGGCTCGAGCCTTGCCAGAACGGCATAGTGCCTCCATCGCTTTCCACGTACTGGGTATGTCCGGCTGGGTAAGGTTTTCAGGCTTGAAGCCGACCGAGCCCTTCCTCATGCTCACGGGCCAGTGGATCTTCAAACAGTAAACCACATTAAGTCGTATTGTTATGTACATCCTAATGGCACAAAGAAATGAACACAAAACAGGAAAAAGCATTCTCTATCCTTAAATAAGCCAGAAAAGTTTCATCGTTGAATCTGTACCAGGTAAAGATCCAGATACTCGAGCTGCAAGTTCTCCAAGGTTCTGTCTAATGCCTTGGGAACATCTTCTGGTGCGTGATCATTACACCTGCAGCAAATTGTTTAAGAAATGAGACAAAAAGAGGGAATGAGTAATCAGGTGATCTGGTGATGAATCGCCCTTTTTTCTGGTCGCATGGTCCTAGGATTAACATTACTGACTCAAAACTTGAAAAACCTGATCAAAACATGTTCGAAGCATGGGGAAGAACCAAAAAATACCATAGCTTGGAAGTGATCCACAAATCCTCGCGCTTCACCACACCCTCGCTGAATAATTTGTGGAGAGCAGTACCAAACTGTTGAAAATTGGAAGACCAAATTAGCAAAAGCAGAGCATTGTTGACCATCCTGCAAAATGACCACATCTTGATCGTGCCCTCAGTAAGTGAAATGTATGTTAGCAATAGAAAGGAAAAGGAATAATTGATCTCCTACCATGAAACTACAAGAAAGCAAAAGTTGACTTCTTCCTAATGGGAAAATCAAGTTCCGGATCAATTGAAAGTGACTTTTTGCAACAGGGCAATATCAAGCTACTGGTAGAGATCGTTGTTCTCCTGACTTCTTCAGACTATCCCCCAACTAAAACTAAACAACATATAATGCATTACTGCATATCCAGTGAGCAACTATAGCCCTTTTTTTTT
>BCNH02000002.1:9141701-9158083 GCA_001662345.2 Metrosideros polymorpha var. glaberrima | reverse complement strand
TTTTTTTTTGTGGGTTTTTTTTTTTTAAATCTATGTTATTGTGGGTTGGAACGACTAAAAGTAGCTATCCTTTTTGAGGTATAAGGCTCAGGTTCAAGGGAGTGCTAGATCGCAGTTTTCACAAAAGCTTTAAGTTTTTAAGAACGAGCAAAGTGCATAGTTTACTGGAGACCATTTCGGATTAGAGATAATCCCCTGTGCACCAAAGTGAAAGCGAAATAAAGAACTTAAGAACTCAAAAAATCATAATAATTTGCCTCTCTACCTGTCAATATTCATAAGATAATAGCTTAAGTATTCACTATTCAGCATCGAATGACCTACAAATCAACAAGCTCTTCTTTTCCTTTTAAATGATGAAGATACTAAACGCGCAACAGGACAAGGACATATTGATTTCTAGGGGCAACTTTCAAATGTCCATACTATTCATACACGACACAAAGGCAAATGCAATGTCAAGCAGGCAATGCAAAACGTGCACTCCATGCCTCACCCACACGAACTCATATACAAAAGACATTTCAATGGCATCAGTTATAACAACTCTCTCAACGATAATCTTGTTCTTTGGCGCATTAGCAGGAGGACAAGATGATATTGTCAGGAGAATGACTGTAGGGAAAAGTTCACAAGCCGATCAACAACACAACCGGCTTTTGAGATGCGAGAAACTGGCAACTAGGAACAGAATATTACCTCCTGCTCATTGTTATAAGCTTGAGCACAATCAATATGCCTGTACCCAACCTGCACATGCAGAGAGGACTACAATCAACATCCTCCTAAATTATGCCAAATCAGACACTTCTGCAGCTTAACGCAGAATCAAATAAATTGAACCGAACGAAGAAAAACTAGGGAACTGCAAAAGATAGCCATCAAACTGCGAAAACCAGAGTCACCCATGACGCCTAATCACAGCGTAACTCGACGATCAACACAAACCGGGCTCCATTGCCTTGTCTCCAGGCAAAGAAGGTCAAGAAAATGAAAGAAAGTTAATCACTTTTCACTTTAGTTTCGCAATCCATTTTTGAATCTCGACATCTCCGGTCTCCGATACGATGGGAAACCACCCTTGCGTAACATACTTTGCACCCACAAAACATGGAAAAGCGAGAGGAAAACAAAAAGCTCAATCGACCCTTAACTGGTTCACGCACCCACTAAATTCACCGGGCAATTTCTGGAGAAAAATCAGGAAAACGAGAGAACACAGAAGCAAAAGAACAGGAAAAAGAGAACCTTGATGGCGGTGGTGACGGCGTCGGCGACGGCGCCAGGCTCGGACTGCCAAGTGCCCAACCCGACGGAGGGGATCTTGGCCCCGGTGTTGAGCTCGAAGAAACGAATCGCCTTCGCCATTTTCTTGAAATGCGAGCTTCGAACTCCGTCAGCCCCCCCGCTTCTGGGTTTGTGGGTGAAAAGGACTGCGAATAATAACTATGCGAGACTGCGAAGAGTCGAACCAGGGGAACGATTTATAGGAATAGGCCGGCCAAAGGAGACAAAATCCAAGAAAGACACGACACTGCACAGTGGAGAGCCGAATTCTTGTCTTGACCAATTTCTTGTTGTCGTGTTCTTGATCGAGAGTGGTGTGCTGGGTAATCAAAAAGGGGACGGCTTTATGGCGCATGAACATGCGTCACACTGATGCTACGCTACCCACGATTGACTCGGGATCTCTAGGAGATCGTTTTGCGGGGACCATTTCTCCTTTAGGAAGTACCTTTTCTTTTATGGCGCATGAACATGCGTCACAGTCACACTGATGCTACGCTACCCACGACTATCTCGGCATCCGAGGTGTTACATGCTAAGTGAGCACCCTACTCGACCTTTTAGGTTAGACCTCATCGGCCCTCCCCGCGACCAGCTAGAGAGAAAAAAAAAAAAAACTCAAAATATATTAAAATATTATTAAAAATTATTCATGTCAATATCAATCGCGTTACGTAGGACGGCCAGCGTCTATGTCCGCAATTCCATCCGGCTAGATGGACTCAATTGGAATAACATGAAAAATGTTTAAAACTCAATTGGTACAATTAAAAGGTTTAAGACTGAATTGGCAAAAGTACAATATAACCAAATTTGAGTTTTACAGATTCCATGACGGACAATCGGGTCCCACGAATCATTCATGCGAAATAATTTCTTAAATCGTGATCATCAGTGCCATAGGACTTGACTATTCAACCTATACTATCCTAAGAATTTCATGTTGAGTATTTCTTGATAAGCATTTTTTTAGGGATAAATACATTTGAAGTCTTAAAATTTGTGCAATTGTATTCTAAAAATTACAAATATTGCAATCAAGTGCCAAACACATGTCAAATTGGTGCAATTGAGTCCTTCCATTGACTCCTCAAACTTGGTTAACACTATAATAAGTCTATAATGCTTATACTGTTATATACTCGCGCTATTCCAATCATCCCATTAAACATATAATATATAAAAGCTTATTTAAAGATGATCACGTATTAAATTTAAATCACAAATCGATTACCACATAGTACATGAATTTTTATATATTAAATTACAATGTTATCATAATGAATAGGGCATTGCATTCATGATTGGCTATTAAAGGGGTAATTATTATAATATAGTATTAACGTTAATATAATCACTTGTTATGCACTTAACTTTTACAATTTACATTACAAAATATAGATAAATATAAGATATAATAAATTATATATATGTATGGCGGCATTAAACTCATGAAGTATTAGCTATTAAAGTAGCAAATATTATATTCCATCTAATTTTTGTTTTAAGAGTATTTTGGGAACTCTAATGTTATTCCCTTGATTAAATGTCATTTATGAGTCCAAAAGTGGTATATATATTACATTACTTAAACCAATATTACAAAATTGTTACATTACAAAGTAAAATCTATTACACTCCGGTCATATTCCATTACTGCAACTTATTACTCTTCAAGAAATCTGTCGATGCTAATGAAGTTCTAACTCCTAAGATAATATAAGAGAGTTTATATTGATCAGTTATTCCATTTATTGACCATCATATAAATGTCACTCTAAACTATGTCCACTGTGACATATTTATCATATACTTTTTTTATGACACCAAAAATCTCAAACTTGTACCTATTTAACACGTTTATCCCAAATTTTTTTCTTGTGACACCAAAAACTCCAAATTTTTATGTGTGATACATTTATCCCAAAAAATTAGTATCACAGAATTTATTTTTTTTAAGGTTTTAGTGTCACAAAAAAAATTGAGGTAAATATGTCATATAGATATAAGTTTGAGGTTCTTAGTAGCACAGAAAAAAGTTTGAGATAAATGTGTCACACGGGTACAAATTTAGGGTTTTTTGTGTCACAAAATAGTTTATGATAAATGAATCATGGTGGGCAAAGTTTGAGATGTCACAAAATAGTTTACGATAAATGTGTCATGATGGGCAAAGTTTGGGATTTTTTGTGACTTTTTCTCAAATGTCTATTACTTATTCGTACTACCATATATCAAATAAAAAGGTGATTATTCTGCCATTCTTCATGTGTTGGATACACAAAGTGAAATAATTACTTAAAAAATCAAAAGGTACATCAAAAGATATATGTAATGCAGGTCTTGTTTGGGCTTACGAAATACTATCGACCATCCTCTGGGTCGTACTCACAAGTAGAAGACATGGTAAGGGCACCCACTCCGATTGGATAGCGTTTGGTAACACTCCAGAAATTCCAATTCTGCTCCAAAAGCATTTCTGAAGCAAAATTGCGTTTGATAAAGAATTACTTTTGGAGTATTTTTTTACTTTTGGAATAGAATTGCGTTTGGCAAAAGAAGTAGAAATTTCTATTCCACAAATGATTTTTTCTTCCTCTCTAGAAATGATTCTTGTTCCCCCACATCAAGGGCAAAGGCCGCCCTTGCTGCCGGTCGCCGAAGTAGAATGAGAACGTGTTTGATAACACTCCAGAAATGCATTTCTCATTCTAGAGTAGAATCACTTCTGGCCAGAAGTTGAATTCTAGAGCAGAATGGTTACAAAACGCGCCCATAATGTTTGATATCTTCTTCTTTCCACTTCTTGCAATGGGAAAAGAAGCCGGTGAAGTTTTTTGCTAAGATACACGTATAAATAGCTGAGTGCTTAGCTTGCAAGGAGTAGGACTAAGGGTGGGTTTGGTTCAGTATTTTCAAGAAGCTTTCAGTATCTAAAGCTCTTTGAAGAAATGTTGAGGTGTTTGGTAAGCAGCTTTTGGTCAAATTCTAGCCTTGGGAATGTTGAAAGCCCAATGCTGGACCTGCATTAGGCTTTCAGCATTTTCAAAGTTGAACCAAACCCACCCTAATTCACATTTGGGGTTCATTGTTTCCTAGTAGCTTATAGCACCTATACATTGTTAAAGCTAAAAAAGTGAAAGAGACCATGACTTGAATCATGGTCTCTTCATTGGCAAATAATCATGTTGACAACAGCATTCTTGGAAGAATTACTTCATGATGCATGTCTCAAACTATGTATGATTGGGATGACTTTTGCGTATAACAATCATTAATTAACAGTAAAAGGATATCAGAAATGTCAAAACTTATATACGAAGCTCACTTTAGTGCCAAAACTTTTTTTCGGATTACTTAAGTGCCAACTTTTTTTTTAAAACAATCACTTAAGTGTCAACTCCGATTTGCTTGGCTAAAAATCCGACGTGACCTTTTATTATTAATAAATTAAGCCAATGTGGCTTGCGGGCGCTACGTGTCAATTTTGATAATATTTTAATATTTTTTCGAATAATATTTTAATATTTTTTCTTCCCTCTTCTTCCTCTGGCCAATGACTAGCCAGAGGGAAGGCTAGTGAGCCTTTCTGACAATGGGCTGGCGAGCCTTGCCGACAATGGGTGAGCTCGGCCTCGTTGGCCATGGGCGAGCTCAACCTTGCCCTCGCCCATGCTAGAGTTCGGCGAGAGTTCGGTGTCGAACTCTTGCCGTCGCGAATGTCGTCTTTGGCAGAGTTTGGCACTGGCCAGCTGCCCGGCACGAACGTCATCTCTTGTAGCTTGAGAACCCTCACCGGCAACCAAAGTCACCTTGCTCCAAAAACGAAGCCCGATGACCAATCAAATTAGTTCAAGCATTTCCCCAAATAGGTAGTTTGCAGTAATTCGAAAGGAGAACACAGAACCATCTGGGACTTGAATTCGCACCCAAGCTCATGACAATCAAAAGATGACTCGCCCAAGTTGGAGCAGAAATGGAGAGCACTTTAGGGCCGTCGAGGCTCAACTAGCCATGGCAAGGGCTTGCCCTTGCGGGGCTAGGCGAGGCCAACCTCATCAGCCCTACCTTTGGCCGGTCGGTGGCCAGAGGAAGAAGAGGAGGGAAGAGAAAAAAATAAAAGGGAAAAAGGAAAAATGACATGGCGTTAATTTTTTTAATTATACATGCCACGTATTATTTTTGCAAAAATTTCTTGCTATTGGCACTTAAGTGATCTTCTTCTTCTTCTTTTCGATTTGGCACTTAAGTGAGCCAGCAAAAAGTTTTGGTATTAAAGTGAACGTCGTGCATAAGTTTTGGCACTTTTGATATCCTTTTGCCATAAATCAACCGTTGGAAACAGGAGGGAAGAAATAAGTGCTTTGTCTGGTGTTTGGCTTTCCTTAGTAATTTCTATATATGATCATGCTAGTGACTAGTGATAGGATGCTCCTTTATTTCCATCAAAGTGTAAACCACAAAGAAAAGCCAAAACTAATAATTTTTATTTTATACACAGTGAAGTGAACTAGCTGCAGTTCATTTATCATTATTTAGAATAGTTTTTTTATTTTCCTATTTCAAGCATGAGACTGCTGCTGGCAAATAAACAAAGAAAAGGTTAGGAAGGACAAGCATGGGAGGTGAAAACGATGTTGTCGGTACATGTTCAGGTATGAAGAATATGATGTTTTGGTTTGGACGAAAGTGAGTTGGCAATGGCCGAGCCATTGCTTGTGAGTTGAAACTCGAAGATCTGTTGAAGATTTGATGCCATTTTCATGTTTGCCCAATCCATATCTTTTGGTCAAGTGGAGGGTGGATGTACCATGAGGGTTCTTACTTCTTAGCATCGTTTTAGTGGGGATTACATGGGGTCGCTTTTGAGTTCAGAGATTCTCTTATTCATTGATCGGGAAAATTATCAAAAAAGTCCTAAATCTATTGCAATTGTGTCAATTCAGCCATAAACTTTTTTTTGCCGATTTAGTTCTAAACCTTTTGCAATTGTGCTAATTCAGTCCATCCGGCGAATTTTGGCCGGCCGACTCTGACGTGGACGCCGGTTGTCAGGCGACATAATATTTTAATTTTTTTTGAATTTTTTTATTATTTTTCTCTTCCTTCTTCGTTCTCTTCCTTCTGCTTCAAAAACACATCTTTAAAAAATCACATGTTGTAGACCAACAAAAAAGAGAAGTAACCATCATGCTTCATTTATTCATGAAAACAAAAACAAGAGATAAAGAACATAAACATGGAATGCCTACTCTTATCACCCTGAATTGGACTCAAGAAAAACTCAAAGCGAGATACAAGAAGATCAGATAATAATAATTAAAAAAACCAAAATCACAGAATTAAACAGCTAATCTCTCTGCTCCATTTCTGAGCACCCAGAAACGATAGGAACATGTCCAGATCGAGCATGTGAATTGCCGGCTAGCAAAGCCATGCCGTCGCAAATTAAGCGAAGAAAAAAACGAAGACAAATCGGGAGCTTTACCAGGTTCCCAACACCGACCGTGCAGAAGCCATTCACGACATCAACAAGGACAGGACAGGTCTTAACGTCGCCGGACAGAACCACGGAGTCTTGTTCCGCCGGGAGATGCTCCTTCAACAGATCAATCGGCGACGAAACCATATCTCTTTTTCCCGGCAATCAAGATCAACCCCAGAAACAAAAAGAAGAGGAAAGAGTGAATATTCAGAAGACACGGTGCGAATTTAACTCAAACAGGAGGAGAATCCAATTGGGTCCTTTCGCTTTCCTCCGTCTTTCCGCGGACCCAGAATCTCTATTTGTTCCTTTCTCTGGTCTTTCCACACAAAGCCCAGAGCCTTCCTGTCCTTTAGCAGATGCAAATGGGCGAGGCTGACCTTGCCGTCGCTAGGCGAGGACGAGCCTCGACGGGGGCGAGCTTCGCCTAAGGCCGGCGAGGTCGAACTTGCCAGCCGTTGCCTCTGACCAGTCGTCAGAACTGCCGGAGAAGAAGAAGGAAGAGAAAGAAAAAAAAAAGAAAAAAAGATATTAAAATATTATGTAGCCAAACGGCCAGCTCGAGCTGGCGTTCATGGCAGCGCTAGCTGGCAAAAAATTCGTCGGATGAATTGAATTGGGACAATTGCAATAGGTTTAGCACTGAATCGGCTAAAAAAAAGTTTATAACTAAATTTACACAATTGTAATAGGTTTAGGATTTTTTTTGTAATTTTCCCTTATTGATCCTATAACCAGACTGTCCATGCATTTGGCACTTTTTCTCATCACTCCTACAATTGAAAGGTCACTCAAGGGTCTCTCTATATTTTCCTTACTCATGTACTTACCACTTTGGGAAAGATATCCAAACAAATGTATGATGCAACCCGCATTACTGATGGTTGTTTCGCATGTCCGCCGTAATAGCGATGCAACTATTCTCAACACCTATATCTATGTGATTACCTTTGCTTCAAACTTTTTAGGGGCCAATAGGTGGTGTCGCGATATCTTTGCATAGATTTCGTCCAGCTAAAATATATTTCTTGGTCGACAACGATGAATTACTGAAGGAAAACAGGACACATGACTGTCCGCATTTGCCGCGGAGACCCGGGCTTGGCCTCCCTGAGCCATGTCAGCCTTTGCCAAAACCTGGCCTATTTTGCCCGTCGTAACGGCCGTCTTATTCTCAATCTGAATACTCAATGGCTCATCTGTAAAGAAATCCAATGAAAAAGAAAGCTGATAGCTTTTCATTTTATAGCCACAAAACCGTGACTAAAATCACATGTACAAGACGTTTTTGTTGATCTCATTTACATTATGACACTGCTATCTTCCTAGGGGTGATAGCTGCTAGATGGGTAGACAGAGGCCATCTCAGCTCCCACGACTACCCTCATTCACCATATTTACATGATCAGAGAGAGAGAGAGATTGAAAGAAGATGCTGACTTGAAGGTTGACTGTGGTTGAGCTCATGGGTAGTTCGACAGTATAAGCCATTTTTACTTTATTTTCTTTTGTAGATGTGTGCATTTTGGGTAGCAGCAGCAGGCACCAGGATGATTTTAAAGTTGGTTCCCTCTAATTTCATTTGCTCTCAGCTATTTCAAATTTTTTTAACAGGCGTACTTGCAGAAATTGGTGGTTTTAGAAAAGGTCTCCCTGAGTCGACTGGCGGTGATTCGCCGCATCTGTACTTTCCTACATGCTGTTCCTCATTTCAACTATCCCGAGAACTTGGTTGGAGTTTGTTGTCAGAAACATAAGTTCCTTCGATGAAGTCATAAGGTTGAGCCATGTCTTTTTCACTTCTCACTATTCTTATGTTCAGAAACTATTCAGTCATCCGGTTTCAATGGAAATTAGGCCTTCTGGTGGGCTAGGTAGGGGGGAGTGGTTGGTTTATTGAGAATTTGAAGTATAGTTTTTCTGGGAAAAATTGTCAAAAAAGCCTTAAACCTATTACACTTTTGTCGATTCAGTCCTAAACTTTTCAATTTTACCGAATCAGTCCTAAACCTTTTTGTGATTTTCCGATTCAGTCTGATTCGGCAAAATTGAAAGGTTTAGGACTATATCGACAAAAGTGTAATAGGTTTAGAACTTTTTTGACAATTTTCCCAGTTTTTCTGTTAATGTGGTCATTCAGGTGCAAACATTTATTCTCATTTTGCGAATGGCTGTGCGCTTCCATGACTGATGAACTCATAAGATCACCAAATTTAGTTTAATCACAACTTTGCGAATATCATTCTACTGTTCTCTTAACCTATATACAGTACTTAAACATCAAGACATTTTTCATCGTACGCAACGTCGTGTTTTCTTTAGGCTGAGTTGACAGAGCGCGTCACTACAGAAGAGTCATTTGAAACTAAGAAGTGTAAACTTGCTGAGCTGGTAATTGCTCTGCTTGCTGATCCGGGGTCTAATAGTGAACTTCTAAAAGAAACGCTGCAGATGTGTAGAGATGATTATCATGCTATTGGTAAGTCTGGGCTTCTGTCTTTTTCTGTGATCTCGCCGAGTTTAATTTGACGTGATCTTCACGGTTGCATCTGCTCTCCATATGTTCCCTTGGCAATGTCTTGATGTTTTCCATCTGTTGTGATATGATAGCGCTGCTGCATACAGCAAGGAGCTCGAGATGAATGTTTTGAAGGATGTCGAGAAGATGCAGTATTATCGACACTTCGGTCCGCATACAAGGTCTTACTTGATCTTCTTGCGATTGTTAAATGAAGCGCTCTCATTAGAAATAGGACTAGAAAACACTACAAAATCTTGATCATCATTCATTGTTGAGCTTATGAACAACTCCTGCCTGCAGAATAAAAGGTCTCCTTCTATCAACATGCGGCGATTCGTTGCATTTGTGCTGCGCTAGATGTTGTTCCTCATTGAAGATGGGCAATGCTTATGGTAAGTTAAAACATTCACACTGTATATACACACATTTAGTTTATTTATGCAAATTCTCTCGTTCTTTAAGCCACCTAAATTGAAGTTATTGAAAGAAAAAATCGATATTTATACCTAAATCTCTATATTAGAATCGCGGTAGTGTCTATTTTTCATGATCGTGTCCATGTTCCACGTCATGGTGATGATGGTGATTTGGGAGACCAATGTACCCCTCGTAATCCTTTATGTCCTCACCATTGCGCTCGCGGAGTTTGCATTTCTGAGCTCAGTTCTCTATAAATTTGCGCAAGGGGTTACTCTCCCGCTTATTTTCGCTGCTGTGACGCTCACCATCATGTTCCTATGGAACTATGCATATAGAAAAACGTACTTGGACGTGCTCGAGAACAAGGTCTCGAAGGACGCCCTCGTCAAAATCATGTCAAACCCGAACGTCCCTTGGGCTCCAGGGCTTGCCCTATTCTACACCGAGCTCGTCCATGACATTTCACCAACAGTCACCCAATACGTTGACAATGTACTTGCATTGGACTCGGAGGTTGTTTTCGGTCTCAATTAAGTTGCTACCCAAAAGCAAGGCGCCCTGCGATAAGCGCCACTTGGTCGACCGGTTGAAGGATTTCGTTTGGAACGATGCGCTCTACAATGCACTGCGCGTTGCGGACAATCAAGGCGACGCTAGTGACCATGGAATCGCAATGTTCAACAAAGAGTAAGTTCAAAGAGAGAAGGCATCGGTGGATGAAGCAATCAAGATTGGAGGGATCAGGTATCTAATAGTAGAGAGTGAGGTCATATCTTCAAGTGGTTCAGGTCCGGCAAAGAGGCTTGTGATCAACTGCTTGCACAGTAGGTTTGAAGAGGTGTGTGAGGCAACAAGAGGCGTTCAACATTCCCCACAAAAGGCTGCTCGAAGTGAATAATGTCCATGATCTTAATTAAAAAGAGAACAGCTGTATAGGACCAAAAGACATGAATACACTTGGAACGACCAAAGAGTATAAGGTGAACAGTCATTTCGGTGTGAAGCGTGAAAGGACTGGAGGGACCGTGAGCAGAACCAGCTCTTGCTACGGAAGACTTGTTGGGTGCGTCTACATTCTCGAATAAGAAGACGCGGGCGGCGGGTCTTCTTCCAATTTGATTTAATTCAATTTGTGGTCTAGCAACCAGTTGGAAAGCCTGGATCCAAAGAAAGTAACCTGGGCAAAAATCAGAACAGGTTTTCGTCTTTTGTGCAAGCCTTCAGAGAGTTAGAAATCCACAGAAGTATAGAGCCGCTACTTCTAGAAATCTTCTATTGTGCTCAGGAACATCATAAGGGACATGCAGTTTGTAGGTCTGTTGAGCGGCTTGTGTCTGGCAGATTCTTTGACCATGAAATAGCTTACAAAACAGCTAATTTGAAGATTGGAAGGCTAGTTAAAGGGATCAAGGATTGTTGAGGACTTTGGCGGGAATAAGAAACTCATGTTCTCTTGGTCTTTGAGCACTCCTATTTGATTTTTGATTTGTTTTCTCCTTGAGGGTTGGGGTTCTTGTAAGCTGTGAACAGAGAGTGTTTTACAGTGATGGAAGTGATTGTTATTGTAGAACTATTTACTTAGTTTCGAGTAGAAGCAGCACATCTACCGACAGTAGCCTCTTGAGATTACTAATGGCTTCCAGACTTGTTGTGGTTGTTAGTCCGGAAAAGTGCATGTAGGCCAAGAGGAAGGCCGAATCACTATACTCTATTAACAATTTATTCTATCTCTTCAGCTTTGTCATACAAAAATATACTTAAAATGGCGCATGAAAACCAGTAACAGCAAGCCAAGGAGGAAGACGAAGGAAGGAAAAAAAAGAAAAAATATTAATTAAAAATATTCGAAAAATATTAAAAATATTAATACTTTATTATTTTGGCCGGCTGGTGTCATGCAAAAATATACTTAAAATGGCGTATGAAAACCAGTAATAGCAAGCCAAGGAGGAAGAAGAAGGAAGGAAAAAAAAATTCAAAAAATTCAAAAAATATTAAAATAATAAAAATTTATTATTTTGGCCGGCCGGCGCTCCAAGCCAGTGCCGATCAGCCAAAAAGAACTGAATTAACACAAATACAAAAGGTTTAGGACTGAATTGGCAAAATTAAAAAGTTTATGACTAAATTGGCAAAAGTACAATAGTTTTAAGACTTTTTTGACCATTTTTTCTCAGAATATCCATTGACAAATGTTCAGATGCACGAACTCGCACAGATGAATCGCCGCGAAAACCGCAGTGAGTTCGCCCCCGCATAGTCAATCACACAAAGAACATGAAGTTGCGCTTGTAGACGAAGAGGTATCGCTAACTAGGTAGATAAAGCCAAAAAGAACGAAGCAATACCTCCGAAAGAAATGGAATCGCTAGACAAGGCCAGAGTTGTCTCCAGCAGCGCAACCGAAGGCCTTCAGCTGATGCTCTTGATAGGGTGATTTCACATCAATTCCACCAAAAGCTACGAAGCAATGATGATGAGTCGCTAGTCCCGCCAGATCTGAGCTAGGGCCACAACGCCCTCCACCGACAATGGTCGAAGCCCTGGCAATCGGCGGAGGAAAATAGGGGGAAAATGAAAAAGGAAAGGAAAGAAATGAAAAACAAGGAAATAAAAAATAAAAAATCAGAAAATCAGAAAATTTTCAAAAAATTGCTAAAATTGTTCACGTCAACACTAATCATACCACATAGGATAGTTAGCATTAACTGAACCATCAAGTCAGCAATTTTCGGCTAAAATTGCTCATAATGACTATATTAACAAATCGTTAAAAGATTTAAGACTAAATTGGCCAAATTAAAATGTTTATAATTGAACTGATCGTATAATAGGTTTAGGGCTTTTTCGATAATTTTCCCCCTAGTAGACCTATAGATAAGATACACAATATTCAATGGTCCACATTAAAGTTGGAGCTAAAAGAATGTTCATGTGCTCGTTACATGGCAGTTAACTTTGTATCTGTAATTACCATGTGGCAACTCATATTGTTTGAGTCGAGGCCGATAAAATATTCGCTTTCTTACTCGTCATGTGGCAAGCCTAATGGCATAAATGTGCCACATGACGCGTATTCAATAAACTTGCATTAGTTTGGTTATTTTCTATGATCAAACATTTATCACTTATTAAATTCAAACTTAACTTTAAAATGTATAAAATGAAAGTATCTTCGAAGCTATTATTAGAGTTAAAGAAAGCATCTCCAACTGGTACTCCGTCTAGGTTTGAAGTTCAAACAAGGGAAACTTGCATCTATAATTATAAAAGTTTTGCCTAATGTACAATCAAGTCTAAAAGTTTGCAAAAGTAAAGTCCGAAACATGTTGTCAACTTGTTTTTTTGTCGAAATTTTGAATCCTGTTCAAGCAAGTCTTTCTTGCAACCCCCAAACAATTTTGCTGACATGGCCTATGTTACATGGACACGTGCACTATGCACGTGTCCGAATCAGAGACGAGTCCGACACGCTCAAACACGCATGTCTGAGAGTTCACCGCGTGTCCGACTCTTGGACATGTGTGTCCCAGTTTTTTTTTTTTAGCAAAAAAAAAAACTTGAGTTTTTGAGATCTTGCTTTAGATTTAAATAAGATGAGTTGAGGAGCAGCAAAAGCGACATGTCACGTATTGAGCTCCACTTGCTTATTTGGAACAGAGACAATGTTTTGTTTTTTTGTGGATAAATTCTACTTTAGTTTGATCGTTTTGTTCTTTTGATGAGTTCTGTTAGGTATCGACGCACAATCACACGAAAAAGAGTAAAAGTCAAGAGAGAGAAAAATTAAGACGTAAGGTTTTATCCTGGTTCACCCTTAAACTAGGGTTACGTTCAACAGAGAATTCTACTATAATTAGCACCTCATACATCTCGTTATATCGCTTAATTACAAGAGAAAGAGAGTATGTATAAGCAATAGTTATTCATGAGCGAGACCTCAGTGCTTTCCTATCGATATGGAGTATGAATCACACCTCAACAAGTCTCACTTCATCTATATCCGATCGACCATATACTCGAGCAAACCTTTTCTCTTGCTTTTGGTGAAGCGCCCTTTTGTATGCTCTTTCTTTACTGGATTACTATGGTACTTGACATGATTTTTAAAAGTAAGCATTTGACATCAATTTCATGGCTCATAAGTCTATTGCAACACTTTTTTTAAAATAATTTGTCATGTATATATAAAAATATATATTTAAAATACAACGTGTCGAAATTCTCTATTTTTGAGAAATTATGTGTCGGCATGTCATGTCGTGTGTCGGTGTCGGTGCAACAAAGGACACGGCATGTTAAAAATTCAATGTGGCATTTTAAATATTTTTTAAGCATATATAGTGTTGCTGCATCAAGTAAAAAGTAATGAATTAAATCAGAAAAAGCCAAAGACAACCAAAACTATTAAAATTAAAACGAAAAAATGGGAAAAAATTACATATATAGCACATAAGGTAGGGAGAGAATGCAACATTAGTGGGGTTTGGGGTTCCCGCTACCGCCCCCATGTTGCCCGCCACATAGCATATGTTGTATTTTCAGTTTTTCAGCATGATATAATGCCACTAGTTAGATATAGAGAAAATTTCAAATAAGGGCCTAAAATACCCTTATTTTCTTAAATAAAAGCCTAAAGTTGACATTGTTTCAAATAAAGACATGAAGTGACCAAATCATCTCAAATAAGAGTCTGAAGTGAATTTTGTTCCAAATAAGGATATGAAGTGGCCATTTCAGTCTCAAAAAAGGGCATGGCTTTATTGGCTGAAGGGCATTTTCGTCATTTACCCTTTTTTTCTTTTTTTTTTCTTTTCCCCTTCCCCTTCCCCCTCCCAGCCATTCTCATTGTCCACGGCCTCCGGCAAGAGCCACCCTTGCCCCCACTTGGGCTGGTAAAGGCGAGGGCAACCTTCGCCGAATCTGGCTATTGTAATTATGGTTATTAATGGCTCAACATAAATGCACGCGTTTCGTCAGATCTCTTCACCTTTCTTGGACGAGAATTGCAGCAGTTTAATGGAGGATATTAATGATGAGAGTGCGTCAAATGGACTCATCTCTTCAGATGAGTTAACAACTCCATTAATGGAGATCATTAATGTAGGCATTAATAACAAAAAAAATGATTCGTTAACATACGCATTTCTTCTGTCGAATTCGTCGCATTAACTGCAGCATTAATGAAGGCGTATGACGATATAATTGATGCGACGCATCTCTACAATAATTAAGCACATAAGTTTACGCGAGCAATCATAAGTCTTTTTGAAAACGAATCTTAAGTCGTGTATCTGAGTTTTTTTAGAGGGTCGTGCTCTAAATGTGCCAGTTTTAAGAAGTATTCGATAGAGTCATATTCATATAGTGCTAATACAAACAGGTTCAAGATGTTGTATCTTGGGAGGCATAGTTCGTAAAGCTGTTTAGCACCATTGGTAGGAACTAATCACTTTAAGGAGATTCGGTTATCCGTACCTCACCTTCGGTCTAATTCAATTACAATTTTATAACAATTTGATTTGTAATTGTACACTCGTTTACTCATTGACGTGATCATTATTGAAGTTGTTATTGCCTTTTCAATGTTACGTATTTTCCCCCGATACATTAAATTTATAATATTACGTGTATCGTAATTATTTCCAACAATCTTAAGGCGATTATATTGCAATTATTTGCGATTAATTGCGATTAAACTCACTTTCTGCTTGGGTTTGTTAGGAAATCGAAATAGCTGATAACAATCAAGTACTCAATAATAGCCAAAATGTTTTTGGAGGCGTTCCTATGGTTGATCCGACTGCTGCCGGTGAAAAGGTTTAAACCTCGAGGCATGGTATTATGGTAGCAAATGCTGCGGGCCTTTAGGCCGAGACCATTTATAGTGGTACGGGTATATATCAACAAGCTTTGCCTTCCTTGATGGTACCATCTCATACACCGAATGAGAAACCGAAGAAATTCACCGGTGTGAGCTTTAAGCAGTGGCAGCATAAGATGTTCTTTTATCTAACCACACTTAATCTGGTCAAGTACTTATTGGAGGTGTGCCCGATAATTAGTCCATATGAGCAAGATGTCACGACACTCGGGGTGTTGGAGGCTTGGAAGCACCAGGACTTCCTTTGCCGAAACTATATCCTTAATTGTTTGGTGAATTCCCTGTATAATATTTATTGTAACATTAAAACAACTAAATAGTTATGAGAGTCCTTGGAAAAGAAATACAAAACCAAGAATGCGGGCACTAAGGGGGTGCATGGTAACCATTCTGGAGTAAAATTTCTACTCCAGAATGGCTTATGGAGTAGAAATGCGTTTGTTAACGCATTTTCACTTTTCTACTTTTGGAATATTTTTTCACTTCTAGAGTAGAAACGCGTTTGTTAAAACTACTTCTTTTTTTTGTTCCAGAATGAGTTTTCTAGTCTAAAATGAGTTTTGAAGCCAAAAAGAGAAGTAATTTTTTTTTACTTCTTTTGAGAAAGAATGACTTCTGACTTCTCTTCTAGACCGCCTAAACCTTTTGCATTTGTACTAATTCAATCTATTTGGTCGACCGGTATTGACATGACGTGGCACGCCTATCGGCCAAAATATTATTTTCGAAAATATTATTTTTTTATTTTTTACCTTTTTACTTTTTTATCCTTCTTGCCAAGAAGT